>CM067301.1:8206141-8580461 GCA_034231615.1 Meghimatium bilineatum
CAATATTGTATATACAGTGCTCTCTCAACAACCTATAAACTGTTGTCTCAACAATATATTTACTCTGTTCTCAACAATATACATACTTTTGTCTCAATCTATTTACTCAGTTCTCAACAATATACATACTTTTGTCTCAATCTATTTACTCAGTTCTCAACAATATACATACTTTTGTCTCAACAATCTATTTACTCAGTTCTCAAAAATACACATACTTTTGTCTCAACAATATATTTACTCAGTTCTCAACAATATACATACTTTTGTCTCAACAATATATTTACTCAGTTCTCAACAATATACATACGTTTGCCTCAACAATCTATTTACTCTGTTCTCAACAATATACATACTTTTGTCTCAACAATCTATTTACTCAGTTCTCAACAACATACATACTGTCGTCTCAACAACCTACATACAATGTACTCTCTACACCTATATATCGTGGTCTCAACAGCCAATATACTCTCAACAGCTTATATGCAGTGCGTACTCTCAACAATCTATCTCAGCAAAAAAAATTATAATCCCAGCTTATCGTCTACTGTAAACGCACATCCCACCTGTCACTCAATACTTGAATCCAGGTAATTAATCACTGCAGCACCTGACTATGACCCTCAATAACAATAATTTCTAGACCTGTACATAACAATACCATCTGTCGCAAAAAATGAACACACTATACAATTTCTGTTCTAAACACCAACCACAAGAACTAACTAACGATGAACCAAACCTTAACACAACCTCAGTGATACTTATTCTACACAGCCACATGCTTGAGGCAGTAATATTTCAAACTATTTCAAGCCATCCCAGTTTATCAATATATTTTTTTTTCTAGATTATTCTGATACGATTTTATCTGCATCTACATAATATTCTCATAAAATTACTACCTACACTCGCAAACATCCATTTTTGTTTCGTTTATATAAGGCCAGATTTTGAACAGTCTAAAATTATAAAGAATATTATATATATTTCACAAGCTATGTTTTATACGCGACCTTTGAATCTGCTTCCACAACACAGAATTACGACAGAGAGTATTCTCAAATGTACATTGTCGAAGACTTGTACAATTGAGATGAAATTGCTACTTAAAGGCATTGAAGTATTTCGTAGTTTCTGTACAAATCGTACTCTTAACAAGAATGTTTGTTGATTTTTTTATTCTCTCCCTTTAAATGTTGGTATATTTTTTTTTCTCGATCTTCAGCAGTTTCTAGAATGTTCGAATAATTTGTTTGCGTTTCTACTTGTTGAATCTGCGATATTCAAGTCCATGTCGACAATTAACTTCTGTATGTGAAGGGTGAATATAAAAATATTCATTTTATTCTCAAGGACTTCAGTAATAGGATAACGGAAGAAGAGAGATAAACGATATAAACTATTTAATATTTAGACACACAGATAGATTACATGATAATGTTGAAATGATAATCCAACAATGATTCATAATTGATAATAAAAGATGGAAATATAACATGGTATTAGTTTTGAATATTTACGTCAAGCCAAAATTTTCATAGCCCTACAATAAAAGATGGAAATATACAATGGTATTAGTTTTAAATATTTAAGTCCGGCAAACATTTTCAAGACCTAACAAAAGATGGAAATATAAAATGGTATTAGGTTTAAATATTTGTCAGGCAAAACTTTTCATAGCCCTACCAAAGAAACCTGGCGCAGTAGACTGCAATGACCACAGAACAATCAGCCTTATTACTCAGATGACCAAGACTCTACTGCGTATAATAATGATACGTATAAGATGAAAAATAAAACGAAAGATAGCAGACGAACAATGCGGATTTGTAGAAGGAAAAGGCACAAGAAATGCCCTATATATTAGTAAGAACATTAATGGAGAGGGCCATAGGAATACAAGACCTTTATCAGTGCTTCATAGATTACAGCAAAGCATTTGACAAGGTGAAGCATTCAGAGATTATAAGAAAGTGAAAACAACTGTCTCTGTTTAAACAAGAAGAAAACAGAAATAATGGTTGTATCGAAGAGACATAAACAACCAAGATGCAAAATAATAATTAATGACACAAAATTAACTCATGATGAAAATGTGAAATATTTTGGTACCCTGTTAACATCAGATGTACAACAAGTAAAACAGTATCAATATCTTGGACACATAGTCACAAATGATGGCAGATGTAAAACAGAAATTAAAAGGAGAATAGGAATGGCTAAAAGTACCTTCAATGACATGAGGAAATGATTAATATCTAAACAAATTACAAACAAGTTAAAAATGAGAATTATAAAATGCTACATCTATTCCATATTAATGTATGGCTCAGAAACATGGACACTAAATAAACAATTAGAAGACAAAATTGATGCCTTTGAGATGTGGGTATATAGAAGAATAGGGAGAACATCATGGAAAGAGAAGAAAACAAATAAAGAGGTGCTAAAGACACTTAATATGAAGAAAGAACTACTAAGAGAAATAAAGATCAGGCAAATAAAATACTTTGGACACATTAAAAGACATGACACCCTATTGAAGACCTTACTTGAGGGTAAAGTCAAAGGGAAGTGAGCAAGAGGTAGGCAGAGATACACGTGGGAGATTAACATTACACGATGGACAGGTTACAGTCTAGCAGAGTGCACCACCAAGACAAGAGACAGGAGATGTTGGAGATACGTTGCAGCCAACCTTCGTTGCGGAGATGGCACTTGATGATGATGATGATGATGATAACATCAGAAGGTAGTTGTTCAAGTGAGATAAAGAGCCGAACAGCACAAGCCAAATCGGCATACCAAAAAATGAGAACCATTTTGTGCAATGGAAGTTTTATCAATTCAGACCCGAATTCGAGTGCTGAGATGTTATATCGAACCAATTCTTTTTTATGGATGTGAAGCATGGACTGTAAAAAAATAATTCAAAGCGAATTAGAGGCTACAGAAATGTGGTTTCTGAGAAGAATGATGAAAATAACATGGACATCTAAGAAAACTAATGCAGAGGTTCTCATTGATGCTGGCATAAAAAAGATCAATCATATCAAACATTTGGGGCAGACAGCCAGGGCATGTGCTGAGAAGACCCCAGCTTGAACACTTGTGTCTGTGTTAGAAAGTATAAATTAATATTTACATATTTACAGATTAAACATTTAATTTTTGGACGTCTGTTGCAAAGACGATAGAGACACCGACAAGGCAAAAGATCAAGCAGTAAGAACTTTGGTCCTGCTGAATTCTAGTGAAATTATTGTCCTACTTCAAGAGAGATAAAGTTGAGTATGAAAAAAAACTAAAAACAAAACATTGAATGGGGATTTTTCGTAACAATTATTGATTACACATTGAATGGAAAATATCACGAATACGGGCTAGTATAACAAAACACCACAACATCGCGGTAATTTATAGAAAGTGTTAGTCATATAAGAGATGTAGATAAATATAAGCTTTATCAGGTTCATTTTGTTGTTTACTAAATAAACATGACTCTAAAATAAAAGACAAGTCTGCATTGTCAGAGGTTGAATATCGGGCTTTCGCTTACCGGTTGAAATAAAACTACGGGCGTTTTATCATAACAAAACGGAAATGTTAATTTTTGATGTGTTAAAATCATTTCATGTTATATTTCATCTTCTTCTTCTGCGTTCGTTCTCAAACTCCCGCAGATTATCAGGATGTAGTCCGGAGAACGGAATGCGTTGTGTCATGGTTTACAGCATTGCTGCGATATTTGAGCCTTTCGTCCTGACACATCCGACTTCAGCATGGCTTTGGGTCACTGACCCTTAATGGGATGGGACAGCCAACTCCATCCCATAACCTCCTTAGTCGCCTTATACGACATGCGTGGAAGGTAAACAGTGTTGCTATTCTTTGCTCCCCTTTCGGGCCCCAGCAACACACGGGCTATGTGATATTATTACTGTCATCAGTGAAAATGAATGTAAATTATCAGAGTGTAATTGGAAGAGTGGAAAGTTATATTCTGAGGTTACATGTTAATTAAGTGGAAGAGTGGAAAGTTATATTCTGAGGTTACATGTTAATTAAGTGGAAGAGTGGAAAGTTATATTCTGAGGTTACATGTTAATTAAATGGAAGAGTGGAAAGTTATATTCTGAGGTTACATGTTAAGTGGAAGAGGGCCCATGTTGTTGAGTATAATTCTGAATTCTGAGTCCTTGACTGAGAGAAGAAGAAAAGTTAACCATTCGCGTTCATTGTTGCAAAACCAAATGGAAATGCTTAAATAAATGTTTTCTATCTCAAATCGTTGTTTTGAAAGGGAAAGCATAACAGCGTCAGTGACAGAAAGAAAAAATACTTGTAAAAAACACTTTGCAATGTAGCACATGTTTTCACCATCATGTTAGATGTTTTATTATGAAACTCTAGTTGGGGGTTTCACTACCAATCACGTCAACTGGAATTCTGCCATGTTTTTTGTATTTGTTGTAGTGTTATCAAATCATACATTTATAACGGGAAGTGTATTTTTTTATTTTACCGTTCCTTGTTTAGTTAGTGTGCTGGTACATGTGTTTCAAGAGATAATTTATAATTTTCACCGATGGCCACATCATCAAAGAAATGGATTGCTGCATATGATAGTTATCGTGAATACAATAGTAACCGGGAGGAAATATAAATATGGATGAAAAAGGCATATGGTGGAGCAGAATTTTGTAAACTTTGTAAATGAACTATTAATCCACAAATGTATACACATTAGTGTGGCCTTATTTTGGCTTCTCCCTGGTGCGGTTTGGCCGTTTTTTTATGCGACTTGGCTTTTATATCGAAAATAAATCTGGCAACCCTGGGAGTAGCAAGTGTACAAAATATTAGACAAGGTCTATTGTCTATTGTCTTTCCCCAGGTGGTATTTTATTCACTCTTGCCGTTAAGCGTAGGTGTAATTGGACCTCGAGCTTGCGTTCTATCGCCAGATGTGTGGCCTCGGCTGTGCTATGACCGTGTCTGTACAGGATGTCCATGACGTTTTCTATCCATCTTTTCTGTGGTCTTCCTCTGGCTTTATACCCTGATCTCATTTGATTATATGCTTGTACGGGCAACTTTTCGTGATGCATTCTCATAATGTGGCCAAACCACTTGATCTGTTCTCTCTCTCTATGTAATCTGTACAAGATATTATACCTATTATTTCCCTGATATATTCATTTCGCAATCTATCAAGCCTGGTGACCCCGGCAGCTTTCCTCAAGCATTTCATCTCACATGTCACTATCTTTCTGTAATGTGAAGATGAGAGAGTCCAGGTTTAGCACTGGTAACACAGTGTTGATAGAAATATACTGTAGATCATTTGTCTCTTAACTTCCATATTACACAAGGTACCAGCAGTAAATGGACACTAACAAGTTAAAGGAAATAACTGTCTTCGAGATGAGATAATACAGACGGAATGTGAGAGTGCTGTGGAGTGAAAAATCAAACCAGGAAGTAAGGAGAATGGTAAGCATTAAAGAAGGCTGACTTCTTTATAACATTACAACAAGAAAGTTGAGATTGTTTGAACATATCAAGAGACATAATGATATAGACAGAGTAGTGATATATTACATGGTCTACGGTAACAGAGGCAGATATCGACCAGGAAGCAGATTGACGACAGACACATCAGAATGTTAAAAGATGACACTGGCAGAGACATGTTAGCTGCTTCAAGTTCGAGAAGAATTCAGAACAGGCATCAGAAAGACCACGTGAGAGGTCAGCTTGCCCAAGTTTACGAAGAGTTCGAAAAAGCCATTAGAAAGTGACGGGTCAGCTGGCCCAATTTCGCGAAGACTTCAGAACAGCCATCAGAAATCAACTATGTACTGGAAAGAATATGTCACGGTACACATATCAGCTATAAAACTATCATATATCTGACTAGAACATGCTTGTTTCCAACATCATTTTACGGCTGTAAATAATGGACACTTCATAGAAAATTGAGAAAGAGAATTTCTGATTTCGAAATGAGTTTCTAAAGTAAAAGTTTGTGAATACCGCGGACACCAGAAAAAAAAGTAAATCAAGAAATGATAAGAACATTAAACGTTAAAAGAGTTGGTTATTAAACATTAAAAATAAAGAAGTTGAGATTCTTCTTCTTCTTCCTCTTCTTTTGCGTTCGTTCTCAAACTCCTGCAGATTAGCAGGATGTAGTCCGGAGAACGGAATACGTTGTGCCATGGTTTACAGCATTGCTGCGATATCTGCGCCTTTCGGCCTGACACATCCGACTTTAGCATGGCTTTTGGTTACTGGCCCTATATGGGATGGGACAGCCAGCTCCATCCCATAACAGGATGTAGTCCGGAGAACGGAATACGTTGTGCCATGGTTTACAGCATTGCTGCGATATCTGCGCCTTTCGGCCTGACACATCGGACTTCAGCATGGCTTTTGGTCACTGACCCTATATGGGATGGGACAGCCAGCTCCATCCCATAACCTCTTTAGTCGCCTTCTACGACATGCGTGGAAGGTAAACAGTGTTGCTATTCTTTGCTCCCTTTTCGGGCCCCGGCAACACACGGGCGAAGTTGAGATTATTTGGCCATAACAAGAAACATAATAGTACGGTTAAACTAATAGTGGGAGGTACATCCGGCTCTGTGGCTAAATGGTTCCGAGCGCGTCTGTGACGGTTAACGTACGAGTTCGATCCCCACCACAGACAATTGTGCATAGAGACAGTTCAGAAAGCAATGACAAACTACTGAACGTATTTATATTGCCTATAAAATCACCACAGCCAACAAATTCTGGGTTGATTGAAAATAGCAATATTCGTGGGGTCTTTGTAACCTCTAATAATGTATGGTAGTGAGTCCTGATATAACCTAATTGGACTTTGTCCACTGGTTGAAAGAGGCACGTCTCTCCAAAAGAGAGGCAAACTTATTAACTACCCCAAATTCTGAGTTGATTGCTACGTCCTGAATAGGATATGTTAATTTTTTGAAAACAAAATGGTTGCTGGTAACTGAGGTAAGGACCGCCCAAGACGACGATAGATAAAGCAATATCTCATATTACTTAAACAATTACTTGACTGCGACGCGTCAACTCTGATTAAATAGTGAGCAGTTCAGAACATCAAACATTATATTTTCTAAATATAAATTATGTTTTTATAAATACAAATTCTGTGTGTTCTATGGTTGGTTGGTTGGTTAGTTGCTGATCCAGCGGTCCATATGCTCATGACCTAATGCCAATAGATGGCATTATATTGCTGGGAAGTCTGTGGATTTTCGGCGCACCTCGGGACAGAGCCAGATAATAACTATCGCACCTCCAGGAAGGTAGGTTTCAACATATGCACTGCTCCTAGCCACTGTAGTCAAGATAGGGTTCACTGTGCTCATTCCCCGCCACCAATTGACTACTGGTTATGCCAAACTTCTCTATTGCTCCAGACATGCAACCAAATATTCAAGTCAAAAGGATTGTCACGCCCTGAGTCACTGTGCCTCTATGATGGGTTTCAGCCATAGGAAAAAACAGTGCTGTCAGTTTCCTCCTCCCCAGTGCTGCACAGTACATCTCTGGCTCCCTCGCAACCACATATATATATACATATATATTCAGGTAAACATGAAACAAATTTCAACAACAAAATAAAAGCATACGTGTATAGATGACATGCCATGAATCTTCTCTATGAAGATAACCTCAATATAATGGCATGTCATCCACTAAGGTTTTCTGTTGCATGGGTGGCATGTCTAGTGGGCCATTGGTGAGACCCACAGACGCAACCACATGCGTGTTTGTTCTATCAAAATTATTTTTTTTAAAATATCATAAATCATATTTCTCTAAATATGATACAATTATTTTTTTTTCTTCAAAATATTGTAAATTCTTTGTGTCTACATATCAGAAAATCTATATTAATCATTCATCCTTCCTTCATTAACTCTTTAATGACTCCGTATTCTATTTCTAAGATACACCGAATACATCTTTCCTTCAATGTCTCAATTAGTTTTCATTCTGTCTTGTTCAGATCTCTCCTTACAATATCTCAAAATCCCCTCAAGCAATTTCCAGACAATTTATTTACAAACTCAGTCACATGCTGCCATCCTACGACCTGACGTTTTAATATATAATATTACTCCTGATCTATCTTGCTTCACGAGTGATATAATTATTCCTAGTAACGTGACCTGGAGACGTTTAAATAATAAATACAATAATGCAGGAAATATAACAATGTGTGGTATTTATGTGTACCTGTGCAGGTAAATGCAGAGGTTTGCAGATGATGGTGGGGTCGGTATTGATTTGAATGAAGCAGTTTCTAAGTAACTGTTAAATTAAAAAATAGAAGAAAGTATTATGCTCGGAAGTGGTACAAAGAAATCTATTTTTTACCTGTTAAAGACTGAGAAAGTCTAGAACGCAAACAGACATAAGAGGTGAGGGAAAGATTAGAGATAAATCTCGATTTAAAAAAAGTTTGAAACATACCTGAGAGGTAAGGACGAGATTCACCTGAATGAAAGCGTTTGAAACATACCTGAGAGGTAAAGGCGAGTTTAACCTGAATGAACGAGTTTCAAACATACCTGGTAGGTAAGGATGAGATTCACCTGGATGACGAGTTTTACACATACCTGAGAGGTAAATACCAGATGAGATACACTTGGATACAAGAGAAACAGACCGAAAGGTAAAGGTTAGATACACTTGAATACAAGGAAACAGACATGAGAGGTGTAAATAGATACACCTGGATAAAGGAGTTAGATGCAACCTGGAGAGATAAAGACGACATACACATGGATAAAAGAGTTAGTATCATACCTGAGAGGTAAAGGTGAGATACACTTGGATACAAGAGAAACAGACCTGAGAGATAAAGGCGATATACACTTGGATAAAAGAAATAGAAATAGATTTATGGTGTATACCCTAGACATGAAAACAACTAAACTGAATATGTATATACGAGTACAGATAACGGCTTGTTTGTTGCCATGTGACGTTTTCTCTCTACAATGTTGTCTTCCCAATGAACTCCATGAACGCTTCTCTGTTTTTGGTCCATGCGGCTCTCATTTTCCAACGACGTATTCATGTTATCTTTAATGTCGTCAGTCCATCCTCTTCTTGGTCTGTCTTTCCTCCTCCGGCACGGTACTCTTCCCTCCATTATTTGTCTTTCTAAACAGTTGTGTCTCTTTATATGACCAAACAGGTGTAGTTATCCGTTTGCTTTTGTGTTTAGTAACCAACACTCTGGCATCTTCAATGTGTTTATAATAGCTTATGTTCTCTTTTTTTCCCCTTCCATGTTATTCTAAGTATCTTTCTGTAGCATGTAATCTGTTCTTCTCCAGCGTTCATTCTCAAACTCCCACTTGATCTACATTGTAGCAGGACTCTGGTCCTAGATTTCCAGCAGAATGTAGTCCAGAGAATGCAAATGCATTGTCTCGCAGTTTTATTTGCGCCAATGGCCCAACACATCCTTCTTCTGCGGGAATTTAATCTCAAACGCGTTGATCTTCTTTGCGGCTGTTTTACTTAAGTTCCATTTTGCAAAGCCGTATGGCGCAACCGAAAATATAAAAATTCTTAGCGTTAACAGTTTCGTTTCTATTCTGTTGTTTTTCGATGTGTTTTCAATCGTGTTATTTTATAATACTCCGTTGCCAATCTCTTCCTTATCTCTGCCATGTCGTCTTCTGCACCGTTGATGTTTGCCCCTACGTATTCGAATTTATCCGCACACTCTATCTCGGTATTGTCTATTCTGATTTTTGGTTGTTGTGTTGTTATATCTGTTGGCATGATTGTTGTATTTTACGCATTTAAATATACGTTTTGTGATTTGTTTTATTTTTGTGTGTTCTTGATTACTTGTTACCTGTACAAAGGTGAATTATAAAATTCAGAGCAAGTCTAATATTCATGTGCAGACATCAGTCATTTAATATATGAAAAACGCGACATGAAAACATAAGTACCGGATGTTTGAGCTGGCACTGCACTTCGGGGCAGGGTTGTAGGTTACTGATGTTGACACTTAATGCAGTACTGGTATTAAAACTTGAAAGCATGTGTTTACATTTCGCGAGTTAATTGATATATACCACGAGAAAAAGTAGTTCACCTTATACTCACTCGACTTGTAGAAATGTATGCACATACAAAAGTAGTGCTTCAAATACTCATCGGTAGTGATGCTCGTAAATATTTGATGTTTACAGATGTAGCCTTATGTGGGTAGTTGTGTATTAGTGTACCCGCCGGTCTGTTAGCGAGGCCCGAAAGGGGAGCAAAGAATAGCAACACTGTTTACCTTCCAAGCATGTCGTGAAAAGCGACTAAGGAGGTTATGTGATGGAATTGGCTGTCCCATCCCATATAGAGTCAGGGACCCAAAGCCATGCTGAAGTCGGATGTGGCAGGCCGAAAGGCGCAGATATAGCAGGAATGAAGTAAACCATGACACAACGCATTTCGATCTCCGGACTACATCCTGCTAATCTGCAGGACTTTGAGAACGAACGCAGAAGAAGAATTAGTACCATTTGTAGAAGTTAGAAGGGAACTTCGGTTAATATATGGTTAGTGCAGTTGATTGTAAAATCAGGTGGTTTATGGTTCGATTCACGGTTAATGAGTAGTTGTTAGCTAAACTACTTGATTCAACCTCGTGGGTACAGGAATGTACACAGAAATAAAGGTGATGCTTATGTCTCGTGAATTGGGTACACTCAAGCCTTTTGGACTCAATTCCGACCACTCTTATGTCTAGTACTGGATTGGTGTGGTCTTTGTCTTTATTCTTTTTGTTCTGTCATTTACTCATCTTTTTGTTCGTTTGTTGCCACGTATATTTACTTTTTTTATATACTTTCTGACCTTCCGACAGCTCATTTCCATATTTCCGTTGGATACGTTTGTTTGTTTGTTGTGATAATTTTTTTCCATTCGTCGTCATTTGATGTTTTGTGTGTATTTTGATAAAAACCTTTTGGTTGAAACGTTGAATATGATTTGTGTATTGTAATTTGTATGATTTCTTGTGTGCTCATCATTACCTAATAGTTTTTGTTATAGTCTGTCGTGTTTCATTGAAGCGATATATAAACCTGTGTTTTATGTAAGTCTAATTGTTGTTACGTTTTACGCAGTTACGTTTTACGCAGTTACGTTTTACGCAGTTACGTTGTATTGATTGTCATATGTCTCGATGGTATCTTTAGGTCACAGACAACTGTTGGCCTTATTGTTATTCTTCTTCAGCGTTCATTCTCAAACTCCCATTGGATCTCTCTTGTAGCAGGACCATGATCCTATTAGATTTCCAGCAGGATGTAGTCCAGAGAATGAAAATGCGTTGTGTCGCCGTTTTATTTGCGCCAATGTCCCGACATATCCATCTTCGGCGGGTTGACATTCTGATTCTGAAGATTAAAACGTGCAAATTGTCGAGTGTGTTTGGCGGGTCAAAAGGTGGTAGCTAAAAATAATGACACCTGAATGCTAAATGCATTCAGTCTGCTTTCAGTAATGCATTCATCATGACATGCATTTAGTTACAGGCGAATAAGGAGGTTGTGTGGTTGAGGTTGGATGTCCCATCCATAAAGAGTCAAAGTAACCCAGAAGCCGTGCTGAAGACGGATATCTCAGACAGAAACGTACATATATCGCGTCCCATGACACAACACATTCCGTTCTCCTAACTATATCCTGTTACTGTGCATGGGTTTGCTCAAATTAAGTAAGCGAGCGACTGCATTAAACTCTGCATCAAATGTTGAATGTTAACAAAAATATATATGAAAGATTAAATAACAAATTCACCTCAAGTAACCACTCAAATGTTCGTTTCCCCTTTTTATCTTTTGGTGTATGCCAAGCCTATATGTTTCTATACACAACTGACATGTATTCTTTCGTTATTTTAATGTTCCAAGCTGTGTTTGTTTGTAGCTATCTTGATAAAGATGCTTATGTCGAAACATGGATTCTGTGTAATGCTCAATGGAATTGTATTTAGTTTCGTGTTCTTCCTCAGCGTTCCTTCTTATACTAGCCCTGAATCTCGGATGTAGCAGGACAATTTTCCTTCTTATTTCCAGCAGGATGTATTCAAGAGAATAGAGACTCGTGTCGTAGAGAATAGTGATATTTGTGACAATGACCCAACATATCCGTCTTCGTTATAACCACGATTTGGAGAACAGGAGAAAAAGAAGATAGATTGTCGTGTCACTGTTGATCAACATGTTCGGCTGTGTACCTTGCCATATAGCCGAGATCTTCACAAGACATTTGACTAGTAGACTGTTAGTGTGGCTGGTCTTTTACAGACCATTAGCCACACTGTCACTCTATATGTTCGAGCTCTCCGGCTTCAGTAATGTTCAGAATGTCTTCAATATCAATGTCCATTGTAGTCTTGGTCTGCTTCTTGTTCTCTTTTCTGGAAACTTTTCCACCATGACTTATCTTTTTAAACCGCTTTGTCGTTTTATGTGTCTAAAATATGTTAGCTTTTTTTGGTCATAGTTTTGAGGAGTCAAATCTTCTTCTTTGTTCAGGTCTTTACGGACTTCTGTATTGGATCTTCTTTCTGTCTATGCTATTCTTGAGATCTTTTTATATAATGTTTTTTTCAAATGCTGATATTTTCTTTTCCATTGCGGATGTCATTGACCGCGTTTCACAAGCTTGTGTTCAACCAATCAATCAAGTTTCCTTCCGTGTGGCGAAGGCCTCATACTTCTCCACAACTCTCTGTCTCTTGTCGTGTTAATAAGTTCAGTTGGTGACTTCTTTTTGTGCCACAGTGACAACCCATTCAGCAATTTCTCTCTCTGTCTTCCTCTGTCTCTTCTCCCTTTGATCTTTCCGATGGTTACTCAATAGTCAGGGAAAGTATAGGTATAATACCTTGCGCAGAATACAAAGAAAGGCAGCAGATAAAGTGGTTTGGCCACATTATGATAATGCATCACAAAAAGTTGCCCGTACAGGCATATAACAAAATGAGATCAGGGTACAAAGCCAGAGGAAGACCACGGAAAAGATGGATAGAAAACGTCAGGGGCATCCTAAACAAACACTGTCATATCACAGCCGAGGCCTCACATCTGGTTCTAGAACGCAAGCTCGAGCTCCAGTCACCCCTACGCTTAACGTCAAGAGTGGATAACAAACCACCTGGGGAGAGACAATAGACAATAGATTTAATTGGGGTTCTACTTGAAGCCTTCCTTACTTAAATCAAAATTCCCAGTGCAAGTAAATTTTACATTCATTGAAAATTCACTCGAACGTAACAGGTTTTCCCACTGACTGTATGTACATGAAATATACATACACTTCTCAACACATACTATTGACAGTGAATTGTCGATACTTCTAGAAAGAATTCGATAAACACATTTTTTTTTTAAAGTCTTGAAATGTACATTACATTTTGAATGTTGCACAAGTTACTCTAGACCAATGCTTCTCAACTTGTTGTCGCATTGGTCCTTTATGGGAAAATATTTTGCCATACTCTCCCACACACATCCCCCCCCCCCATCCTCGTGAATAAAAAAAGTCAATGACTTTCTTTCTATATCACCAAGACTTTTTACGCTTTATCGATATAATTCTTATTGTTTATTATTGTTTACCACTTTCTTCATATTAAGTGTTTTTAGCACCTCGTTATTTGTTTTCTTCTCTTTCCATAATGATCTTTCTCCCTATTCTTCTATATACCCACATCTCAAAGGCATCAATTCTGTCTTATAATTGTTTATTTAGTGTCCATGTTTCTGAGCTATACATTCATATAGAATAGATGTAGCATTTTATAATTCTTATTTTTAACTTTTTTGTACTTTGTTTAGATGTTAATATTTTTCCTTATGTCATTGAAGGTACTTTTAGCCATTCCTATTCTCCTTTTTACTTCTATTTCACATCTGCCATTATTTGTGACTATGTGTCCAAGATATTGATAATGTTTTACTTGTTGTAGTTTCTCTCCATGTATGTTTATGTTTAGCTCTTGTTCTTCTGTGTCTTTACTGATTATTAGGTCCATAAATTACGACAAAAATTAGGGTAGGAGGTATGAAAACATGTGTCAGTTACTTGACAAGAGGAAGTGGAGTTTGACCAAAGTTTACGTCAACAATTCTGTTATTAAATTCTTTGAATTGGAAACATTTTTCTAACAATTAGAAGCAAAACTCTAGATAGTTTTGAAATATATCTGTAATGGGGACGGGGGAGAGTGAATGTTTTTGACAGAATTATAAGGAAGTTTTCTTGAATTCTAGTTGTTGACGAGGGGGAGAGGTAAACTTGGTTGACATTTATGGGTAGCCCCTTTGACTTTTTTCAGAGTTCTTCAATCAGTCATCAGGTTACATCTCCAATATCATCAATGGTTGGTTGGTTGGTTGGTTGGTTGGTTGGTTGGTTGGTTGGTTGGTTGCTGATCCAGCGGTCCATGTGCTCATGCCCTTTGACCCAATGCCATTGTGTGATATATGCATGTGTTTGTGAGCTGGTGTTTTGTTTCATATAGTGTGTTCCATTTATCTGGCCCTGGAGAGACATATCATCAATAAACAGAGTGTTTCATTTCTTTGTCATTATTCATTCAGTCATCAGGTTACAGTACAAACAGCCTCAGTGAACTGTGTGATTCACTGTATTGTTGTTCAGTTAGTCATCAAGTAACATCACCAATAACTTTGATGAACTGTGATTCATGTCGGGTTAGTGATCGAACCCCACAGATTCGTAAAAATACCTCTGTAAGCCATATATTCTTCCTTTCTCCTGTATAGTGTGTTTGTTGTCAGTTGTAAGTGTATGATCGCTGATGTCAATGCGTTGTGTTTATCGTCAATTTATAATCTTAGCTGGCAATGTATTGTCTCAGCGGTTATTTTATGGTCTCGCTTGTCAATCTATAGTAACGCAAAATGAGGTAAACAGGTTACTAAAACACTTACCTAGCCTATTAATAAAAATATATTTTAAAAAAACATACAATAAAACTAAACAGGACAATTCTCCACGTATCGGCTCAAATTGAACCTTTTTCAAGAGACAAACAACAGATAACGACAAAATAAAAAACAAAATAGATGTCTATATTTCATTTTATTTTGTCGTTATCTGTTGTTTGTCTCTTGAAAAAGGTTCAATTTGAGCCGATACGTGGAGAATTGTCCTGTTTAGTTTTATTGTATGTTTTTTTTAAATATATTTTTATTAATAGGCTAGGTAAGTGTTTTAGTAACCTGTTTACCTCATTTTGCGTTACTATTTGTTCATTAGGTTACTGCGGCACCATCCACTTTGTCGGACACCCTCTGACCATTTGGTTATTTATATCAATCTATAGTCTTAGCTGTCAATGCATAGCTTTTGAAGTCAATGTATCGTATATACCGTCAAAGTGTGGTCTGTGCTGCCAATGTGTGGTGTCAGCTGTCAATGTATGATCGATAGCTGATGACAATATATTGTGTTTATCGTCAGTGCATCTGATGTCAATGTATGATGTGTGTTGTAATTGTATGATATTTGATGTCAATGTGTGATCTCTGTTGTAATTGTATGATATATTATGTCAATGTATGATGTCTGTACAGTACAGGATTTGCGTATTAGCTACATAAGCTATAGCTTGAGGGCGCCATATTCCTTAGCAATTGTCGTATATACTTAAATATAGTGTAGCATTTTTTGTCCTAAAGCCGCACATCAGGAAAGCTTAGGGCCTTATGAAATCTAAATACGTCCCTGTATCTGCTGTACCCGTAGTCGTAACCTTCAATAACATTTACCATGTTGTTCCTACGGGCCTACGTTGTGCTTGAACTAGTTACAGGCACGGTGTAGGTGGGCGGAACAACAAATACACTTGTCGCAAGAGCCAGAGTTGTGCCCTGATGTCGACGTCTGTTTAGGCGGTATTGGACTCGAAACACCATCCAGTCGGATTGCTGCTGGAACAGAGGGCGGAGCACTTATGGGAATGCCCCACGTGCTGTGAGGCCAGTTTCTAATCAAGAATCTTCAGTTAATGTTTGTTATCTAGTGTCAATGAATAGTGGCTGCCGTCAATGTATGACATCTGATGTCAATGTATTATCGGTGATGTATTTATCTAGTAATACTAATATATGTCAAATATATTGATCAACATCACGTGGTATGATGTACGAAAGATCAAAGTTCACACAATCACGAAGTTTGATGTAATCGGTTTCAGATCGACAGGATTCCCCTGACGCAATATTTACCGTCAGCAATTATCTATCGGATCGATACTGGTATCGAAATCTAAACCCTGTGTTAACGTGTTAATTATCTGTCTTGCCATCCCAAATAGAGAGATAAATCTCCTCCCCCCTGCTGTCACTCTCAACAGCGTGTTTCTTTTTAGCTTTCTATGTATTATCTTTTCCACACTGGTAATATCTCGTTTTACATTTCTCCAGTTTTCTGTTTTATCTGTCCAGTTTTCTCTTTTCCCAATGTTTTAATAGCGGTTTTCTTTCTTTAGTTTTTCTCTCCGGAATTATCTCTCTATCTGTTTCACTCTCCAGTTCTTTCGTTTTGTTTTCTCTCCCCAATTTCCTCTCTCCAGTGGTTTTCTCTTCAGCTTTATTTCTTCATTTTCTCCAGTGTTCTCTCTCCAGTTTTCTGTCTTCAATTTTCCCTCTGTTTTCTGTCACAAACTATCTATGTTATCTCTCTCTCTCTATTTTTTTTCTCTCTCTGTTTTCTATCTCCTCAGATTTTACGTTCCAGTTTTCTTTCAGTATTTTCTCTGTCTTCTCTCTCTCTCTAGTTTTCTCTTTCTCTCTGTTTTCTATCTGCTCAGTTTTCACTTTCCAGTTTTATTTCAGTACTTTCTCTCTGTTTTCTCTCTCCAGTTCTCTCTCTCCAGTTCTCTCTATTTCCCTCTCTACAAAATTAAGTGAATAAAAGAAAATGATTGTAACAACTGCCAAACATTATGTGGTGGACAAGCAACAACAACACTCTATAAAGCTGTGTCTAAGTTCCTGACTATCCGTGGTATTCTACATGGATATGTAGATGGAATAATTCTCGATGCTAGTACATGGATATTTAGATGGAATAGTTCTGGATGCTAGTACATGGATATTTAGATGGAATAGTTCTGGATGCCAGTACATGGATATGTAGATGGAATAGGTCTGGATGCTAGTTCATGGATGTGTGAAAGGAATAGTTCTGGATGCTAGTACATGGATGTGTAGATGGAATAGTTCTGGATGCTAGTACATGGATGTGTAGATGGAATAGGTCTGGATGCTAGTACATGGATATGTAGATGGAATAGGTCTGGATGCTAGTACATGAATATGTAGATGGAATAGTTCTGGATGCTAGTACATAGATGTGTAGATGGAATAGTTCTGGATGCTAGTACATAAATATGTAGATGGAATAGTTCTGGATGCTAGTACATGGATGTGTAGATGGAATAGTTATGGATACTAGTACATGGATATGTAGATGGAATAGTTCTGGATACTAGTACATTAATATGTAGATGGAATAGTTAATATCAATCTTTATCTCATTAGATATGTACTTTAAGCAGTCGTTAATACTGTATCACATATGTCTTGAAATGGATAAAATGTCCAACACCCCTGGGCGAATACCGGGCGTATATTCTGTTGAAGAAGGGTTTTAATCATTTTACAAGAAGTATATCTCAAGAGAAGTAAGCATCGTGTTTGATATAAAAAAATATCTCTCTATTAGCAGGATCTTGTATTTTAAAAAACCATCTTTACAAATACTCATTTACTTGTCCTTCTTTGTTGTTAATGTATCTTTAGAATTTTCATGTTTCTTTATATATGTTATCGTTCTAAGACACCAGCGGGTCTCAATCTGTTGATACCCCACTACTGCGAAAAGAGCCCCGTTGATTAGGCCCGAAATGGGAGCAAAGAATAGCAACACTGTTTACCTTCAATGCTTGTCCTAAGAGGCGACTAAGGAGGTTATGGGATGAAGTTGGCTGTCCTATCCAATATAGAGTAAGTGACCCAAAGCCATGCTGAATTTGGATGTGTCAGGCCGAAAGGCGCAGCAATGCAGTAAACCATGACACAACGCATTACGTTCTCCGGAATACATCCTGCTAATCTGCAGGAGTTTGAGAATGAACGCAGAAGAAGAAAGAAGATGAAAAGATCATCATCATCAGGTAGCATATCTTTAAGAGGATGTAGCAGTATTCAAGCCTTTCGAAACTTCTGTCGATCTTGAGCCAGTTTTCCTGCTTCTGTTAGTGTCATTTTCAGTCGGTCTTTGGTATCTTGCGTCCATCTTCTTTGTGGTCTGTCTCGTGTTCGGAAAAAATTATACAGGACATTTTCTGACGTTTTTTAATATGCATATACACAATATCAGGAACAATGTTCGCAGACCAACCCCCCAATGTTTTGCGGGAAATAATTAGAGCGGAAATCGTTGCAGCACCATTTGGTAATTGTAACACACTATTCATGAACTTTACAAGACAAAACGTAAGCAAATGAAAAAATGCAGAGAATATTGTTCAATCCATATCCCACACACTAAATGATGACGTCATTGTATGATAAAATTGTCAGCCGCATGTGATCCGTGTAGCGTTATGGTTAGATCTTAGGATTAGGGGTTAGTGTTAGGGTTTTGGTTTGGTGTTACAATTAGTGTGTGGCTCTACATTGCCGGCCCACACAAGCGCATTTGAAGTCATTATCACTAACATTGCACAATATTGACCTCCAGAAAATGTTTAGTAAGAAACAACCCCAATCCAAACAATAACCAGAATATTTAACCCTAACACAATCTCTAACCCTAACTCTTAATCCAAATAATTGTCTCTAACCCTACCCCAAAGATCTAACCAAAGATCTAGCAAGATGGAACGCATGCGGCTGATAATTTTCTCCCACGATGACGTCATCATTTAGTGAGTGGAATTCTGCTTTTAATGTTTTAAAATTTCACACATTACAAACCC
This sequence comes from Meghimatium bilineatum, assembly GCA_034231615.1. Classification (NCBI taxonomy): domain Eukaryota; kingdom Metazoa; phylum Mollusca; class Gastropoda; order Stylommatophora; family Philomycidae; genus Meghimatium; species Meghimatium bilineatum. The sequence goes on from CM067301.1 coordinate 8,225,238, forward strand.
CAAAATAACATAATTTGTTGGTGCGCACCGGGGGTTGGTATGCTATCACTGTATCCGATATCAGTGTGAGACAGCAGTGGGTCTCAGTCTGTCTGGATCACACTGGTTAGGACAGACGATACAGGATATTTTCTCGATAATGTATCCATGTTCGAAAAAACGAATGCGAAAAATGGGGTGGGTTAATATAAAGAAATAAAACTAATAATCTCCTTTTGGAGAAGTTTGAGAATCCTCTTTGAGAAATTTATCAAAACGGACAGAATAATGTTTTGCTTTCTTTCTAGCACTGAATTTTGTATTTTAGGGTAATAAATGGGAGGTGTGGTAAATAACACGGAAACGTTCAACCCAAATATACTGGCTTGAATGTGTCTTTCATGCTTTCCATGTCTCAGATACAGACATTCCCTGTATTTCCATGTCTCAGATACAGGTATTCCCTCTGATTTCCATGTCTCTGATACAGGTATTCCCTCTGATTTCCATGTCTCAGATACAGGTATTCCCTCTGATTTCCATGTCTCAGATACAGGTATTCCCTCTGATTTCCATGTCTCTGATACAGGAATTCACTCTTATTTCTATATCTCTGATACAGGCATTCACTCTTATTTCCACATCTCAGATACAGGTTCCCTCTGATTTCCATGTCTCTGATACAGACATTCACTCTTATTTCTATATCTCTGATACAGGCATTCACTCTGGCTTGTATGTCTTAGATGCAATCATTCACTCTGATTTGCTTGTCTTCTTCTTCATCGTTCTTTAGTCAGATATCAGGTTACAGCACCAATAGCTTCAATGAATTGTGTGATTCGCTTCAGGTCATCCATGGAACCCCTCAAGTCTGGAAGAGTTCCGTCTCAATATGCCATATTTTCTCCCTCTCTTCTTGGTAGAGTTGACATACATGAAGAATGTGTTCTGCAGTCTCTGGGCTCAGTCCACAGTTGCACAAGTCTGTCTCGCCAATCTTCAGCTTTCAGAACATGTGACCTCTCAGTATGTTGTGGCCAGTTCGTAGTCTGAAGATGGTTTGTTATTTGCATGTCTCAGATACAGGAATTCACTGAATTCAATTTGAGATATCCAGAGAAAGTCGGTGTTAAACCGACTACAATAGTGCAAGCAAGTTCTACAACATTGCAAGCAAGTTCTACAACATTGCAAGCAAGTTCTACAACAGTACAAGCAAGTTCTACAACAGTGCAAGCACGTTCTACAACAGTGCAAGCAAGTTCTACAACAGTGCAAGCATGTTCTACAACAGTGCAAGCACGTTCTACAGCAGTGCAATCAAGTTCTACAACAGTGCAATCAAGTTCTACAAAAGTGCAAGCAAGTTCTACAATAGTGCAATCAATTTCTACAACCAGTTAAAATCTCCGAAGAAGTCACGAATTATTTTAGAGGACTGCTTTCCTATCAGCTGACGTGTCTTATTCACCGACAGCCACGAGCAGACAATAAGTGTACGCGACTTATGTGTTCAATTGACAAAGATCTAACCCTTACATATTTAGAACAGACGATACCGACCTTAGACTGTCACTTTGACGTGACAGAGTGCTAATCTCGTTCTAATACAACCATCTATCGTTGACATATCAATTTTTTTGAAAAATGCCAACATCGAGTCGTTCATGCGATACAGATTGAGAATCCCTGGTTGCACATGCTGTTTTTGTCAATTTGCTCTTTCATCAGTCTACACAGGAGTTGTGCCGTTTCACGGTTTGGATTGATTCATAAATTGCCCCGATCAAACGTGCAAGATTAAAGACAATTTTATGACATTTGTTGTTTGCCGTGCAAACCTGATACGCGTTATAACTGGCTAATGTCAGATCACTGTTTATTTAGCTAGTTTTGATGGATATTTTGATAAATTCAGAATTTTTGGACATATTTTTATGAAGGCTCGAAAAATTCGATCCCTTGTCATTTTTTGCGATCAGATTTGATCCACTATTTTCTGAATAAATGATAATTCTAATAGAGCACTTAAATTCTCAGTGTGTCGTATCACTTTGTCGTACTTGATAAAGACATGTTTGTCAAAACCTACATTTTTTAAAATTATTAAATGTAAACCTTTTTACAAAGTTTACTTCAGTTTTCCACTCATACCACCTGGCGCTGGCGATGAAGATTACACATAACTCAATATCCATATATTACGCCAACAATTTTTCTGCTAATGTTTTTTTTAACCTCACCTCCCCCTTGTCAACAACCGTTGAGAATTCGGGAACACCCCTCCCCCCGCCACCCAAAATGATTAGCTATATAAACAAATGTAGCCCCATACCCATAAAATAATTTGGAGGAAAACAAAAAATTCTGCTTCGTCTTCTGTGTTTGTTCTCAAACTCCTGCAGATTAACAGCATGTAGTCCAGAAAACGGAATGCGTTGTGCAATGATTTACAGCATTGCTACGATATCTGCGTCTTTCGGCTGTCACATCCGACTTCAGCATGGCTGTGGGTCACTGACCCTATATGGGATAGGACAGCCAAATCCATCCCATAACTTCTTAGTCGTCTCTTACGACATACATGGAAGGTAAACAGTGTTCTATTCTTTGCTCCCCTCTCTGGCCCTGGCAACAGACAGGCGACACACGTATAAGAAGCTACATGATGCGTTTCACTTTCTTAGCAAAAACACATGTTTACAATTAACTATTTTTACATCATTTCTAGTCATTCACTCGCTCATTCACTTTCTGAATCTGTCACTAATTATGTAATTCACTCATGAATTCACTTACTCATTAGCTCACTAATTGATTCACCACTAATTCTTTCACTCATGAATTCACTTACTCATTAGCTCACTCATTGATTCATCCACTAATTTATTCACTCAAGAATTCACTTACTCATTAGCTCACTCACTGATTCACCCACTAATTCATTCTCATGAATTCACTTACTCATTAGCTCACTCACTGATTCACCCACTAATTCACTCTCATGAATTCACTTACTCATTAGCTCAGTCACTGATTCACCCACTAATTCATTCACTCATGAATTCACTTACTCATTAGCTCATTCACTCATTCACCCACTAATTCATTCACTCATTCTCTCGCTTATCTCATTTACTTACTACCGCGATCGTTTATTAAATCTCATTTTCACTCATCCGATCGCCCGTGTGTGCCGGGCCCCGATAGAGGAACAAAGAATAACAACACTTTATCGTCCATGCTTGTTGTAAGGGGCGACTAAGGAAGTTATGGGATGGAGTTGGCTGTACAATCCCATATAGGGTCCGTGATCAAAAGCCACGCTGAAGTAGGATGTTTCAGGTCGAAAGGCGCATATATCGCAACAATGCTGTAAACCATGGCGCAACGCATTACGCTCTCCGGAATACATCCAGTTAATAATACACAAGAGGGCTATCTCCAGCAGACGGAATTTGAGTCATGAAATCAAATGAAACAACTCTCGAGATGTGGTGTGGTCGAGGTGTTGACTCAAAGTTACGAGACCAATAGATGCCAGCTGAATGGACTTTCTGATTACTTAATTCCTGCATATTTCCAGTTTATTTACAACATTCAGGCAGGTTGCAGTGTTTGCACTCGATGAGCACTACCCTTCACTTTACAGATACAGGCGAGTTTAGTCCCTCAACAATGCATTCACACGATCTACTTCACACAATCTACTTCACACAATCTACTTCACATGATCTACCTAACACAATCTACTTCACACAATCTACTTCACACAATCTACTTCACACGATCTACCTCACATGATCTACATCACACAATCTACTTCACCCAATCTACTTCACCCAATCTACTTCACACAATCTACTTCACAAAATCTACTTCACATGATCTACTTCACACGATCTACCTCACACAATCTACTTCACACGATCTACCTCACACAATCTACTTCACCCAATCTACCTCACACTTCACTTTAGCACCCAGTGACTCAATATATCAACTATTGTGCGCCATTTGCTCTCACGTGACATCAATAATATAGTTCTCTAACAGCTGATAATTTGCTACTTAGTTTGATTCTCTTCTTTCCACTTCCGTCTAACATCAATATTTTTACATCGACCGTTAAAACCAATGGTTCTCAAACAGTGTTATACAGGATACCAGGAGATGTGTAGATAAAACCTTCATTTTCTCCCGTCTGATGCCGGAGCTCGGAAGAGGAGCAAAGAATAGCAGAATTATAGTGATACATTCCATTTTACGTGGTATGTCCTGCTAATCTGCAGGAGTTTGAGATCGAAAGCAGAAGACAAAGGTAAGACCTCCAGATTTGGAGTACAGGAATATGGATGAAAGTTTGCGATTTTAAATGCCGAGATAAACATATACTACTTCTTCTGTGTTTATAAACTACATGTTTTATATATCATCAACCAGTTCCATTTATAAACCACATGTTTTATATATCATCTACCAGTTCCATTTATAAACCACATGTTTTATGTATCATCTACCAGTTCCATTTATAAACCACATGTTTTATGTATCATAAACTAGTTCCATTTATAAACCACATGTTTTATATATCATCAACAAGTTCCATTTATAAACCACATGTTTTATATATCATCCACCAGTTCCAATTATAAACCACATGTTTTATATATCATCTACCAGTTCCACTTATAAACCAAATGTTTTATGTATCATCAACCAGTTCCATTTATAAACCACATGTTTTGTGTATCATCAACCAGTTCCAATTATAAACCACATGTTTTATGTATCATTAACCAGTTCCATTTATAAACCACATGTATTATGTATCATCAACTAGTTCCATTTATAAACCACATGTTTTATGTATCATCAACCAGTTCCATTTATAAACCACATGTTTTATGTATCATAAACTAGTTCCATTTATAAACCACATGTTTTATGTATCATCTACCAGTTCCATTTATAAACCACATGTTTTATGTATCATAAACCAGTTCCATTTTTAAACCACATGTTTTATGTATCATCAACCAGTTCCATTTATAAACCACAAGTTTTATATATCATCTACCAGTTCCAATTATAAACCACATGTTTTATATATTTAAAAAAAAGTAACCCATAGCATTTATTAATGCCGTAGGGGTGTGAGATGTTAGCGATCTCACATTTCACAGGCTCTGCAAATGAGGGCGGTAGCCATCTCCTCTCCCTCGCAGTCTTTACTTCCCGGATGTTTTATATATCATCTACCAGTTCTATTTATAAACCACATGTTTAAGTATCATCAACCAGTTCTATTTTTAAACCACATGTTTTATGTATCATTAACCAGTTCCATTTTTAAACCACATGTGTTATGTATCATTAACCAGTTCCATTTATAAACCACATGTTTTATGTATCATTAACCAGTTCCATTTATAAACCACATGTTTTATGTACCATCAACCAGTTCCATTTAGCAACTATTAGATGCACAATGTAGAATGTAGGTAGATATACAATGAGGAATGTAGATAGATACACAATGTAGTATGTAGATAGATAGATACACAATGTAGTATGTAGATAGATACACAATGTAGTATGTAGATAGATACACAATGTAGAATGTAGGTAGATACACAATGTAGAATGTAGGTAGATACACAATGTAGAATGTAGGTAGATACACAATGTAGAATGTAGGTAGATGAAACACAATGGAGATAACGATGTTCGAGGGGTAAAATTAGAAAAAAAATAGGAGTGAATAAACAGTCGTTATTCAGGAAAAAAAAAGAGGAATATATATAAATGAGGAGTCTGGTTATGAGATTAGAAAAATGTTTCATCCTCCAATTTTCAAAACTAGGAGAATCCAATATCAAACACAACAACGAAAATATATACAGTGATATAATTGTATGATTACCGAATCTATAAAGATGATTGTCAGAACCAGTGGTGGTACACTTCCAACACCCTCCCTATAGGAGTGTCAATTCTTTAATCATTGCCAGTTTGGCAAACGTTATTATGCTGATAGTTCCCATACCTCACTGATTGTATATCCTTCTCAGCCTACACCTCAATCGTGTCCTATTATACCTCCGACCAACTCCACACTTTTTAAATCTCATAATAACAGTCTATTTGGGAAAGTTACCGTCGTCTAGAAGGCGCATATATTATGGTATTAAATATATCTTACTATAGCATTGTCTGCTGTCCTGATATGTATGTATGTATGTATGTATGTATGTATGTTATATGTATGTGTGTATGTATGTATGTATGTATGTACACCCATTGGAGTGAATTAAAATCGAATGATAAATTCAGAGAAGAGACACATCAAAATTTCATCACAGATGTTATTAGTAAACGCCGTTGGTCCTACATCGGGACTGTCCTACGCGCAGACACCAACAGAATACACCACCAATCTGTTGAATGGATACCTACAGGCAAAAGAGCAAGGGGTAGACCAAAAGAAACACTCAGAAGAACAATACTTAGAGAAAGTAAAACAACCAATATTCATACTATTCAAGAACTGCACAGAATAGATTTGAACAGACAGAATTGGAGAGATCTGACCTCTGCTCTACGCGATAACGTCAGCGCAAAAGGAAAATGAATGAATGAATGTATGTATACTCGTGAAATCTTCGGAAATTTGCTCTGTCGTCGGAACTATAAGCAGTTTATCGTTAATATCGACATATGTATGCTGGTGAGAGGAATGGTGGGGGTCAGGAAAAAAATAGAAGTGAAAAGGAGAGCCATCATTATTCGCTGGTTAAGTCAGGAAATGCAAGCAAGTATCAGCAGTATTCAACGGTTTCATTTATCAATTACCAGTGTCATTCATCATTTAACGCTTTCATTCATTTATTAATTACAAGTGTCATTCATCATTTAATGGTTTCATTCATTTATTAATTACAAGTGTCATTCATCATTTAACGCTTTCATTCATTTATTAATTACAAGTGTCATTCATCATTTAACGCTTTCATTCATTTATTAATTACAAGTGTCATTCATCATTTAACGCTTTCATTTATTTATTAATTACAAGTGTCATTCATCATTTAACGGTTTATTATCAATTACCAGTGTCATTCATCAATTAACAGTTTCATTTAGCAATTACCAGTGTCATTAATCATTAACTACCAGTTACATTTATCTACTCCATTTATCAACTAACACTTCAATTTATCAAGTACAGTACCATTTATTAACTACACATTCCATTTTCAACAACGTTAGATTTATAAACCACTAGTTCTATTTAAATATCACAAGTTTCATTTATCATCTACCAGTTTAATTTATCATCTACCAGTTCTATTTATCATCCGCTAGTTCCATTTATAAACCACACGCTTTATGTATCATCTACTAGTTCCATTTAGCAACTATTATTTCCATTTAGCAACCACCAGTTATATTTAACAACCACTATTTTCACTTATCAACTATCAGTACCATTCAGCAACCACATTTTCCATTTGCAACCACAAATTCCATTTAGCAATCACCAATTACATTTATCTACTGCTAGTTCAATGTATAAGCTACATGTATCAGCTACAGGTTCTATGTATCAACAACAAGTTCGATGTAACAACTGCCAGTTCTATGTATCAACCACAAGTTCGATGTATCAACTGCCAGTTCTATATACCAGCTACGGGTTCGATTTATCAACTATCAGTTCTATATACGATCTACCAGTTCGATTTATTAACTACCCGTATCATTTTATAAATCACATATTTTATATCATCTACACCTTCTATTTATAAACCACATGTTTTATGTATCATCAACCAGTTCCATTTATAAACCACATGTTTTATGTATCATCAACCAGTTCCATTTATAAACCACATGTTTTATGTATCATCAACTAGTTCCATTTATAAACCACATGTTTTATGTATCATCAACCAGTTCCATGTAGCAACCACTATTTCCATTTATCAACTACCGGCACCATTCAGCAACCACATTTTCCATTTTGCCACCACCATTTTCCATTAACAATCACCACTTTTCATTCATAAACCACCAATTTCATTCATCAACCACACGTTTCATTTAGAAATCACAAATTATATTATCTTTAATATAACACAATTTAACCTCGTCGGAAGTTGACTGTGGCATTCCACACACAAGGGTGGCTCTTTTTATTTTGAAAATTTAGATATGAAAAAAAAAATGAGGAATAATATCTATCTTATGTTCCTTGTGGGAGAGTAACATTACACGATGGACAGGTTACAGTCTAGCAGAGTGCACCACCAAGACAAGAGACAGGAGATGTTGGAGATACGTTGCAGCCAACCTTCGTTGCGGAGACGGCACTCGATGATGATGATACGTTGCAGCCAACCTTCGTTGCGGAGACGGCACTCGATGATGATGATATGTTCCTTCAGCACTGAACACTGTGTGTAGGACACAAACCAGAGCTCTCCAGTTCGAGTGGTGTGATGCTACTGTGTGTAATTCTTGCATGTTGTTGAGACTAGTCATACTGGTTGTTGTTGGTAGTTTTACGAAGAGTATGTCTTGGTCTTCCTATTTTACTTTTGCTATCTGGTACCCATTTTAATGCTTATAGTGGCAGTTCTTTTTTCTTTCATTCTAATTACATGTCCGATATAAGTCCATCGTTTTCTTCTTATTGTTGTAGAAATTATTGTGGAGCGCGTGGCCGTACGGGTGGAGCGCGTTTCCGTACGAGTGGAGAAACATATTTCATATTTCTAGCGATCTCATATTTCAGTGGCTCTGCAAATGAGGGCGGTAGCCATCTCCTCTCCATCACAGTCTTTACTTCCCGGTTAAATCTGGTACCAGATTAAAGCTGGGTCGACCCGGGAGCCGTTGAGATTTGAATTACATTTCAGCCTCAACTGGGGAACGAACCCAGGTACACTCATATGCGAAGCCAGTACGCTAACCACTTAGCAAGCATACATCGACAGATAAATCGCAGTATAGTTGAAAAAAAACAAAAAACTATCTGTGTGCATCTTCCAATTACATGTCAATAATATTAACGAAGATTTGTGGAGAAATATTACCAATAATATTAACGTAATTAACTATAATACCTTGACAGAGTGCCGTGTATGGTCGAGAGGTTAGAGCGATGGTCTCACAACAATTAGGGTTTAGGGTTCAATTTTCGGTTATCGATTGTGTGTTTTTTTTAATCGAAGTGGCGGGGGTAAATTTTACCCAAAAAAACTCACCTCATGCATGTCGTGGTGACATTAAAGGCATACGGTATGTATCACACTGCAACAAAACCTACCTACGTCCACTAACGGACAAACGCACACTAATGAAATCTGTAACTATCAGCAGTATAAACAATAAAGGACTATTTTCTTCAACCAATGTCGCCGGGAAAATATATAATACATTTTTTTTTGATTATTTTTATGTTGCTCCGTTGTTGTTGTTTTTTATAAAGGCTATACCATGAAATCGTAGAATCCACTTTTCTCAATGGAGTCTCTATATTTACTTATTAGACTTTTTCCATTTTTTTTAATGGCAACACTTTCCTGCCCATACTTTTCATAGTGCATATTTGTGTCTGTGCTTCCGTAGGCTCTGCAAATGAGGGCGGTAGCCATCTCCTCTCCCTCGCAGTCTTTACTTCCCGGATTAATCCGGTACCCATTTAAGGCTGTGTCGACCCGGGAGTCGTTGCGATCTGAAAAACATTTACACCTCAACTGGGGAATGAACGCAGGACCACTCATATGCGAAACGAGTGCGCTAACCAATGCGCTAACCAATGCGCTAGCGCGGCACCCCTATCTGGTATGCTGACCATTAAACACTAGATGTTAGCTAGCATGTTGTTTTGAAAGGCTTTCGTGAACGATGGTTCACAGCACAGACATCTAGATTCAAAACTCAGAAACGCATCACACTTAAGGGGTATTCCATTCTTCTTCTTTATCAGCGTTCATTATCAAACTCCCGCTGCGCTTCCCTTGTAGCAGGACTATGACACTACTAGATTTCCAACAGGATGTAGTCCAGAGAATGGGAATGCGTGTGTCGCCGTTTTATTTGCTCCAATAGCCCGACACATATGTCTTCGGAGATTTCATTCGAGATATATCATATTGACCCACTTATCACTAGTATAGGCTAGAAAGTAAGCACTTCTCCAGTATAATTTTTAGTATGAGTCATGCCTTATCATTTATCTGGTTATATCAGATTTCTCCTTGCTTTTCTTTGTCTGGTGACACGAAGTATATATAAAATGAACAATGATACATCTTATCAGCCAAGAGAAGCGACGCTGTGCGAGATCAATGATACATCTTATCAGCCAAGAGAAGTGACGCTGTGTGAGATCAATGATACATCTTATCAGCCAAGAGAAGTGACGCTGTGTTAGATCAATGATATATCTTATCAGCCTAGAGAACTGAAGCTGTGTGAGATCAATGATACATCTTATCAGCCAAGAGAAATGACACTGTGCGAGATCAATGATCCTTCGCGTCAGCCAAGAGAAGTGACGCTGTGCGAGATAAATGATCCTTCGCGTCAGCCAAGAGAAGTGACACTGTGTGAGATCAATGATCCTTCGCGTCAGCCAAGAGAAGTGACACTATGTTTTGAGACCAGCACGAATGAATATTCTGGAGAAGAATTTGGCAAATATTGTACACAAAATCCCTACTATTATTGGTAACAACCGACTCTTTGTGTGCCATTCTATAATGCCGTGCCATTTCATTTGGATATCTTAATGTCCACGGTACAGGACCAAAGCACTTACGTACTGTAATGACTTACTTTTCAAAAGTCGGTGGTCACTCAGAATAATGCGGGAACCTCTGATATTCAGGATGGTGACCTCTATTAGAAGAAACGGTTTTATCACGCGCCCGATTCTCAGATCTAAGTGCTCAATTTCTCTCCGCCAACAGACCAACCAATTTGATAGAATTCTACTGTCTGTCTATCGCATGTGTGTTTCATTGACTCCTTTCTGTAATCTCATCCTTCATTCCATTGTCTTTATTGTCTTATTGCTTTTCCATTTTGATTTTGATTTGTTTCGACTTTTCTCACCATTCGTTCATTCTGTCTCTCATTCTACGTAATTGTGTCTTTATATCGCTGAGAGATTGAGATGTTTCTAGATTTGTTGGAAAATAAATATGATATATACTATTAAGAGAATGCTGGTTTGTTCCTTTCGTGCCTCAGGTGGCACATAATACAGGGTTTTTGATTCTCCATTTGTTGAGGTCAGCTGCCTGTAGTTTTAGTTCTTGTATAGTCTTGCAGCCTGTTATTTCACCGTCTTTAGGTATGGTGTTTTTGAGGGTTGCTATAGGATCTCCTCATTTCCTTTTAACCTCAGGTGTCCACATAAGGTCTTTTTGGTTTATTATGTTTTCACCTAGTCTTAAAACTAGATCCATCTGCCTTTTTTATGACGTGGTTTTCTTATTTCTAAAAGAATGTGGTGGATGATACATTTAATTTGTATGGCAACACAAGAATAGGTAGAGAGAAAGAGAGAGGCTGGGGCGGCGGAAGGGAAGAGATAATTCATGGACAGAAATGATCTGCAGATCATAAAGGAATGTGGTAGATGCTAAAGAAACGATTATAATTATTTGGTAAATAAAATTGATAGTTGGAAATGGTATCTGTTGGTGATAAATTGATCTTGTAGTTGATAAATTTATCTGGTAGCTAATCAACGGGATTGGTAGTTGATAAATTTATCTAGTAGTTGGTCAACGGGGCTGGAAGTTGATAAATTTATCTGGTAGTTGATCAACGGGACTGGTATTAGAAATTAAACCAACCCATGGGTTTGGGTGGATGGTGATGGATACACAATGGTTCTGTAAATGGAAGAGAGCTGGTTGATGGAAGGGAGGTGGTTGATGGATTAGAGACAATAGATGGAAGGGGACCAGTGGAAGGAAGTGAGCCAGTAGATGGAAGGGAGCTGGTAGATGCAAGGAAATTGGCACATGCAGAGAACTTCTAGTTGCAAAAAAATGGTACACACGTAGATATTAAGATAATACAATTTATTTAACCATCTAGCACTTTTGAGAAGCTATAAGTATCATATATGATGTCGTCCCAGTTTACACCGTAAGAATCATATATGATGATGTCCCGGTTTACACCATAAGAATCATATATGATGATGTCCCGGTTTACACCATAAATTTCATAAATGATGATGTCCCTGTAAACACCATACGTATCATATGTGATAATGTCCCGATTTACACGTCCACTTTCATATTAGTTCCATCAAACCAAAAATAGGCCATACTCTAGACTGAACTTATTATAGTAATGAGGTTCTACTCACTCACGCAGATATTTCACACATTTCTGGACTTGCATACGAGAAATATGGACTAAGAGACTGGAAAATAGAGGAAAATATTGGAAATTGGAAAGAAAATGATTCAGACACTTAGCTCACGCCCCGAGGGTCGGCCGAGATTAAACACAACGCCGGGAGTCAGATAGTCCAGTCAAGAACATCGTTTCACCACATCTCAGGTTCTCGACCTCCTCAAAATCTATGCAGTCGCTTTCCCAGGGCTCGAGGTGACAACAGCTTCTAGTGACAGTAAAAACGGCTGAAGTAAGGTTGATTATTTTTCTCTCAGTATGCGGGGGAATAGAGAATCATTGGCAACTACCTCCATAGACTTTCCATTCAGATTTATTCTGGAATTTATTCTGTTAGAAGTTCTATGGTTTTTAATCATAGGTAGTTCGTTTCTTTTTCTTATTTCAATAAAACCTGCTGGTCAGATTGTCGATTTCGTATTGTCTTGTTTCATGTCAGTGCCCTTCTAGATTTCCAGATTTATCATATCATATATATATATTTTCATATCCTAGATTTATGCTGAAGACGGATGTGTCGGACCATTTGCACAAATAAAACCGTGACACAACGCGTTTCTATTCTCTGGCCTACATCCTACTGGAAATCTTGTAAAAACATTGTCCTTCTTACAAGAGAGATCCAGCGGGAGGTTGAGAATTAACGCTGAAGAAGAAGAAGAAGAAGGTATCCTAGATTTATCATATTATATATATTTTCCATATCCTAGGTGTATGATATCCTATATTTATTATATCTGCCCCTTTTAGTCCAGAGTAGGGATATGTGTTGTGTATTTGTGTGAATGGTTTGACACATTTGAGTTCAGCTTTCTTAACTGGTACGCTAGGAGTTTTTATCAATTTCAACAATCAAGAGGCGGCCAAATATTGTTCAAGCGCCAAAATTAACTAAATTTAGGATTATAAATGTCGCATTACATACCAGTACTAGTAAGAAAAGAGGAAATTAGTCATATGAAAATCGTTGACCGGACCTAAGCGCGCAAGACAAATGCGCTCAGACAGATGCGCAAGACGACAAAAGCGCGCAGGGAAAATGCGCTCAGGTCAAAAGCTCACAAAACACATAGAAAGTTGGTTAAGAAATAAACTGTTTAATGGACTATAATCACCTTTGAGCAAGAAAACATTTATTGTAATGCAAGATAACACTTGACACATATTGTCGTATAAAAGTGCTTGTAACAAAATAATGAAGTATGAACTTTCTCAATCCAACCATAAAAGTGCCAGTAAGAAAAATGAAGCTATCATATAAAAGTGTCAGTAAGAAAAATGAAGCTGTCATATAAAAGTGCTGGTAAGAAAAATGAAGCTATCATATAAAAGTGCCAGTAAGAAAAATAAAGCTAGTTATATAAAAGTGCTGGTAAGAAAAATGAAGCTAGTCATATAAAAGTGCCAGTAAGAAAAATGAATCTAGTCATATAAAAGTGCTAGTAAGAAAAACAAATGAAGTATGAACTTCCTCAATCCAACCAGAAAAATGCACTGCTGTCTGTGGCGATAACAAGCTACTAAATCCACCAAAAGTTATTATCATAATCTCCCATACTAAAAAGGATCAGAAAGAGTAAAGAATTGACTTTATTGCACTGTAGAGCTCCCATATATATGTACCACCGCACTCTCAAAGATTTGACACCCCGCCTTAATCGGTTTTCCCTGGAGAACTTCCACAGATGCGCTTGTAAATTAGACGTCAATAATCAATATTTATACCAAGCTTATCTCCTTTTGCTTCTTATTTTCTATTTGTTCTCAAACAGATTAACAAGATGTAGTCACCAGAACAGAACACGCTGTATCGGGTTTTACAGATTAGATGCGATATTTGCGGTTTGGTCATGACACTTCCGAAATCACAGAAGCCACAGGAACAATCTTACAAACAGCACACAAGAAGACCATCTCCAGATAACTCTTCTACCCCTGACGCAGCAATGTCAATAAGAGCTACAGCGTATAGATAGATAGATTTCTGACTTAGCATAGGTTTTGAGACACACAATCCACTATAAGATGAACAATGAACTAATACTCTGTATTTCAGCTGTTTAGATAGATAGATTTCCGACTTAGCATAGGTTTTGAGACACACAATCCACTATAAGATGAACAATGAACTAATACTCTGTATTTCAGCTGTCCTGTTTTGATATTATCATTGATTTTATTGAATATTATTTATTCTATTGGGCTTTCATTAGCTTTAGAGAAGATTAAGAATCTCTGATGGAGATCTATAGCTGTAATAATAGTTTGTATTGTAGCTGTAGTCGCTTAACCCCGGTCTGGTGCTTTACTTTCTTGACTGTCTTTATTGTAATAAATAAGGCGCTTATGCTTTGTGTTTATATAAAAATGAAATATTTATTGATTTCTGAACCATTTTGACTAATGGTTCTTAACCTTATTTTTCAAGCGGTCCGCTATCGGAACAACTTTTTTCTGGGGTTTCGCCTGGGACTTAAGAAACGTTTATCAACTTTTGTGGGAATTATTATTATGTCCTATTCAAGAATATTATCAATAATAAATTATAATAATCAAATAAAAAACTACAGTATGTTGGACTCTTAAAGCGACATGATGGTATCGAAAGGCTGATTCTAGAGGGCAGAGTGCCGGGTGGGAGAAGAAGAGGAAGACCAAGAAGACGATGGACCAGCGATATTTAAGAATGTATGCACATGTCTTTGGCCATTGCAGGCCTTCTTGCCCGTAACAGAGAGGCATTCAGATTATCCACGACGAAGACAACGTTCTGAAAACAATAGGTCACTTGATATTAATATATATAATCAAATAAATACTATTTCTTATACAAAATTACGTTTTAGTGGCCCCCCTATACCGGTCGTGGGCCACAATATCAATTTTGTGCACCCTCCCTAGGAAACAAGTTCGAGATCCAGAAAGGTGTCTGACAATGCAGCACACTCTCATCACACCTGCTCAACATACGTATAGAACATATATAGAACATATACGGAATGTAGAACATATATAGAACATATACGGAATGTAGAACATATATAGAACATATACGGAATGTAGAACATATATAGAACATATACGGAATGTAGAACATATATAGAACATATACGGAATGTACGTCAAGACTGACTTCCTCTTTCCTTCTTGTCACTTCAGCCATTTTTGTCTTGCAGTGTCAGGGTAGAAGTGTTCTCTTGAGATGGTATTTGTGTGTGATTAATATATGTTTATTTCTGTAATCCATCTTTTGCACGGTCTGCCACTGGTCGTGTTTTCATCGTGTCTGTATAGCAATGCGTTTTGACGGGCACTATCTGATGACGATCTGGGAAAAGGACAATATTTTGTCTTCTAGTGTAATATTCGATCGGTGTTGTGTTTGTTATGCTTCTGATATGATTTCTGATTCTGTTTCTTATTGTTACTCCGATAATTCTTCGTAGACAAGTCATTTCTGTTGTAACAAGTTTTCCTTGGGCTTTTAATGTCCACGTTTTGGTAGCATAGTGATGGTACGCTTATGATGATCGTTTATATAGTGCAATATTTGGTTTTCATGTTCACGTGTTTATTTTTGAAAATTGTGTGTTTGTTTGTTTGTGAAGACCCACATTATGAACAATTTCCAGCTCTTAATATATGAGATATATATATCTTAATATAGGGTTCTGCTACGGAGTTTCGTGCCCTGGCCGAGTTCCGCATAGCTAATTTCTCGCTTGGTATTTCAGCTGATATGATGAAGGAAGCAACGACGACCACCTAAAGAGTAGTGAACCAACATAGAACCGGAACCATCAGCCGTTATACCCTGAAAGATTTACTGAAGCGGAGATTGGAGCACCTATGGACGTGTCCGGTGTGCGAAGATGATAACCAACATACCTAATACATAATATATGAGATAATGATATTCTAATATATTCGGTATGCAGGCGATATCGACCTAATATTAAGAAGCCCTCAAATGACTATAACACGTGATTATGTCAGTTAGAGAGCGTAGCGAGTCTCAAAATCCCTTCCTCGCTGCATAGAAAACAAAAAGCAATGCATTTCAAAGAAATTGACCAATACATAGAATAGTTATTGACAAAAAAAAAGAAACAAGAAAATACTTACAACTTTGAATATCTCGGATCAAACATTAATAAAACATGAGATTATTTATCAGAAATCAGAAAAAGATTAGCAATGACCCTAGAAAAAACATTACACAAAATAATGTGGGAATTTGCACATATAATGACAAATAAACGTACAACTATTAAGAATCTATATATTTTCCAGTGGCAACATATCGTTATGAGACTCTGTTAATGACATCCGCATTGGAAAACAAAATATCAGCATTTAAAAAATAAAATATCAGCATTTAAAAAATAAAATATCAGCATTTAAAAAATAAAATGTTCTAGAAAGGTCCTAACAATATCACGAACAAAAATACGATCCAACACAGACGTCGGCAAAGACATGTACGTGAAAGATGATTGAATCCTAGAAAAATTAGTTAAAAAGTGTAAAGTAAATTACTGTGGACATATATGAAAATACAATGGGTTAGATAGATAGGTTAATCATTGAGGGAAAGGTTCCAGGTAAGAGAAGAATAGGATAACCAAGATTAAGATGGGTGTATGATATCAGAGACCCGAATATAAGATGATACGATACTGGAAGAAGATGAGATGCTTGGACACAACCGGAAACTTGCAGATTGGCAATAAGGACAACTTTCTGAAATAGGGCTGGTTTTTCTTTATTTTTATTTTTTTTTAATTTTTCGTGGCTTTAGCTTGACAAAGACCTTGTGGTCGAACATTGAATCTGTATATTTGTTTTATTTGTAAAACTACATTTGATACAATTTCGTTATTTATATTTTTCAGTTACTCAAATATTAACAATTAATTTGTTAACAAATGTAGCTTTATCATATAACACTCAAATATTAACAATTTACATATTTTACTGTTGTCATCACACACTAAAATATTAACAATTTATGTGCTTATTTCTATCATCAAACGCTTAACTGTTAACTACGCCTGTACTGAAAAATGAAAAAAAAGCTGTAATAACAAACAAATAATATATTTTTCTTATGGATTCGTATTTCTGTCTCCATTTAACAAATTCTGGACGTCTAAAAAATTGTGCGCATTAAGAGAATAAACATGCACAGATTAAGAATTTCTTGTTTTTCAACAAGCATCTTTAATGTGGGGTTGAACAAATCCTAGTTTATAGCAAAAATGTCCTGTTGCTAATGACAATTTCACGTCTGTACAAAGAAGGAATTGAATCTATGAAGGTAATCGGAAAAAAAAATAAAGGAAATGTCACATGTGCAGGAAAATTAATGAACAATAGAGGAATGATGAAATAAACATTTTATTTTGATTGTTGTCGCCTTTCTTTCGATCTTCAGAAATCGATCGCTCTATATTAATAGTAGCTTCGTAAAATAAGTAACGATTAAAACGTCAGTAGAGTAGAAATTAGAGTTTGATAAGCAACTACCTGTTACCTGTTATGTGCATTCTATTGGTTTCTCTAAAGATGTATTTTGTACCCAGAAGACTCTAGGTTTCAGCCAACCTATTGACACAGGTGGTGTTCTTCAAACCTATAAAATTAATATATCCAAGTATTTCTCTATCACTTCTCTCGAATTTCTCCTTTACTGGGATCTGGACCTCTTGCGGTCTCCTACTTTAGAACCACTGTAGTTTTAGTCTGTGTGACTTATCACATATTTATTATCAATGTAATACTTGATGACTTACCACAAATTTATTATATAAAGTGACATTCTTTCCAGAACGTTGTCTTCGTCGTGGATACTCTGAACGCCTCTCTGTACCGGGCAAGCAGGCCTTCTTTGGCCAGAGACATGTGCATACATTCTTCGATGTCGCTGGTCCATCGTCTTCTTGGACTTCTTCTTCTCCAGCCTGACACTCTGCCCTCTAGAATCAGCCTTTCGATACCATCATGCCGCTTTAAGTGTCCAAAATACTGTAGCATCCTTATAATGATAGTATTTAGAATCCACCCTTCATTCAGTTTCAATAATTTCAAAACTTCATTTTTTGTTCCTTTTAATCATCCAATGATACTCGTATGATCTTTATGTAGCACTTCATTTCAAATGAATTTATTCTTCTTAATATTGCCTTGTTTAAAGTCCAAGTCTCGCATCCATATGTTGCCACAGAGAAAACACATGATCTCAAAAGTGTTACTTTAGTGTCGTTATTACTACTTTGTCATAGCTTTCTCATTTGTGTTGAGTGTTACAATTGCGAGTCTTCTAATCTCGACTGAGCAATCTCTGGAACTGTTTATATTTGCTCTCAAATATTCGAATTTGTTTACACCGTCTAGTTCTATATTGTTTATATTGATTTTTGATTTGATCTTTGTATTGTCTGTTGTCATCATTTTTGTTTTCTGTGTATTTCAGATATATATATTGGATCTTGCTGTATTTCTTTGTTGTTGTGATAAGCTGATTTAGTCCTTCAGAATGGGTAGGATTAGGACGAGGTACTAAATATCTCAGGACTAAGTTTCTGCATATCTTATTTCTGGAATCTTGTACCTACCGATATTCATTGAATTCAAAACTCATTTTCCTCTAGTTCTTCTCTTACATTTCTCATTATATTCTCTGCATAGCGGTTAAAAAGATAAGGGATCGAAGATTCATGAGATTTTACATGATTTTACATGATTTTACATGATTTTACATATCATCTGATGAATGTGTACATTGAAATCCTTACAAAATGGAATCAATAACACGAAGCTACTTCTCTGCATCCTTGAATCTAGCCAGTATTCGAAGGTAGCAGACAGGATTTGAACCAGGTCCATTCAGCGGGCACCTATTCGCTTCGCAACATAATAGGAACAACCAGAATCCTCTAATAATCAGCTGAACAACCGTATTAAAATCCCGTATACATTATTCTGTATATATTCTTGAATGTTTCCTAACTTATTTTATTACGTTAAAAAATCTATCTATAGTGATTTCTCTGATATTGCTGTTAATGCGTCGCAGGATGGAATGACGATCAGTTTATCGAACTGACTCCTTTGGTCGCTTGATGTGCAGTTATATTATGACATCTAAGAACGCTTGTAACGCCGTCAATCCACCTTCTTCTTGGTCTTCCTCTGTCTCTTGTTATTTCCGTTCTCATAGTGCGTGTTCTTTCTGAAATGATTTCGCCATCATTGTGGTATTTCATTCCGTCGGTCGTTGGATTAATCGACTAACATCGTAAAGTCCAGACCGATTTGTGTAACAGAAGTCAGTTTATTCCAATCAGAAGAACAATACTTAGAGAAAGTAAAACAAGCAATATCCATACTATTCAAGAACTGCACAGGATATCTTTGAACGGACAGAATTGGAGAGATCTGACCTCAACCCTTTGCGCTAACTTCAGTGAAAAAAGAAAATGATTGAATGAAATGTGGTATTTCCATGACATTGAGATATATTACTGAATTATCATAATGAAAATAAAAAAAAATTAAAAAAAAAACTACCGCACAATATTATCAGTATAACATGATGATGATGTAACATGAAAAAAACTGTTTAAAAAAAATTTATAAAACAAAATATCTACCAAGAAATTTGAAACTGTTTCTTCGGAATCTGCCTTCATATAAAATATGTTGTTTACTCAATATTTGGTTGGAATTAAATTACAAACAAAATTAATTTGGTTTATCTTTGTTAACAGTGATTGTTAATATGTGACATAATACAATCATGGGAGTTGGCAGCGATCTGTGTCATGGTGACGTATGTGTGTGTCATGTGACGTATGTGTGTGTCATGTGACGTATGTGTGTGTCATGTGACGTATGTGTGTGTCATGTGACGTATTCCTTTCAGAATGCGGCTTGAATTTTCTAGCGATGTATTCATGTTATCTTTAATGTCGTCAATCCATCGTCTTCTTGGTTTGCCCTTTCTCCTCAACCCAGGTATTCTTCCCTCCATTATTTGTCTTTCTAAACAGTTGTGTCTCTTTATATGGCCAAACAGGCGTAGTTTTCTTTTTGTTATTGTGTTTAGTAGCCAACACTCTGGAATATTCAGTGTGTTTATAATATTCATTAGAAATTTCTAGGCACAATATTCCCGTTAGTACCGATAGTAATGACATTGTGAAGTATAATTATGAAGTAGGTATAGAGAAATACCAGACCGCAGGGCACGCCTGAGTAAGGACAGTGCTGGATAGAGGAGTAAAGAATTGCGACACTATTACCTGCTTGCATGTCGTAAGCGGTTACTGAGAAGGTGTGGGTGATGAAGTTGACGTTGCCTTCGCATACCGGATCAGAGTGAACCAAAATCCACGCTGAAGTCGGATATGTCAGGTCGAAATGCGGAGATATCTCATCCACGTCATAAACCGTGACACAACACATTTCGGTCTATGTACTATATTCTGCTAATTTGTTAACTATGACATCATAGTAAGGGTTGGTTGACAATACAGTTGGTCCCATGGCATCGAGCTGCCGTCGGAAATGAAGATAAATCATGTACTAAGTAGCAGCAACTATTAGGTGGGATGGGCAGTCCCCTTCTGTGGTTACCTTCTCCAACCCATACGACAGATACACATTTACAGCTGGATCGACTGGAGGAACGATCGTGTCAGGCGAGAAATCACGACTCGAAATTTTATTTTTTTCCTCGGACATAGTTTTGAACCAAGCAGCATGTAACCTTCTGATAGTACGTAAGCTCACTATCAACTAGACTAACGGCGCTACATGGTTCACAATAAACATTACCGTATGTCTTTTGGAATTTCCCGTCTTAACCAATTCTGACTTGTTTAGTTGGAATACACGAAACTTCTCCAGGACAGTATTGCACTCAAATCTATATCCATCTAGTTCTAGAAAAAAAGCCATAGAAAGGACAATCCAGAAAGCGGAATTTTTACCCGAAACTAGTCGATATTTTCCTGTATAGTATATATCAAGGTCTTCTCCAAAACAGTCATGCGTGCTGATCTCACAGTGACTCATTTTGGCTGATGGTATAGATCATTTGTCGCTGTGTGTATACTTTTATTTCGCCAACCAATGAAAAGCACAGAAAAGTAGAGTATACCAGGATAAGTGACTGAATGAGATAAGTATTCATTGTCGTACTTTACAATATTTGAAAGAGTGTGTTGGACACCTTATGAGACAGTGATGTTTGGAGATTTGGCCACCTTGGAGAATATAGTAATAACAGACTAGAATTTATTGTTATTATTTTTTTCCATCGCATTCATTTGTTTTTCATGTCATGCTCATCTTCGCTTGCAAAGGAGGAACAACATCATCATCATCAGACTAGATTGAAGGCAAGTCAGATTGAGAGCGACTACGTGAGAAAATATTGTGTAATTCAACATCATGACATGCAAAAGGTCAGCAATAATCCTGATATGAGATGGAGAGTTGTGTAGATTCATCGTCGTCAGCTCCAGTTGAAATGACACTTGATAATTATGAGGAGGAAACTACAAAACAAATACATAGATAACACCATCAATGCATAGTCTAATCAGTAACTACAAAACAAAAATATAGATAATATAAACGATGCATAGTATAATCAGAAACTAGAAGACATGACAAAGTCAGAAATAGGAGGAAGATAGTCGAGGGATAAGATGAGGTAGGGAGACGAAATGAGATGCTAAAGGTCTTGTGATCTTCAGGCACATTCTGTGTACCTTATCGGTCGAATCGGCCAATAAACCAAATCGCCGGCTGGCAATCCGATCCGACCAGTCATTAAGGACTGTTTGAGGAGCACTACCCGGGCAATCAATACAGCGGCAGCAACGACCTCACTAATCGCTTATTGAACAAACCTCTCTAGTTCTTGCATGAGATCGCAAAATCGGTGCGACTTTTATTTCGGGTGTAATCTTGAAGGGCCCAACTCGTGTCGTCAGGATTTCTCTCCCTGTGATTACTTATCGAAGAATACTAGAGATTACTGAAACATAAGGCCGTTGTCGTATTGACTTTCAACATTTCACCATCACCAAGTCCCGTCTACATTATATTGTTTTTCTCGATCAAACGTTCGTTCCTTCTCAGCGTTTTCTGTGAGATTGTAGAATCTAGTTTCGACCAAAATCGCTATTTTTGAGAAGACGTTTTGCCAAATATCTAGAAAGTAGACAGAAAGATAAAACCAGTGCCGTGTGTGTTTACAGATTATCTTTCTGGGCAATTGGTTGACTTGATTGCTGTTCAAAGTCTGGCATGAAACTTCAAACATTTCTCTTTTTACTGACTTCGATATAGGATCTTCTATGTTTGACATTCAGATAGTGTTTGATCTCCTTCTTCTGTTCCCTTGTGCCCTGTTACGGTCTATAGCTGACTCATCTGTTTGCTTGTGTACTGTTTACGGTCTATAACTGGTTCATCTGTTTGCTTGTGTACTGTTTACGGTCTATAACTGGTTCATATGTTTTCTTGTACCCTGGTTACGGCCTATAACCATACCACGTATCTTTATTGCGGACTGGTATCTAGAAACATTACTTCTATAGAAAATATATTTTGTAATAATAGTAAGACATATAACCCTTGATGGTCGTAGGGGTGCCACACTGGACACGTCATATTCGTTTAGCTCATCACTATCGACGACAGTTTGAGGCTGGTTCAAGGCAACATGCCCATAATTTGCGGCTGGTTCAAGGCAACATGCCCATAGTTTGCGGCTGGTTCAAGGCAACATGCCCATAATTGCGGCTGGTTCAAGGCAACATGTCCATAATTTGCGGCTGGTTCTAGGCAACATGCCCATAATTTGCAGCTGGTTCAAGGCAAAATGCCCATAATTTGCGTCTGGTTCAAGGCAACATGCCCATAATTTGCGGCTGGTTCAAGGAAACATGCCCATAATTTGCGTCTGGTTCAACGCAACATGCCCATAATTTGTGGCTGGTTCAAGGCAACATGTCCATAATTTGCGACTGGTTCAAGGCAATATGCCCATAATTTGCGGCTGGTTCAAGGCAACATGCCCATAATTTGCGGCTGGTTCAAGACAAACATGCCCATAATTTGCGTCTGGTTCAAGGCAACATGCCCATAATTTGCGGCTGCTTCAAGACAACACGCCCATAATTTGCGGATGGTTCAAGGCAACATGCCAATAATTGCGGCTCGTTCAAGGCAACATGTCCATAATTTGCAGCTGGTTCTAGGAAACATGCCCATAATTTGCGGCTGTTTCAAGGCAGCATGTCCATAATTTGCAGCTGGTTCAAGGCAAAATGCCCATAATTTGCGTCTGGTTCAAGGCAACATGCCCATAATTTGCGGCTGGTTCAAGGCAACATGCCCATAATTTGCGTCTGGTTCAAGACAACATGCCCATAATTTGCGGCCGTTTCAAGGCAACATGCCCACAATTTGCGGCTGGTTCAAGGCAACAGGCTCATAATTTGCGACTGGTTCAGGACAATATGCCCATAATTTGCGGCTGGTTCAAGGCAACATGCCCATAATATGCGCGGTTCTTTTTACTGATTGTTAGTCCAAACTCATTGCAGGCATGAGAAAACACTGACGGCATGAGAAAACACTGACGGCATGAGAAAACACTGCAGGCGTAAGAAAACACTGCAGGCATGAGAAAATAGAGATTTGAGATGTAACGTTGTTAATATACTATTATGATTGTGTACTGGTAGCTGGTAATCGTAACTTGTGTCAGCATTTCATAAATTAATTTTAAATGCTTCCGGGAGGTGCTAAAATAAATTAAGAAGGAAAACTTTTAAAACTGAATGATTGTGATGATAGATTGATAACATCTAAGCGTCCATATCTTGAAAACATTACTAGACGTCCATATCTTGAAAACATTACTAGACGTCCATATCTTGAAAACATTACTAGGCGCCCATATCTTGAAAACATTACTAAACGTCCATATCTTGAAAACATTACTAGACGTCCATATCTTGAAAACATTACTAGACGTCCATATCTTGAAAACATTACTAGACGTCCATATCTTGAAAACATTACTAGACGTCCATATCTTGAAAACATTACTAGACGTCCATATCTTGAAAACATTACTAGGCGCCCATATCTTGAAAACATTACTAGGCGCCCATATCTTGAAAACATTACTAAACGTCCATATCTTGAAAACATTACTAGACGTCCATATCTTGAAAACATTACTAGACGTCCATATCTTGAAAACATTACTAGGCGCCCATAGATTGATAATATTACTATGCGGTTCATATCTTGAAAACTTTATCTAAACGTCCATAGCTTGAAAACATTGTTGGGCGGTCCATATCTTGAAAACTTTATCTAAACGTCCATAGCTTGATAACATTAATTACTATGCGGTCCATATCTTGAAAACTTTATCTAAACGCCCATAGCTTGATAACATTTTCTAAACGTTCATAGTTTGATAACATTATCCGAACGTTCATACCTAGAGATTTCAACGATCATTTACCATCTTTCCAATCTGACATAGTCTTTGATGACTGATCGATGACGGATTGTGGTAATATCTGCAGGCTGCTCTCATAATATATGACTTTGGGATTTGCTCATACTTGAACTAACGAAAATCATTTGAGAGCTTTCATTGGGGCAAACACGTTCTGTCTTGTGCCTGAAAGCTGACGGTTATTGCGAGAATGAAGGGAATTGTTTGGCGATCGATACGATATCCGATGTGCTGACAGGCTCAATGAAAATGCACTTTTGTGTGAAAGAGATGAGATTTGAGGTGCCTGCGCTTACAGTTGACCTGAACTTGACTTGCAGGAATGACCAGGAGATTTTGAGCAGTGATCTAGGCAAACGTGATAATTTCTGTAGAAGAACGGAAGTTGATTGAATATTCACATGTCATTGGCAAGTCATTGATAAATCTTGTGTATTGCTAGAGCAGATGTTTATTGACAAGAATGTTAGAAAGTTAATGAAAAGTCAGAAGTCATTGGAAAGTCAGAAGTCACTGCTGAAATGAGAATTAAGTGAAAAGTGAATGTATAGTTAAAAGTCATTGAGAAGCGAAAAGGCAGTGAAAAGTCAAAAATTTAATTAATAATCAAGTCAATTAAACATCAAAAAGTCAATTGCAAGTTGTCAATGAAAAGTTAAAATGTCAATTAAAAGTCAAGCCAATGAAGGATCAAAAGGTCAATGAAAAGTCAAATTAATGAACATTCATGATCAACGAAAAATCTGAAGTCATTGAAATGTCAAAAGTCAATGAAAGTCAATGAAAAGTTAAAATGTCAATTATAAGTCATGGTAATTAAAAGTCAAATAAATAAAAGTCAAGTTCATGAGAAGTCATATTTCAAGGAAAAGTCGCATTAATGAACGGTCATGAGCAACAAAAACATGTAAAGTCATTGAAAAATCAAAAGTCAATGAAAAATAAAACCGTTGTAAGTCGAATCAATGAAATGTAAAAGTCGATGAAAAGTCAATATGAAAGTCAAATAGATGAAAAATTTGGTCAATCAAAGGTCAATGAAAAGTCAAAAGTCATAAATGTCATATAAACCATTCTATCATTATCATCATCACCGTCGTCATTATCATCATCATCGTCATCATTATCATCATCGTCGAGTCCGAAGATTGTGCTCATTACTATTTAATAGTTTCTGCATAACATCTGGCCAGATGTCTGTCTTAAATTGTTGTGTATCTTTCTCCAATTATTCAGTATTTCTAGATTATGGGGGAATCATCCTTCAAAAGTGACGTATTTTATTTTTCCGTGATTTTCTTTGTGTATAATTTATGGCGACAGCCAATGGAAATTCACGGAAAAGTCAAATACGTCACATTTGAAGGATGACAGCAATTTAGTCCACGTGTCTTATAATGTCGATGGTCGCGAATGATGCCAGTTCACTATTACATAGAACATATTTTCTGTATGTTGTGCACATTATTAGCGGACAGAACCACGAACATCTAGAAGATAAAAGGACTAACTATGGGCGTCACAGAAAAGGTTAACAGAAACAGTCTGGATCTACGATACACTATTTACCAAGTCCTTTTAAAAAATAGTCCTCTGTGCTGAATTCACGTAATCACTAATTTTCGCCTGAACGACTGATCATTGGTTGATTTATTGTGTTTTGCCTCCAGCCAATGGGGAAAGAGAAGGCATTATTGCGGGTATTGTTTCTTCTCTGAAATGGTGATAGTAGTTCTTATTGATGACTCTTATGAATTCGGAAGATTCTTTTTTTTTTAGCAGTGCCTCCTTTCGTAACAGATTTTCGTTTGCCATATATATATATATATATGTTTGGATATATCAGTCAGGATATGTCAGTTTGGATATATATATATATATGTTTGGATATATCAGTCAGGATATGTCAGTTTGGATATATATATATATATATGTTTGGATATATCAGTCAGGATATGTCAGTTTGGATATATATATATATATGTTTGGATATATCAGTCAGGATATGTCAGTTTGGATATATATATATATATATATGTCTGGATATATCAGTCAGGATATGTCAGTTTGGATATATATATATATATATATATGTTTGGATATATCAGTCAGGATATGTCAGTTTGGATATATATATATATATATGTTTGGATATATCAGTCAGGATATGTCAGTTTGGATATATATATATATATGTTTGGATATATCAGTCAGGATATGTCAGTTTGGATATATATATATATATGTTTGGATATATCAGTCAGGATATGTCAGTTTGGATATATATATATATATATGTTTGGAAGAAAGTTGACTAGTTGTAGTTTAGGTCTAAGGGATGGCAAACGAAAATCTGTTACGAAAGGAGGCACTGCTAAAAAAAAAAGAATCTTCCGAATTCATAAGAGTCATCAATAAGAACTAATATCACCATTTCAGAGAAGAAACAATACCCGCAATAATGCCTTCTCTTTCCCCATTGGCTGGAGGCAAAACACAATAAATCAACCAATGATCAGTCGTTCAGGCGAAAATTAGTGATTACGTGAATTCAGCACAAAGGACTATTTTTAAAAGGACTTGGTAAA
Source organism: Meghimatium bilineatum (assembly GCA_034231615.1). NCBI lineage: Eukaryota > Metazoa > Mollusca > Gastropoda > Stylommatophora > Philomycidae > Meghimatium > Meghimatium bilineatum. The sequence continues at coordinate 8,252,817 of CM067301.1, forward strand.
TAGTGTATCGTAGATCCAGACTGTTTTTGTTAACCTTTTCTGTGACGCCCATAGTTAGTCCTTTTATCTTCTAGATGTTCGTGGTTCTGTCCGCTAATAATGTGCACAACATACAGAAAATATGTTCTATGTAATAGTGAACTGGCATCATTCGCGACCATCGACATTATAAGACACGTGGACTAAATTGCTTTCATCCTTCAAATGTGACGTATTTGACTTTTCCGTGAATTTTCATTGGCTGTCGCCATAAATTATACACAATGAAATCAATATATATATATATATATATATATATATATATATATATATATATATATATATATATATATATATATATATATATATATATATATATATATATATATATATATATATATATATATATATATATATATAAAATCTTCTAGAACATCGTCCTTTCTGTAACGACCCCACCCCTTTTCGCATTACACTTTCCATATTTTTCTTCGTGGCCGCCTCCAGTAAGACGCTGATGCCCTCAGGAGTGGGTCTTATATCCCAAACTGAGAATCACTGCCATAAATAACCTACTGTACTCACATTTGGAATACTAGCATATTCTCAGTAGAGTAGGCTGTCTGATTTTCTCAGAACTTATAATTCCCTATTGTCGTTCATCAATGTGTTGACATGTTCTCCGTAGTCAAGCTTGTGATTTCAGACAAAACAATGTTAGAAAATAATTTACGTCTCTGACACTATGGAATGTTTATCTACAAATGTCAGTCTACCTGGAACGTTTGTGTAATATTTTCAATATACGAAAAACGATTCGAATTTTGATGCAGGTTGAAAAATGGAATCGTTCAGAAAACAGTGGCAACCTTCGTAACATTTAATATTGCCTAACAAATAACTGATATAAAAATAAGCAGACTTATTTCTGCATAAAGTGGTTCTGACAACACCATGTAGAAAAAAAAAGGTTAAAGGAAATAACATCAAACTAATAACAAAGATAGTATTTGAAGTTTCATTTGAGGAAAGGAGGCGAGTTAGAGGTAGACAGAGATACAAGTAAGGAGCTGGGTGCATGAGATAGATAGGATACATTCTAAAAGAAGATACAGTCTAAAAGAAGATAGTCTAAAAGAAGATACAGTCTACATAAAAGACAGCACCAAGCCAAATAATAGAAGATACTGGAGATCTGTTGCAATAAACCTTCGATGCGAAAATGACACTGACGATAATGCTTTCTTTGTTTTGGCTGCTATTTGGGTGTTTCAGACCGAAAGGCACATATATTTCAGCATAGCTGTAAATGTGATAGAAACATTATGTTCTCCAGACTACACCTTTCTAATGTGCAGGAGTTTGAGAACGACCGCAGAAGAAGAAAAAGAAGTGGATATGCTACTAACTGTCATAGCTAATCCATCCAACCATGAGCCCATAATATTCGGTTTATTTTTGGTTTGTTTTTTGTCCTGAAGAATACTATCTAGTCGAAACGTTGCTTGTTTTTATTGATGTCGTTAGTGTGGTTTGTATTTTGCTGCAAAATACCCTACGATTCGATGCCTCAACATACACAAATCCTCCATCTATTTCTATTTTCAGCAATGCGAAGGGTGTGGATAAATCTTGATATGTGCACTGTATATGCCTGTCCATGATTTTCCTGACCTCTCTGCTTCTACCACCTTCAACTGGTCCGTGAAGGATAATTTAGTTATAGGAAATCATGTCGGCATACATTTTCAAACCATGCAAAGTTTCGCCGTGTTAATATTGAAGGTATATCTGTATATATTGTACATCTGTGAGACTCTACTTACTTTCTTATATACACATTTGTCGTATTAACACTACAGAGTATAAAATCATTCGTCCGTAACACGTATATTCTAAGGCTACTACCCACCATATCTATATATATATATATATATTTATCCCTATCCAACCATCGATTCATCAATGTTCCTTCAACTCTGAATACGGTACATAGGGCAGAAACCAGTGCTCTCCAGTTTGAACGACGAACGATGTGATGCTACTGAAGGTAGTTCTTGCGTGTTGCTAAGACCCATAGTCATAAATTAGTCAATCGAGTGCCATGCCGATTGGCGTAGGCGATCATGTTTCTCCACGACTCTCTCTCTCTCTCTCGTGTTGTCAATAAGCTCGGTTACTGAATTTCTACCATGTTACAATACTAGTCCATCTAGCAACTTCTCTCTTTGTCGTCCCCTATCGCTTCTCCTCTTGATCTTTCCAGTGGTTATTAAGTGTTCAAGCTGTGTTATCCTCAGACCATGCCCAAGAAACCTTGACTGACTGTCTGCCCCTAATGTTTGATATGATTGATTTTTTTATGCCAGCATGAATGAGAACATCTGCAATTAGTTTTCTTAGCTGCCCATGATATTTTCATCATTCTTCTCAGAAATCACATCTCTGTAGCCTCTAGTTCGTTTTTAATGTTTTGGTTTACAGCCCATGCTTCGCATCCATAAAAGAGAATTGGTTCGATATAACATCTAAGCACTCGAATTCAGATCCGCATTGATAGTCTTCCATTGCACGAACTGGCTTTTATTTTTCGGAATGTTGATTTGGCTTGTTCTGTTCGGCTGTTTACCTCACTTGAGCATCTATCTTCTGATGTTAACAGAGTGCCAAGATATTTCACTTTTTCAACTTGTATTAATTTTGTGTCCTCATACCTTATATTGTAGTTGTTCTTTGAAGAGTTTTTCATGCTCTTCCTATTGTTCTCTTGCTATCTATGACTCATTTTAATGCTTAAAGTGACAGTCTGTTCTCATTCATTCTAAGTACATGTCCGATATACGTCAATCGTTTTCTTCTGTTTATTGTAGAACCATTTTTGTTCATTGGTGTCTTTCATATCCACGTTATTTATCCAGCCTACATAGGCCACTGTAACTCTCGAACCACACCCATTGAATCAGCCTCCGCCGAAGACGGATGTGTCGGGCCATTGGCGCAAATAAAACGGCGACACAACGCATTTCCATTCTCTGGACTACATTCTGCTGGAAATCTAGTAGGACATGTCCTGCTACAAGAGAATTCAGCAGGAGTTTGAGAATGTACGCTGAAGAAGAAGAAGAATCAGCCAGAAAAAAAGACATCTATAACATCTCAGAGCCTCGAACCTTTACCTCTTACATGTGCATGTTTGTACACAAGTGCTAAAGAAGAGACACAAATGACCTCAAAATAAATCATGATCGTGTGCCGTGCTTGGTGGAGTGGAGGATCTTTCTTCTTAACATCTCATCTCCCGCAACCGAGTTTTGGATGGGCCTCGGGCGGCCGAGTGGATGCGAAGCCGAGCCGCAAGATGATGAGTGGATGATGTTTGGTATCTAGTTTAGCTGTGATGGCGCCATTTCTCGACTTTTCCAAAACATGAGTCCTGGTACTCTACTATTATGTGACAAATAATTTACTTATCTTTTGGAATACCACACACCCTTTATATATTGAAGCTGTTTCCGTTTGTCATTTGTAAACACCAAAAGCAGGGGTTCGTGTAAGTGAACACTTTACATCCCTCCATTCCGCTGTAGTTATAACATTTCACTTCGACACTCCAGAATTTATACGTGCTTATTTTTCCTACCCTAACAGAGCCAATGTTAAAGGTTATGATCTGTTTTTTAGGAAATCCAGAAAGATAAAGATATCCCACGCTTTAAAAAGTCACACATTTCAACCCTCGGCCTTCTCTCCAGCGCCAATAACCAGATTCCAGTGTCAGAAGCACGCGATCCAGTGATGTATTATGATTTGATGAAGGATCGTGGAATGTAGTCACTGGTGTAGAAATTTTAGAGGACACAGTAAATCATCATTAGGGAAAAACACAGATAACGTTGCGAATTACCGTCATCATACATCATTCCTTGTGCGTTGATGATTCGTATACATCATTCCATGTGTGTTGATGATTCGTTTACATCATTCCTTGTGTGTTGATGATTCGTATACATCATTCATTGTGCGTTGATGATTCGTTTACATCATTCATTGTGCGTTGATGATTCGTATACATCATTCCTTGTGCGTTGATGATTCGTATACATCATTCCTTGTGTGTTGATGATTCGTATACATCATTCCTTGTGTGTTGATGATTCGTATACATCATTCCTTGTGTGTTGATGATTCTTATACATCATTCCTTGTGTGTTGATGATTCGTATACATCATTCCTTGTGCGTTGATGATTCGTATACATCATTCCTTGTGTGCTGATGATTCGTATACATCATTCCTTGTGTGTTGATGATTCGTATACATCACTCCTTGTGTGCTGATGATTCGTATACATCATTCCTTGTGTGTTGATGATTCGTATACATCATTCCTTGTGTGCTGATGATTCGTATACATCATTCCTTGTGTGTTGATAATTCGTATACATCATTCCTTGTGTGCTGATGATTCGTATACATCATTCCATGTGTGTTGATGATTCGTATACATCATTCCTTGTGTGCTAATGATTCGTATACATCATTCCATGTGTGTTGATGATTCGTATACATCATTCCTTGTGCGTTGATGATTCGTATACATCATTCCATGTGTGTTGATGATCAGTGCCTTTCATGATCGTTATCCTTGTCATGTTTACAACTTGGCTGCGATATCAGCGACTTTCATGATAATTGTTCTTATCTTGTTTACTAAGCTTCTGATTATGTCTCATAATAGTTATCTTTTGTAGCTATTTTGTCACTTCTTCCTTCTCAAACTCCTGCACATTAGCAGCATGTAGTCCGAAGAACGGAAGGCGTTGTGTCGTGGTTAACAGCTTGGCTGCGAACATCTGCCCTTTCTGCCTGACAACTTCGAATTCAGCATGGATTCTGGGCCACTTGATCCTCTGTGGAATAAGATTGACAAGTCCACGCTCAAAATATCCTTAGTCGTGTCTTACAACGTGCATGACATGTAACAGTGTCAGTACTGCTCCCCTTTCTGGTCCCGGTAACACAATGGTGTACTTTATCATTATTCTTATGAATATATACTTGATCCTCCTGCTGTGTCTATTGCATGTTCCGTGATGTCTTAAGATTGCAAGTGGCTCTATTGTTGTTTGTTCGTCCTCACCTCCCTCTTCAATAGAACAGTGTTCCATTCCTATTAGGTTGTCAGCAGGATGTAGCTTACCGAACGGCAATGCGTTGTTCCACCGGTTTTTTCAAGCGGTAATGGTCCAACACACCTGATATTGGAAATGGTAACAGATACTTTCTGTATTTTCACCGCTTTTATTGAAAGGTGGTCGTCCTCACCCATATTCGTTGTTAACCATATCTCTAGTAGGTCAGCAGTACGAGAGAACTGGTTCTCGCACTTACATGTTGGTCATAAACCACAAAGCTAACAACGGTGAAACATGTTTGACCTTTTAGCCGCTGTCTTCGAAGCTACCGACATAGCTACAGACGCCCACCTTAGATCTCGTATCTTGGTTGGTAGCTGTGAAACACAACTGTAATAGACTTGTATAACATTATTTAAATGGGCTTCTGTTAGAACTCTGGACTTTGATCAAACGTACTCATAAACAGAAAAATAAACCAAGAAACAAAAACACAATAATAAAATAACAATAAATTAATATGCATGCAGTAAAGGCAACTAAAAGACACATTTCATGATAGAACTTTTCAGCATGGCATTGAGAACGGTCACGTTATAAGTTGTTTTTTTTTTGGTGTAAAAAAAAAAAAGTAAAGTAAGCCGTAGCATTTATTAATGCCGTAGGAGTGTGAGATGTTAGCGATCTCACATTTCAGAGGCTCTGCAAATGAGGGCGGTAGCCATCTCCTCTCCCTCTCAGTCTTTACTTCCCGGATTAATCCGGTACCCATTTAAGGCTGGGTCGACCCGGGAGCCGTTGCGATCTGAAAAAACATTTCCGCCTCAACTTGGAAATGAACCCAGGACTACTCATATGCGAAGCCACTGCGCTAACGCGGCTCCCTATGATGGTGATTCCCTAGATGAATGATGAGCCCAAGCCGAGCTCTGAAAAATCTGTTTTAGAGTGAGCAAAAAATGTATTGTTTGTGTAGGAATAAGAAACGAAGCCTTCCTTATGAGTCTCCTGAAATCCCGCAGGACTGACTAGTTAATTGGTTGCTTGACTGGTTAGTTGGTTGCTTGAATGGTTAGTTAGTTGACTGACTGTTTAGTTGGTTGCTTTACTGGTTAGTTGGTTGACTGACTGGTTAGTTGGTTGCTTGACTGGTTAGTTGGTTGACTGACTGGTTAATTGGTTGCTTGACTGGTTAGTTGGTTGACTGACTGGTTAATTGGTTGCTTGACTGGTTAGTTGGTTGACTGACTGGTTAGTTTGTTGACTGACTGGTTAGTTTGTTGACTGACTGGTTAGTTGGTTGCTTGACTGGTTAGTTGGTTGACTGACTAGTTAATTGGTTGCTTGACTGGTTAGTTGGTTGACTGACTAGTTAATTGGTTTCTTGACTGAATAGTTAATTGGTTGCTTGACTGGTTAGTTGGTTGCTTGAATGGTTAGTTGGTTGACTGACTGGTTAGTTGGTTGCTTTACTGGTTAGTTGGTTGACTGACTGGTTAGTTGGTTGCTTGACTGGTTAGTTGGTTGACTGACTGGTTAATTGGTTGCTTGACTGGTTAGTTGGTTGACTGACTGGTTAATTGGTTGCTTGACTGGTTAGTTGGTTGACTGACTGGTTAGTTTGTTGACTGACTGGTTAGTTTGTTGACTGACTGGTTAGTTGGTTGCTTGACTGGTTAGTTGGTTGACTGACTAGTTAATTGGTTGCTTGACTGGTTAGTTGGTTGACTGACTAGTTAATTGGTTTCTTGACTGAATAGTTAATTGGTTGCTTGACTGGTTAGTTGGTTGCTTGAATGGTTAGTTGGTTGACTGACTGGTTAGTTGGTTGCTTTACTGGTTAGTTGGTTGACTGACTGGTTAGTTGGTTGCTTGACTGGTTAGTTGGTTGACTGACTGGTTAATTGGTTGCTTGACTGGTTAGTTGGTTAACTGACTGGTTAATTGGTTGCTTGACTGGTTAGTTGGTTGACTGACTGGTTAGTTTGTTGACTGACTGGTTAGTTTGTTGACTGACTGGTTAGTTGGTTGCTTGACTGGTTAGTTGGTTGACTGACTAGTTAATTGGTTGCTTGACTGGTTAGTTGGTTGACTGACTAGTTAATTGGTTTCTTGACTGAATAGTTAATTGGTTGCTTGACTGGTTAGTTGGTTGACTGACTGGTTAGTTGGTTGACTGACTGGTTAGTTGGTTGCTTGACTGAATAGTTGGTTGACTGATAAGTTAATTGGTTGCTTGACTGGTTAGTTGGTTGACTGACTAGTTAATTGGCTGCTTGACTGGTTAGTTGGTTGATTGACTAGTTAATTGGTTGCTTGACTGGTTAGTTGGTTGACTGACTGGTAAGTTGGTTGCTTGACTGGTTAGTTGGTTGACTGACTGGTTAATTAGTTGTTTGACTGTTTAGTTGGTTGACTGACTAGTTGGTTGACTGACTGGATAGTTGGTTGCTTGACTGGTTAGTTGGTTGCTTGACTGGTTAGTTGGTTGCTTAACTGGTTAGTTCGTTGACTTACTGGTTAGTTGGTTGACTTACTGGTTAGTTGGTTGCTTGACTGGTTAGGTGGTTGCTTGACTGGTTAGTTGGTTGCTTGACTGGTTAGTTGGTTGACTGACTGGTTAGTTGGTTGACTGACTGGTTAGTTGGTTGCTTGACTGGTTAGTTGGTTGCTTGACTGGTTTGTTGGTTGACTGACTAGTTAATTGGTTGCTTGACTGGTTAGTTGGTTGACTGACTAGTTAATTCGTTGATTGACTGGTTAATTGGTTGCTTGACTGGTTAGTAGTTGCTTGACTAGTTTATTGGTTCCTTGACTGGTTAGTTGTGTTGCTTGACTGGTTACTTGGTTGACTGACTGCCGTGTTATTTTATAGAATGACATACGTTTTATTTTGTTTATTCACTGGTTAGTAAGTTGTCTGACTGAATGGTTAGTTGGTTGACTGATTTATTAGTTAGTTCGTTGAACGACTGACTGATTAGTTGTTTGCCTGACGTACTTGATAGGTGGTTGTCTGGCTGATTGATAGTTCGTCAACTATCTGAGCTTTAGTTGATTTACTTTACGGTTAATAGTTTGACTGAATAAGTAGATTTGTCTGTGATGCAGTCCAGCAGTAACCCAATGAACAATAAATGGGATTACTCGAGTTCTAAAAATTCCTCCAATACATAGCCCAATGACACCCCACTGCACGAGTTTCCCAGGCCCACTGCCGCAGCAAAGATGTTCACCCGTGAGTCGAAACTCACAAACCGCGACCACTCACCAAATACAATTAACATCAAAATATAAATAGCAGAATCTGCCTTTTCACGTTGTGTTTTTCGATTATTGTTTTTGAATTTATTGGTCATCGTCGCAGGCGATACCCGGGCAACCAACAAAATTAGCGGTAATTTTCTTGATCAGCCATCAGGGCTGGTTTACCAAATGCCTTGCTGCGGCACGATGTGTTAAATGATTATGTTAACGGAAATATAATAATGCTTCACGGCATTTCATTCTGCCAATATATATTTCAAATATTCATTTTCTCTCACACACAAAAAAAAATTCACATAAAAAATGAGCCTGAATTAATGTTTGAAAATGTCATCTACATACGTCCACGTTTTCCAATTCATTTCATTATTGTAATGCTTTATGGATATTCAGTGACTGCAAATTATTATTTGTTCGTCTATATAGATGTCATCTGTAATGATATTCTATTTTTTTGCGAGCAAATGTATATTTGTTTGTCTCTGTCTATCTGTCTGTCTGTCTGTTGGTCTGTCTGTCGGTCGGTCGGTCGGTCGGTCGGTCGGTCGGTCGGTCTGTCGGTCGGTCGGTCTGTCGGTCGGTCGGTCGGTCGGTCGGTCTGTCTGTCGGTCGGTCTGTCTGTCGGTCGGTCTGTCTGTCAGATCCATCTTATCCGATCCATCCAACTTATCCGATCCGTCCATCTTATCCGATCCATACATCTTATCCGATCCATCCAACTTATCCGATCCATCCAACTTATCTGATCCATCCATCTTATCCGATCCATACATCTTATCCGATCCATACATCTTATCCGATCCATTCACAGAATGTGAGAACGAAAACTAAGAAATAGCACTAACTATTGAAAATACACAACCAATCCTCTAGTCAACACATCTCTGTAAATATGTACCTAATTCATGAGTTAGGGAAGGTAAACACAGCAAGAAAGAGAACTTGCCACCCCACCGAATAGTTGCTGCGGCTTAGCACATGAAGAGCTTCATCCCCGACGACAGGTTGCTGCCATGGGACCTATCTTTACCTTTACTATTGTTTATTGTCAATTGTCTTTCCCCATGTGGATTACGATTTATATTATCCACACCTCCCGTGAAGCTTAAAGGGGAGAGGGGCGCTCAGTTTTCGTTCTAAAGCCAGATGTGTCGACTTGGTTTCACTGAGACCATGTTTGTTCAAGGTTATCTGGATGTTTTTATCCACCATTTTCGTGGTCTACTTTTGGCTTTGTATCCAGATAGAATTTTGTTATATACTCTTATTGTTATTTTCTTTGACTTCATTCTCATAAGGTGACGGAACCATTTTACTTGCTGTCTCCATATATTCAATACATGATATTATACCAACTCTTTTCCTAATTTCTCCATTTCATATTTTATCTAGTTTAGTAACCATTGCAGCATTTCTCAGACACTTCATTTCACATGTAACGATTTTCCATTGCCGCGAGACTGTTAAAGACCATGTTTGACATTGGTAGCAGAGAGTTGGTATACAAATTGTAGATATTATCTGTCTATTGATTTCCTTCTTGATCTTTGGGTGAAGAAGTAATGGTGAAAGTTGGTAAGTCACTGTGTTTGCTTTCTGGCACCTTGTTTCTATATCTCAGTCTAGTCGTCCATTTTCGGAACAAATATTTCCTAGATATGAAATCCTTTGCCGTGTTTCACTTTGGTGTTATCTATTGTTATATATCCATTGGTGTTGTAGATTTGCTGATGTTCATAACTTCTGTTATTTTTATGTTAATTTTCATGTTGTATTTCTTACATTCTAATAACAATGCATTGACGTGGTTTTGCAAATATTCTTCTTTTTTGTAAAGTAGACTTCGGACGTCAGCAAAAATTAGTTCGTTGATTTCATTATTAAGTTCCTCATCAGATTTATTTACAATGTTTTCCTCTTTGTTGATGCGAGCTTCTTTTATTATTATGTCCATGTATATGTTGAAAAGTGGAGGGGAAAGCACGCAGCTTTGTCATATTTGAGATCTTGTTTCGACATTGTCCGTCATTCCATCTCTCGTCCTTACTGTGATTCATCTTTACGTTTGTGTGAAATAAAATAAGTTCTGGCGAAATCCTCTATTGCATATTGGAAAGGAAATCTTTATTGCAGGTAATTCTTGAGAATACACACGAAGATTATTTATAACGAACACATACAATGACGTGTAAAATCTCGTATTAATCCTTGAATTTGGAGATCGGTTACCTAATCAATGTCGTCTCGTAGAAGATCCTCATTCCAGTATTTGATATTTCTCGATATAATAAACACTAGAACTAGTCAACAAAATATTCTGTTGCATTATTTATTGCATGACCGCGTTGTGGCACAGGTCCATAAAGTCAGAACAATTACGCAAATACATTCATGACACGACTACAAAGCAGTTCTTCGTTTACAAAGTGTTATTTACTTTCTCTCATAGTACATACACTGTTTGCTAAACTCATTCAGTTGTGTTTCTTGTCTTAGGTTCCGTTTTTTGTATACTAACAGGGACGTCGCTTGTGCTCGTTAACGAGTCTTTCGTTGATTATACAGTTCTGCTGCATGACCGTTTTCACGCCATATAGATGTACTGCGGAATACGCTGTTAGGACGGTATTTTTCCTAGACCAACGGCATACTTTAACATGAAGTTGTCGGCTTGAATACCGACGCCTTACTTTCTCAGAAGATCCCGTAAGACACGCTGGCTAATAGAATTCAAGCCTTCATAATGACTCATTAGCATTGTATGTCGCACAAATTATAGTCATCTTCTTCTAGAATCGTAGGAATTGCGAGCGATTAGCTCGTACTTCCTATGTGCATTGGGGAGGTTTCTCCGAGCTTTCTTTCACACCCAGGAGACTTCAACTTCCTGCTTTAGTGCATGTGTATTGAAGGAGCCTTCTACTCGGGGGGGGGGGGGGGAGGGGCACATGTCACGAGACGAGCTGATAGTTTGCTGGGGATCACCAATTGCTTGTCTTTCCTCCAATGAGGCGCTTCGCAGCCATCGAGCTGTTGCTCGTGTAGGAAGTCCATTCCATTACCACCATTTGTGTATCCCTAGGTCCCAGAGCTAATTTCTTTAGTATGAGCCGTGTTGGGTAATAGTGATGGTCGAATTAGACTTTGAGTTGATACACCTTCGTAGACGAGGTGCAGCTTTACCAAACACAACGATGATCTGAGATTTGACCTGCACATTTCTCACGCACTTGCCTTGTCCGCTTGAGACGGTCTTCCAATCCATCTCCAGGCGTGGTATGTGTATTTTGACTCTTCGCCCTTGCCTATATTACCCAAAGACGTAGATATATTTCGTGACCTACTTTCTGGGCAAGTGTTTTACCCGTGGATCGCCGTGTGTTTAGAAAAAGGATATATACTTTTTAAGTCACCGAGGCTTTTTATACTTTATCACTATAATGTATGGTTCTTAATTTCCTGTGGGACCCTATATGTGCCGCCACCCACAAAAAATATTCCATTGATCCATGGGCAATATGACCCATGTTAAAAACCACTGATTTAGAATCGCTCAATCTATATGGTGTGTCCTTTACAAAACACTGTCATCACTGCCACTCTGTAAGCCTCTCGGTTCTTTGCAAGCTGCCTATCTTCCTCCAGTGTCATGTTCAGAAGGTCGTCAATGTCACGTAGTCATCTCATCATGAGGTTCCTCACATTGTATACGCCTCAGCAGTTTAGACCCCTCACTGCTCCCTAAGTCGACCCAGCCTCATGGAATAGCTATACTATCGTCTGCGGGGGGGGGGGGGGGGACAATGGAGGAGCGATTCAGGCTACATTATCCCTAGTTATACCGTATGTCTTCGAAAAAATGCTTGCCTTTCTATTCCCCAATACATCTCTATTGATGAAGAAAATAATCTGTATTTCTACATCCATATTGCCGTAAAACTATACTATTTTATGGATGGCTAAAAATACTCATTTTAAAGTTAAATTAAAGTATACCCTATCTGTGATGTCTCTTGGCACTCTCAATCCTCTTGACAGCTGTCAACAAAACCGGATCTGCTGGACAGCAGTCAACAAAGCCGGATTTGCTGGACAGTAAACAAAGCCCGTACTTCACTAATGGACAAATGATGTTTCTCAGTGACACATTTCCGGGCTCGTTATTTTCATGTAAATGTGTGCCCCGTGTGACATGGTCGTGTTTTTTTCACCGTTAATTTTTAATGAGATGTCGTTAAATCCTGCTGGGCTGACGCATTATAATGACAATCTCTTGGTAACAATATTAGAAGGTGATACTTGAATGGGGATTAACAAGTATTCAATGTTGGCATTACTGTTTTTGATAAGTGAATAAGTGTTAGCAAGTGGTCTATAACTGTATCTATTTATCTATCTATTTGCTGAACCCTTTGTTGCCTTTCAACGTCAGGGGTAGAAGAGTTTTCTGGAGATTTCCCTCGTGTGTGCTGAGTATATTGTGGAATTTGTCGCCTCTTTTATTTTGGGTGGTCCATGTTTTCGTGGTCGGCCTCTAGGCCTGCTTTCATTGTATCTGTGTAGCATAGCTTGCTGTGGTATGTTGTCTGGTGGTTGTCTGCAGATGTGTGCAAACCATTTGATCTGTTGTCTCTTAATATATTTCAAGATTGGGGTGGTGCCGGTTCTTTGTCTACTGTTTTCATTTCTCATTCTGTCTCTTAGCGATATTCCTATGAGTGTGCGTAAGCATGCCATTTCAGCTGTCACAAGTTTTCGTTTATCGTGTGCTGTCGTTGTCCATGTTTGATATCACTGTTGTTGATAAATGAATAAATGTTATCAAGTATTCTATAACGATGTCAATGTTGTAGATAAATGAATGAATATGTTTGTCCGTCCAATATTGAGAGATTAATTACCACATCATATGGCTTTTATATGGAGTAATAGACAGGCCATTCGCTTTATGTTGAACAAGCATATGGTTCAAGTCCTGCTCTCGAAGTCTCGTATATAAGGTGGATCATTTCGGGGATTGCTGGGGCTTATCGCTTGAAGCAATGGAGTTATATTCTTTATCCCCATTTCAGATCCGAAAAATAAATGATAGTTCTATTCTTTACCCGCATTTCGGATCTGGAGAACAAACGATATGTTCTATTCTTTAACCCCATTTCAGATCTCGAGAACAAATGATCGGTTCTATTCTTTAACCCCTATTTCAGATCCCAGGAACAAACGATCGGTTCAATATAAATGTATCAGATTTCTTCCATATGCGTTTGCACTTTCCATTATCTTACCGAATTTCTGGTGTAATGAAAGGGCCCGAATGGGGAGAAATGTATAGCAACACTGTTTACCTTCCATGCATATCGTTAAAAGGCGACTAAGGGTGTTATGGGATGTATTTGGCTCTCACATCCCATATAGGGTCGAAATGACCAAGAAGTCATTCTGAAATCGGAAGTTCCAGATCATAAAGCGCAGATATCGCAGCAAAGCTGTGCACCATGACACAATAAATTCCGATCTCTGGACTACATCATGCTAATCTGCAGGAGTTGCGAACAAACTGCAGAAGTTATAGAACAATCGGTAGGAGTTATAGAACAAACTGCAGGTGTTATAGAACAAAAAACAGAAGTTATAGAACAATCGGTAGGAGTTATAGAACAAACTGCAGGTGTTATAGAACAAACAACAGAAGTTATAGAACAATCTGCAAGAGTTATAAACTATAGAAGAAAAAGAATATCTTGCAAAATTGCTTTAAATATCTATGGAATAGAATAAAAATAGATCAAATCACCGCCCACAATCATTAATTATTTTCTCAATCATGAAGAACGTCTCAGCTCACCGCCCACAATCAGTAATTATTCTCTCAATCATGAAGAGCTTCTCAGCTCACCGCCCACAATCAGTAATTATTCTCTCAATCATGAAGAACTTCTCATCTCACCGCCCACAATCACTAATTATTCTCTCAATCATGAAGAACTTCTCAGCTCACCGCCCACAATCAGTAATTATTCTCTCAATCATGAAGAACTTCTCAGCTCACCGCCCACAATCACTAATTATTCTCTCAATCATGAAGAACTTCTCAGCTCACCGCCCACAATCACTAATTATTCTCTCAATCATGAAGAACTTCTCAGCTCACCGCCCACAATCAGTAATTATTCTCTCAATCATGAAGAACTTCTCAGCTCACCGCCCACAATCACTAATTATTCTCTCAATCATGAAGAACTTCTCAGCTCACCGCCCACAATCACTAATTATTCTCTCAATCATGAAGAACTTCTCATCTCACCGCCCACAATCACTAATTATTCTCTCAATCATGAAGAACTTCTCAGCTCACCGCCCACAATCACTAATTATTCTCTCAATCATGAAGAACTTCTCAGCTCACCGCCCACAATCAGTAATTATTCTCTCAATCATGAAGAGCTTCTCAGCTCACCGCCCACAATCACTAATTATTCTCTCAATCATGAAGAACTTCTCAGCTCACCGCCCACAATCAGTAATTATTCTCTCAATCACGAAGAGCTTCTCAGCTCACCGCCCACAATCAGTAATTATTCTCTCAATCATGAACAGCTTCTCAATTCCATAACATATCTCACATTTTTTTAGATAAAGCTCAATCACAGTTTTAATATGTTTTTTTTTGTTCAACAAAAACTTAAATCTGATCCCCGTGCCTGGACTGGGCGCCGCGATATCGCTCTAATATCGATTCTTCTGTAAGCGATCGATTTATCCTAGCAGTTACCTCTATAACCCCTCTCTGCGCTATTGCACCCATCTCCTGCATTATGCTAGAGATAGAGGGACATCCATTTCTCATAGGACTTTACTCGGAAGCTTTCAAAATAAAATCCTGTTCCATTTCCTGTTGTACAACTTTATTTTACTCATTTTTTCGCAATTTACTCGTAGTTACTCACACACATGAGGACAACGGTACATTAGTGGTTAGCGCACTAACTTCATAGTCAGACGATCCCAGATTAAATTTTCAGTATAGCTGCACATATTCTGTAAATTATCAATGACCGACCCATCTTACGGAAATGGAAACCAGACCTTCTCTTAATGTAAAGACGACTGCCGTGATGCTGACCACATCTTTCGTTCTTATGCTGTTGGTCATTGAAAAATTATGGCCAAAAACCGTCTTCCCTGATACATCCCACAGTGTGACCCCCAGCTATATTAGAGCTGCTGGGTAATAGGAAAGGAAAACTTCCTATTGAATCATTGAATTATTCCCGTGATTTTAATTGGTCACTGTAATCAAACTTTGTGAGACAGCCAATGAAAATCAAGGGTAGTAAAACGAGTCATTTTAGTTGTTTTACTTTTAGCCAATAGGTCTTATATTGCGGAGTGCCACGCTAGAGGAGTGAATAAATAAAACTTTTCTAACGAACGAATCACATGACTATGAAGCGAAAACAAACACATGACAGTGAGACGGAACCAATCAGATGATTATGTTAGATGGAACAAATCACATGACTATATGAGATGGGACCAAACACATGGCTATATGAGATGGAACCAGTCACATGACTATATGAGACGGAACCAGTCACATGACTATATGAGACGGAACCAGTCACATGACTATATGAGACGGAACCAGTCACATGACTGTGAGACAGAAATACTCTTATTGTATTGCACGGACAATAACCATATATGCGGCAGAAAATATACATAACATATTGAACAATAGTGTGTACGTAAAGGTCGATTAGCACAAGGTCGATTAGCACAAGGTCGATTAGCACAAGGTCTATTAGCACAAGGTCTATTAGCACAAGGTCGATTAGCACAAGGTCTATTAGCACAAGGTCGATTAGCACAAGGTCGATTAGCACAATGTCGATTAGCACAAGGTCGATTAGCACAAGGTCGATTAGCACAAGGTCTATTAGCACAAGGTCGATTAGCACAAGGTCTATTAGCACAAGGTCGATTAGCACAATGTCGATTAGCACAAGGTCGATTAGCACAAGGTCGATTAGCACAAGGTCTATTAGCACAATGTCGATTAGCACAAGGTCGATTAGCACAATGTCGATTAGCACAATGTCGATTAGCACAAGGTCGATTAGCACAAGGTCGATTAGCACAAGGTCTATTAGCACAATGTCGATTAGCACAAGGTCGATTAGCACAAGGTCGATTAGCACAAGGTCGATTAGCACAAGGTCGATTAGCACAAGGTCGATTAGCACAATGTCGATTAGCTTTACATTGAACGTACAGACTACAGGGTGTGTCATGTGACGTATGTGTGTGCCATGTGACGTATGTGTGTGTCGTGTGACGTATGTTTGTGTCATGTGACGTATTCCTTCCAGAACGTTGTCTTCCCAATGAACTCTCTGAACCTCTCTCTGTCTTGGGCGATGTGGCTTGCATTTTCTAGCGATGTATTCATATTATCTTTAATGTCGTCAGTCCATCGTCTTCTTGGTCTGCCCCTTCTCCTCTTCCCAGGTACTCTTCCCTCCAATATTTGTCTCTCTAAACAGTTATGCCTCTTTATATGACCAAACAGGCGTAGTTTTCTTTTTGTTATTGTGTTTAGTAACCAACACTCTGGAATATTCAGTGTGTTTATAATATCTGAGTTTCTGATTTTATCCTTCCATGATATTCTAAGTATCTTTCTGTAAAATTTCAGCTCGAATGCGTTGATCTTCTTTGCCGCTGTTTTACTTAGAGTCCATGTTTCACAGCCGTATGTTGCAACCGGAAAAATAAAAGTTCGTAACATCAGCACTTTCGTTTCTATTTTGTTGTTTTTCCATATGTTTTTCAGCCGTGTTATTTTGCAATATGCCATTGCCAATCTCTTCCTTATTTCTGCCATGCAGTCTCCTGCACCGTTGATGTTTGCTCCTAAGTATTCAAATTTATCCACACATTCTATCTCGGTATTGTCTATTCTGATTTTTGGTTGTTGTGTTGTTATATCTGTTGACATGATTTTTGTTTTCTGCGTGACTACAGGGTATACAGAATATACATACAAGTACAGTACTTATGTAGAACACATGAGGTAATGTAGTCTTACTGGAGGACGACTAACACACTATCAATGTGGGATTCTAACATGAAAGACTACACACAACAGTATACATGACATAATCAGAAAAATAACACTACGCAATCTACGTTGTGACTAGAATGCCTTTATCAAGATGACAAGCGCATTACATTAAAACAAACGACGAGCATGAATGACACATCGACACACTAACGTCTCCGAGCGAAATGCGGATACGAGAAGATGGAAGGATTGAAACAATAAATACATAAAAACGTAAATAAACGTGGAAACGAAACGAACTAAAAAGATAATGTAAATGCCGGAACAAAATGAATACAAATACAGACCACATCCTCTGAGAAATAAAAAAAAGTCGTCGGAATTAAGTCCAAAAGGCTTGAGGGTAACAAACTAAACAAATAAAACAATTTTTAAGAACGTTGCTAGATTTATCAGCAGTGGTGTAGGATGTAATGGCAGTGACATGAATACGCAGAACTCCACGATGGTTATCATCGTTGAAGTATATGGCGACAGGAGTGGGTTTTCTGTGTTTGATTGCATGAAGATGGCTACAGTATTGGTCGCTCAATCTTAACAGTTTCACCGATGTACTGCTTACCGCAGCGTTTATATATGATAACATAAATGAAAGCACGGGATTCACATGTAAAGGCCTCATCAATAGTGAAAGCGGCCTTAGGAAATGAAACGGAGTGCATCTGAAGCACATAAGGACATGTGTCGCAACTAACAGTGCCAAAATGGTCAGGAACAGATGACCTATGGTGGCTGTGGACCAAGATTAAAGCTCACATTGTCGTTGCTACACATATCCGTATGTGGTTCAGATGCGCTCCGTATCATTTGCAAAGAGTGAGAAACAAAATAAGAGCAGAAATAAGTCCAGAACAATGTGGCTTGGTAGAAGGCAAAGACATTAACAATGCTCTATATATATATATATATATATATATATATATATATATATATATATATATATATATATATATATATATATATATATATATATATATATATATATATATATATATATATATATATATATATATATATATATATATATATATATATATGAAAACAATAATGGAGAGGTCTATAGAGGTAAAAACAGACATGTACCTCTGTTTTATAGCCTACACGGAAGCATTTGATAAAGTTAAACATAGTAAAGGTATACACATGCTAGAGAATTTGAACATTGACAGCAAGGATTTAAGAATCATCAAGAACATGTACTGGCAACAAACAGCAGCAATAAGAGTAAGAAATCAATTTGACCTCTTTCAACAAATAAAACAAGGAGTAGACCGGGATGTGTAATTTCACTACTAGTGTTCTCTTTATACAGTCAAAACATAATGCTTGCAATAGCTGATATCCCATGAGTATCCGTGGAAAGACATACTATAAATAATTTAAGATCTGCTGATAGCACTCTTCTGATTGTAAAAGTGAGGAAGACCTTCAAGGATGAATTAATTTGGTAGTAACAGAAAGTAAAGAGAAAGGCCACTTCCAAAATATCACGAAAACAGAAGTAATGGTTATTTCAAATAAACAGAATACTACAGCTTGAAGATCAAAGTGAATGATATAGTATTAAAACCATTCAATCAAGTGGCATACGGAATGGCGTAGGCGATCATGTTTCTTCACGACTCTGTGTCTCTTGTGTTGTCAATAAGCTCGGTTGGTGAGCTTCTACCGTGCCACGATACAAGTCCATCTAGTAACTTTTTTCGTTGTAATCCCCTATCTTTTCTCCCCTTGATCTTTCCAATGGTTATTAAGTGTTCGAGCTGTGTTCTTCTCAGCACATGCCTTAGAAACCTTGACTGTCTGCCCCTAATGTTTGATATCATTGATCTTTTTACGCCAGCATCAATGAGAACCTCTGCATTAGTTTCCTTGGCTGTCCATGGCATTTACATCATTCTTCTCAGAAACCGCATTTCTGTAGCCTCTAATTCGCTTTGAATATTTTTGTTTACAGAGAGTACTAAAACAGGTCCACCAATTCAAGTATTTAGGTACATCGATTACTGCAGATGGAAGAAGTTCAACAGAAATAAGAAGCAGAATAGGGCAGGCAAAAGCACCATTCAGAAAAATGAAATATATATATATATATATATTAAATTCTACTATTTCATGAAAAATGCATTATGAAAAACAACCATATGTGTAGTGAAAATACACCAGCATACAGAACAACAAGAAGTTGTTGTTTTTTAAATCGGCATCACCTGTCTTATTTAGGAATAACACTACTCCATTCCATGGTTATCAATGTTCCTCTTTAGGAATAACGCTAGCTCTATTTATGGCTAGCACTGGTTCTCTTTAGCAATAACACTAATCATACACAGATGAATGTCCATGTGGATCCGGAACCCAGATCCCGGAACACATACTTCAGGACTGCCTAAAATACAAAGAGCAGAGACAGCAGACCTGGCCAGAGGATACATACTTGAGGCAAAAGATATGGGGCAGCCGTTCTGACCTGGAGAAGACAGTGGACTTGGTCGTCTTGACGACAGGCCTGACGGTATAGCATGATCACAGATGCTGAACGCAGAAGAAGAACAATAATCATGTTCATATCTATCGATGTTCCTCTTTATTAAGTAGTCCTTTTGATGGTTATCCCATGTCCTCTTTCGAATGAACACTAGTCCTTTTGATGGTTATCCCAGGTCCTCTTTCGAATGAACACTAGTCCTTTTGATGGTTATCCCAGGTCCTCTTTCGAATGTACACTAGCCCATTTGATGGTTATCCCAGGTCCTCTTTCGAATGAACACTAGCCCTTTTGATGGTTATCTCAGGTCCTCTTTCGAATGAACACTAGTCCTTTTGATGAATTAACACTCAGACAAAAAAAACCATATCAAAACAGCCACAGTACTGAATGGTCAAGCTCCCGATTTTCAAAATGTTGATCTAGAAGGAAATGTGACGATGCGACTTAAAGAATTGTGAATTACCACCAGGGAAAACTTAACAGGTGGCGTTTAAAATGTGTGTGTAACCAGTGAACTACAGGAGCCATCAGCATGCATACTATTCGTCTTTTACTGACAGAGGCTGAACACCTATGGGTTCGCGTTAACTTTGATTCAGAAACTAAATTTAAGATGTTTCTCAGTTGCCAAGCTGCCAGTCTTTATGACTCCCAGGGGGTGGCTCTATGGTCCACGCTAAGAACCAATGAATTAGGTCACCGTAATGTTTACTGTCTATTTAGACGTAACAAACAAGACGTCAGTTGCGGCGGCTAGACTTTGTCTAGTGCTCGTAACCATAAAGCTCCAAAATGCCATTAGTCGTTAAGTCCCATCTTGTATCAAGTTGTGATGGGATAAGCTGACTGTTACCATCTTATGTGCCATCTTATGTGCCAATACTTAATGTTTCGAGATAGAAGATAAATTTACAGGAACCCTGTGTTTATTGTTAGTAGATCAATTTATAAGTAAGCTCAATATTCCCTGGTAACAGACCGATTTGCAAGTACTCTGAGAGTTCCCTGGTAACAGATCGATTTGCAAGTACTCTGAGAGTTCCCTGGTAACAGATCGATTTGCAAGTACTCTGAGTGTTCCCTGGTAACAGATCGATTTGCAAGTACTCTGAGAGTTCTCTGGTAACAGACCGATTTGCAAGCACTCTGAGTGTTCCCTGGTAACAGACCGATTTGCAAGCACTCTGAGTGTTCCCTGGTAACAGACCGATTTGCAAGCACTCTGAGTGTTCCCTGGTAACAGACCGATTTGCAAGCACTCTGAGTGTTCCCTGGTAACAGACCGATTTGCAAGCACTCTGAGAGTTCCCTGGTAACAGACGGATTTGCAAGCACTCTGAGTGTTCCCTGGTAACAGACCGATTTGCAAGTACTCTGAGTGTTCCCTGGTAACAGATCGATTTGCAAGTACTCGCAGAGTTCCCTGGTAACAGACCGATTTGCAAGCACTCTGAGAGTTCCCTGGTAACAGACCGATTTGCAAGCACTCTGAGTGTTCCCTGGTAACAGACCGATTTGCAAGTACTCTGAGAGTTCCCTGGTAACAGACCGATTTGCAAGTACTCTGAGAGTTCCCTGGTAACAGACCGATTTGCAAGTACTCTGAGAGTTCCCTGGTAACAGACCGATTTGCAAGTACTCTGAGAGTTCCCTGGTAACAGACCGATTTGCAAGTACTCTGAGAGTTCCCTGGTAACAGACCGATTTGCAAGTACTCTGAGAGTTCCCTGGTAACAGACCGATTTGCAAGTACTCTGAGAGTTCCTTGGTAACAGACCGATTTGCAAGTACTCTGAGAGTTCCCTGGTAACAGATCGATTTGCAAGTACTCTGAGTGTTCCCTGGTAACACATCGATTTGTTAGTACTCTAAGAGTTTCCTGGTTTCCTGGAACTGTGATGTTGTGTCACTAATGGAGTAGTAATATGTAAACATAGTGCAATGCTCCAAAAATTAGTATTATATCATTGTTCATGGGGAAACCATCAAGAACTGATGACTTTGAGATGAAGGTATATATAAGAATATGGAGAATATCATGGAAAGAGAAGAAAACAAATAAAGAGATTCCAAAAACATTTAATATGAAGAAAGAATTACTAAGAGAAATAAAGATCAGGCAAATAAAATATTTCGGACACATTAAAAGACATGACACTTTACATGTCATACAAGTAATACAAGAAATACAAGTGGGAGAGTAAAATCATAAAATGGACAGGTTACAGTCTAGCAGAATGCACCACCACAACAAGAGACAGAGGATGTTGGAGATTGGTTGCAGCCAACCTTCGTTGCAGAGATGGCACTTAATGATGATGACCATCAAACCAGCATTCTTTGGACAATGATTTTCTAGGCAATATAAATACGTTGATTTGTTTGCCATTCTTTCTGAACGGTACGGATGCACAAATATTTGCGGGGAGAATTTGAAGTCGATACATTGGCTGTCACCGACGTGCTCTGTACCACGACACTACAGTATCGGATATTTATCACAACTTTCTTTTCCATTAATTCCTATCACGAAGCATGCAACATGAACAATCTAGATTCTAGACAATTCTATATCTGGTTGAACTGAAAAGATAAACTAACTCTTAGAAAATTAAATTAATACCAAATGGTCTTCTTGCGGTCTTCAATTTAGAATTCCCTACATTTTCGTCTGTCTATTTTTACGAAATGAGCGCTACAGATGTCTGTGTCCGCACCTCCAGAATAATATAATAAACCCATTTTCAACAAATCCTAACTTGGTCTAGCCTCGGCTTCATTCTGTACATCTTTGTATGCAAATGAAGGGATCTACTCGAGACGCGAGGAATGTTTCCCCTTAGAAAATCAGCGTCGCTGACATTAGACATCCGTTGGGTGTGATTTCTTGCTTCGTCTTGTTATTTCCAGTTTTCGCTCTTAAGTGCCTTTTTTTTATTATTCTTTCTTGTTATCTATCGGCGTGTAATCTTTTGTGATTTCTTATATGTCTGCCTTTGTGATTGTCATGTTCGCCATTGAGTTTTTTACTTTTTTTTTCTTTTTTTTCAAATTATCGTGAGACAATCCAATACTGTGATCGCAATATCGTGTTATATTCCTGTCAGTTTCCTGTGGCAGTTTCTTTGTTTTTCAGTTTCTTTGTGAGAGTACTTATTTCTTTATATTTATTGTTACTTCAGTGTTGTTATAATTTCTCTTTTTCTTCTTCGTACGTTCTCAAACGCATGCAGATTAGCAGGATGTACACCGGAGAATGGTATGAACGATGTCATGGTTTACAGCTTGTCTGCGATATCTGAGTTTTTGACTTGACACAACCGACTTCAGCGTGGCCTCTATGAGATTGACAGCCAACTGCACCCCAAAATCATCCTTAGTCGACTTTCGCGACGAGCATGTCATGTAACAGTGATACTTTTATATGCTCCCATTTCGGGTCTCAACACAACACGGAAGGCATCAGTGGTTTACTTCTTCTTCTTCAGCGTTCGTTCTCAAATTTCCGCTGGATCTCGCTTGTAGCAGGACACTGGTTCTACTAGATTCCAAGCAGGTGTTGTCCAGAAAATAGAAATGCATTGTGTCACAGTTTTATTTGCACTAAAAGCCCGATACATCCATCTTCGGCGAAACGTCACTGTTCCATTCATATACTTCTACCAAATACTTACTTTTTTGCTTTATCTATTTTCTAGCGCCCATATCTCAAACTCCCTCTAGCGCCCATCTTTCGGACTTCTTCAAGCGCCTCTCTCTCAAACGTCCATCAGTGACCCTGTCTCACACTCTCCAGCGCCCCTATCTCAAACTCACTTTGGTGCCCCTCTCTCACGCTCCCTCCAGCACCCCTCTTTCAAACTCTCTCAGCGTCTCTCGAGAGCCCCTCTCTCAAGCTCCCTCCAGTTAGTATTATCTTGTCCATCTGTTGTTGTGAGTGAAAGGGCAACACAGAATATCAGCAATATTACCTGCCAAGTGAGCCACAGGAACCAATAGCATGCGCACCCATTGACATTTTCTGGGTTGACTGAGCATCTTTCACTGTAATTATGTCGGTTGATGGCTCAATTCATACCTTCCATGCACGTGGTAAGAGACAACTAAAATGGTTTGCTGTAGTTGGCTGTCCTATTATAGTATCGAATTGACACATAATCGATGCTGAAGTTGGAAGTCTCAAGTCTCAAGCTACAGATATCGCATTCGAGCTTTAAACCATGACACGGCGCATAACATTCTCCGGATTGTATCCTGCTGTTCTGCAGGAGTTTGAGATCGCACGTAGCCAGAACAATTATACTTCCTATCTCCTGCTTTACATCTTGGTTGCGGTATCTGTGCATTTCGGCTTGTGCTCTTATTTCAGTCCGACACATCCGACATCAACTTGACATTTTGGGAAAACTTTTTTTTATCGGGACGTAGATGTCAAAACAGTTCATTCATCCTTAGTCTTCTCCGCCAACATGTATGGTAAAACTGTGGTGATATTATTCTGTTATATTTTTCCCCTGACGATGTTTCTTCTTACTCCACTTCCAATGACTAATTACACCTTCCTCCTTTCCTTCGTTTTTCATTCCTCCTTTCTTCGTTGTTCATTCCTCTTTCCTTCGTTTTCATTCATCTTTCCTTCGTTATTCAGTCCTCTTTCCTTCGTTATTCAGTCCTCTTTCCTTCGTTATTCAGTCCTCTTTCCTTCGTTATTCATTCCTCTTTCCTTCGTTATTCAGTCCTCTTTCCTTCGTTATTCAGTCCTCTTTCCTTCGTTATTCAGTCCACTTTCCTTCGTTATTCAGTCCTCTTTCCTTCGTTATTCAGTCCTCTTTCCTTCGTTATTCAGTCCTCTTTCCTTCGTTATTCAGTCCTCTTTCCTTCGTTATTCAGTCCTCTTTCCTTCGTTATTCAGTCCTCTTTCCTTCGTTATTCAGTCCTCTTTCCTTCGTTATTCAGTACTCTTTCCTTCGTTGTTCATTCTTGTTTCTTCTGATTGCTCTCTCAAACTCTAACATATTAACCGGATGTAGTCCGGAGAACGGAATACGTTCTCTCGTGCCTTACAGATTAACTGCGATATCGGCGCCTTTCGGCCTACTTCAACAGCATCCTAGATTCTTGTATCCAATTAGTGTGTAACCTGTGTGATTATTTCCCTTGGTTATTGTTATCAATTTATGATTATCATTTATTAATTTAAATATAAATATATTTAGGGTTAGGGTGATGATTAGGTATGTAATACATAACTAACCGCGACCCCTAACACTTACCCTAACTCTAACCCTAAAAAATGAATATTTAAATCAATTATTCATTAATTATTGATATAATATTTAGATCAATTAACGAAATAATACGTAGATAAGCACTGATTGGTTACAAGAACCACATCCGACGTCAGCATTGCTTCTGGATCACTTTGAGACTCAATGAGATGAGACAGCCCCAGTACTTAATTAGTCGCCTCCTACGACACGCATGGTAGGCCATTGGTGTGATATTGTTTTGCTCCCTTTTCTGGCCATACAACACGCGGAAGTATTTATTTCTTTCACTAAATATATATATATATATCATCCTGTCGCTACTTGTTTCCCCTTATCTCGGTCACACATCTTTCATATCTACCGACCTATATACGTCAGAGGTCATCTCTACTGACCGCTGAAGTCTCTCACCTTCATCTACTTATTCCTATTATCTCAAGGTGACTTCAGGTAAAATATGTCTTTATGTTTACTATTCACACCTTATA
This sequence comes from Meghimatium bilineatum, assembly GCA_034231615.1. Taxonomy (NCBI): domain Eukaryota; kingdom Metazoa; phylum Mollusca; class Gastropoda; order Stylommatophora; family Philomycidae; genus Meghimatium; species Meghimatium bilineatum. The sequence continues at coordinate 8,278,573 of CM067301.1, forward strand.
GTCTCTGGCTTTTTACGTTTTGTGGTCTACTTTCTGGTATGCGTGCCCATGTTGTTGTTGCTGCTGTTTTTTTGGGGGGATTGGGGTTGGGGAGAATATTTGAGTTGGCTGTCCCATCCCATATAGGGTAAGTTACCCAAAGCCATGCTGAAGTCGAATGTGTCAGGCCGAAAGGCGCAGATATCGCAGAAATGCTGTAAACCATGACAACGCATTCCGTTCTCCGGACTACATCCTGCTAATCTGCAAGAGTTTGAGAACGAACGCAGAAGGAGAAGAAGAATATTAGCTTATGTTCGCTTTTATATCTTTATTTTTTTATATGCAAGACCATCTTCTTCTGATATCGACTCTCTGATTTGGCACACCGCTGATGACGAACGTATCGGGCCATTGGCGTAAATAAAACGGCATCAGAACGCATTTTTATTTTCTGGGCTGCATCCTGCTGAAAATCTAGTGAAACCATTGTAATACTGCAAGTGAGATCCGACGGGAGTTTGAGAATGAGCGCTAAAGAAGAAAGACTTGTCATAGCAATTGGCTGATCGTTGATTGATCGGCAATTTCCATTGGTTAGCAGCACAAAGTATTTGACATGTGACAAATGTAAAGCTTGGATTAGTCAAGATGGTTGCCGCATTCAACAGGACCTATTCATGAGAACATATTTAGGGGACCACATTAACGCAGTGGTTACCGCACTGGCTTCGCATATGAGTGGTCCTAATAGTTTACGTATAAGATAGGTATACCTTTTCACTTCAGTTGAGTCATAAATCAAACAAATAACAGTGCTGCGACAAAAGTTTATCAATCAAGTCATTTTGTCACTAGTACTCTTAATATCGCCACTTTGTTTTTCACTTGTTTGAACTATGTCTAATTAACATTTATTTTCTTCAACGGTAAACATGTTCCCGTGATATTTGCGCTTCTAGATCTAATTACATATTTTTAAATACATTTTACATCTTCTTACATTTTCAGAAATCACACAAACATTAGGAAAATTATTTATGGAAATGATTCACAATCTACATAGAAGTTTGAATGATGTTTACTTTCTATTTTTAACAACTACCGGCTTGGGAGCATACATTATTAGAATGTAACGGGAGGTATCAATTGTTGTAAATGAAATGGCACAACTTCGTTTTCGTCTGAATTGATTTTTTTTTCAGGAACCAAAGAAGAGAACACCTCAAATTCTTTGAGACATCATTTATCACTCACGAATTAATCGATTCTAAAAAAAAACTGTAATGGATTTATCTATAGAAATGATTGATCTTAAATTATAAACCATTTGTGATGTCCTTTTTTTTTAAAAAAAACATGATTTTTTCACTATCGCCTGCTATATCTCCCTCCAAAATAGAACATGCAGAAGAAGATTTGCTTTTGTTTATTTTAGGTAGAAGTTTTATCCAGAAAATGGGATTTTCATAATGTATTAACTCATTAAGGTAGAAGTTTTATCCAGAAAATATTTAGGATTTTCATAAGGTATTAGCTCATTAAGGTAGAAGTTTTATCTAGAAAATGGGATTTTCATAATGTATTAGCTCATTAAGGTAGAAGTTGTATCTAGAAAATGGGATTTTCATAATGTATTAGCTCATTAAGGTAGAAGTTGTATCTAGAAAATGGGATTTTCATAATGTATTAGCTCATTAAGGTAGAAGTTGTATCCAGAAAATGGGATTTTCATAATGTATTAGCTCATTAAGGTAGAAGTTGTATCTAGAAAACGGGATTTTCATAATGTATTAGCTCATTAAGGTAGAAGTTTTATCCAGAAAATGGGATTTTCATAATTTATTAACTCATTATGATACTTTTGTGCTAACATGCACTCTTGTCTTCTTGATAACATAGCCCATGATCTTCTCTTGGATGCATGTGCCACGGACAATTTGTTTCTATTTGTCTGAATCCTTGAATGTGTTCTCAAACTTATCCCATCATATCTGTCAAATTTGTCGTTGTCTCTCTACTTCTTCTTTTGTTCACTTGAAACTTGTCTATATCTGTAATTTTGTCTCCTGAATAAGACTCACTGTCTTTTGTAGTTCATACAGTGTCCCATAGAGCTTTGAGTACCCCATCGCGGTCACCACCTTGAAATGGTGATGGGGCATAGTTCAGACATCTGAGGATGGAAACTAAGACTGGTTAGGCAGTCCCAGTATAGGCATTAGCGAAGACCCCCAAACTGCGTCACTTTTCGTCGATGACGTCACTATTAACTACCTACATTGGGTATATATTGTGTCGCTAAGCAATAAACAACATGACAAAAAACGTAGCAGCCAAGATATGTGACGCTATTTGTGATATGTGCGTAGGACTATTCAGCGAACTGGCTCAAAGCGAGATCTACACTGATGTTGTTAATGATCATTATTATTAATTTCGTGATTATGCAGACGATATGATAATACATCTGTTGCATTGTCCGCATAAATTATACGACCTACTGGGTAATTGAAAATCCAGCCTTCTTAATGACTCTTTTGACTATTCCCACGATTTTTATTGGTCACTGTGATTATACTCGGTGTGTGTGTGACAACCAATCACGATTACTGACAATACTTGTGATTGTACTACTTGTGATGGTAGTACTTGTGATGGAAGTACTTGTGATTGTACTACTTGTGATGGTAGTACTTGTGATGGTAGTACGTGTGATTGTACTACTTGTGATGATAGTACTTGTGATGGAAGTACTTGTGATTGTACTACTTGTGATGGTAGTACTTGTGAATGCACTACTTGTGATGGTAGTACTTGTGAATGCACTACTTGTGATGGTAGTACTTGTGATTTTACTACTTGTGATGGTAGTACTTGTGATTGTACTACTTGTGATGGTAGTACATGTGATGGAAGTACTTGTGATTGTACTACTTGTGATGGAAGTACTTGTGATTGTACTACTTGTGATGGAAGTACTTGTGATTGTACTACTTGTGATAGAAGTACTTGTGATTGTACTACTTGTGATGGTAGTACTTAAGATGGTACTAGATGTGATAATGATACTTGTGGTGGTCGACTTGAGCACTAGAAGTGTGATAACAATAACACTTTGGGTGTGCAGTTATGTGAGATGTTTGAGATAGAGAGAGAGAGAGAGAGAGAGAGAGAGAGTTTGTTTTGAGCTTACTAGTTGGTCTCAACGTTAGATGCAATAGACGATGTTCGATTCCTCTGATGTGTATTTTCCTGTCTACTTTCAGCATGTGGAGAGGCGCATCAGACAGGAGGTTGCCAAAGGTCAGTTATCATTATCATTCTGTCTAATGTCCTCTGCCTTTCCCTCTGTTTTCTCTATTTCTCGGCTTCCTCTTTCTAAAAACCATATTTTATATGTGTAGTCTTTCTCATCACACACATGCTTTCTCTCTCTCTCTCACATCCCCATTTTTATCAGCACCTGTTTACTCATTAACATCTTCCTCACAACTCTCATTCTCAGCACCCTCATTCTCAGCACCCTCATTCTCAGCACCCTCATTCTCAGCACCCTCATTCTCAGCATTATCTTTCTCAAAACCGTCTTTATCAGCACCCTCATTCTCAGCACCCTCATTCTCAGCACCCTCATTCTCAGCACCCTCATTCTCAGCACCCTCATTCTCAGCACCCTCATTCACAGCACCCTCATTCTCAGCACTCTTATTCGTAAAGATGTCATCTGTGACAATTCGCATTCAATAGTATTCCGGCTCTATGTCGGCGAAGTGATGGGTGTGGTAATGACGACCAAGGTACCAGGTTCATATCCCGCGGCAGTCAGTTGTGCATCTGGACCGTTTAGAAAGCATTTGGCAAAATATCGAACGTACGTATTTATAGTGCATGATAAAAACCCCACTAAAGTCAATAAATTATAAGTGATGGCTACGTCCTGAATAGGATATGCTAACAAATCTCAGGACTACACCCTGACAGTCAGCAGGAGTTCGAGAAAACATTGAGAGGATTACTTTATATTACATCTCTTGAGCTTTTTCTCCGTTGTACGACAACATCATTTCCTGGTTGTATGTGCCTTTAAATTCAACAACAACAAATATAAATACGCACTACCCAACTTCAAACAAAAGCTTTCTCATTCATTACCGCTGCTATCTCTATCTGTCATCGCCTCGTTGAGCTTTGGCTATCTTTCAATTTGTCAATTGCTACACCAGAACTGATCTTGTGTACTGATCTGCACATCCCATGATTTGTTTGGTTTCTGTTGCCTAGCATCGGATAAACGCAATCAAATTTTTTGTTTAAAAAGAGCGTGTTGCATGTTAATTAGACTTCATATCTCTACGTGTGGAGTTATACTTTTGCAACTGTTGACTAACTGTACAAGACTCCTTCTAGTGCTTTGATCACGAACGTTGCTTACTCTAGCCTATGTTTCAATTGTACTGTCTTCGTTTATCTAGTTTCCTTTCTGTTCGTGTTCTAATACTCAATTTCTTTGTTTAATCATAGAAATGATGTTTTTGATATGATAGTAAATCAATATTTCAGTGTTTATAGAGAATGGTATTTCGTTAGACTTTCAATAGACATATTTAAATAGTATTTCGCAGACTATTTTAAGACACTGATATCTCGATATACCTTCATTTCGATATGCTGGTAGTTTGATGGTTTGTTATTTCAATAGCCTGGTATTTTACTAGTTCTGAAATTTCAATAACCTGGTATTTTGTTACTCTTCTATTTCAGTAACCTGGTATTTTGTTACTCTTCTATTTCAGTAACCTGGTATTTTGTTAGTCTGTTATTTCAAAGCCTGGTATTTTGATAGTATGTTATTTCAGCAGCCTGGTATTTTGTTGACTGGTAAGTTGTGACGCGAAGTAACAGCTGTGTTATTTCTGTTACCACAAATGGAAGTTCAGTTCGGTGTTTCAGGACTATTCGCAGGAAATATGTGGTTTCTTACACTCTAGGATCCCAAACAATATTAGGATAACTATTTATATGAATAGACCGCTATGCTTGAGTGCTTCAAATGAAAATCTGAGCAGCAAGATATATAGTAAAGTAACCATGCTATTGTCTTGTAACATGTCAATATTTGTGTTAACAATGTCCATGAGTGTTCTGCACTTGCTATCAAGGTGCTGACGAACAAAGATAAGGCATAATTAGAGTTGAAATATGGTCACCTCACTATTAACATGGCTCTTATAGGGGCACAGTTTTATGATCTATTGTTGTTGTTTTTTTAATCAGTTATTGAATGATCATCGCTAAAGCTAAGTATACTTTGTACGGTTATCTTCTTCTTCTTCTTCTGCGTTTGTTCTCAAACTCCTGCAGATTAGCAGGATGTAGCCCAGAGAATGGAATGCGTTGTGTCATGGCTTACAGCATTGCTGAGATTTCTGCGCCTTTCGGCCTGACATATCCGACTTCAGCATGGCTTTGGGTCACTGACCCTATATGGGATGGACAGTCAACTCCATCCCATAACCTCATTAGTCGCCTTTACGACATGCGTGGAAGGTAAACAGTGTTGCTATTCTTTGCTCCCCTTTCGGTCCCCTGCAACACAAAGGTTTGTTCGGATATGATAGCTGGACACTCAATGCAGAAACGGGAAGATGGTTTAAGACTTTTTAAAACACTTGCTACATACATTTGTTAAGAATTAGTTATATAGAACACAGGACAAAAATATTTGTCCGGCAGCAGATACACAAACTTGCAGGTTATCAAGAACCACTTTTGGCAGTGATGAAACGGCGTAAACGTTTTTGGTTTGTACATGTAATGAGACACGATTAAATTTCTAAAATGATTTGTCAAGGAACAGCCAAGGGGAGAAGGAGAAGTCGTGTGTATAATACAATTCTAGATTTATTACATCAAGAACTGGACTGGGAATGATTTTTCTGCATTCCTTCAAATAACTGAGGATAAAGATGTGTGGAGAGTTTTTTGTGCTGATGTATCCAGTGTGGCACCACTGATGTATCCAGTAGGCGTGGCACCCTTAAGACCATGATTAGTTATGGGTCGTATTAATATTATTAGTATTTAGAATTTCGTGTATAGAAGACCGTAGAGAAATAGAAACACGATATCAAAAGGCAAATTCTGTGACATACGAATTGTCATAATTGCTATTGCACTCAAAAATCAACATGGAAGTAAAGAAACACAAAATTAAGAACATGTTTATACCAACACTATAATTCCAATACCAGACTTGGCAACTGACATCTAAAGAGAAATATCGAAACTTGCGACGAAATGAAATGTCTAAGGAAGACTATTAGAACCACCAGACTCGACAAAATGCGCAGTGAGAACATCAGAAAGATAGGTATAACATCACGCATCGAATATATAGAGAAACAACAGATAAAATGGTTTGCACATCTTATGAGGATGAAAGATCAACTTTCCATAAGAGCTTATAACGATATGGAATAATGATACAGAGTTAGGCAGGCCTAGGAAAAGATGAATAGACAACATCAAGACCATCCTGAACAAGCAGAACTACACCTCAACCAGAACAACACACCTGGCTCTGAAACGCAGACTACATCTCCTTCACAAACCTAACCTCCAAGCTCAACGGCAAGTGTGGCAGCTACAACACCACAATGTGGATAAACAATAGGCAAACAAGTTTCTCGACGGCGAATGACAGTCCGGAATAGTGATGCATTCCTGCCGAACCATCATGTGTATAAGACGAGTAGGAAATGACGTAACCGTGTGAGTTGTGTGACAGAATGTTCACTACAGAGCCAGGTACGCTGAGTATCCAACACAATAGTTAACTGAAACAATTAAACATGTCGTTCGTATACGAAAACCGAGGATTTACCGTGTGTCAGATGCCATAAAACTAGACATTACGCAAGGTACAGAATGCCACATTTGTCCGTGATCTGCTACAGTTACCAAGAAGTGTCTGCAAGGTATTTGCCACGGCAGGTTGACATTCAGATCCCATCAGAAGGTACACCAGGTATTACATGACACTGAACTTAGAGATTTTTTTTTATTCTACAAGAATCCACGTACATTATAGGGGCTCGTACTTTGTATCCAACGCAATGGAAACTATGCAAAATATATTAGTTGTTTTCATTTTATCAGAATATAAGGATGTTCTCAAAACAGAACGAATATTTAAGGTTTTCATCTGTAACACCATCATATGAAAAGAATAGAAGATACATATGTCACTAAATAAATTGACATGTATATAAATAGACTAGGATATACATTATGTCTAGATAAATGTAGATTAATCTGACTATATAAATATAGATTTAACACGTCAAGATAAATGTAGATAAAATCTGGTTCGTTAAATTTAGGTCATATTCGACTAGATACATTTAGTTCAAATCTGTCTAGATACAACAAATCCGACCCGATTGGATAAATACAGTTCAAATCTGACATTTTCAATACAGTTCAAATCTGATTAAATCAATACAGTTCACATAGGACTAAATCAATACAGTTCAAATAAGACTAGATCAATAGTTCAAATAGGACTAGATCAATACAGTTCAAATAGGACTGGATCAATACAGTTCAAATAAGACTAGATCAATAGTTCAAATAGGACTAGATCAATAGTTCAAATAGGACTAGATCAATACAGTTCAAATGTGACTAGATCAATACAGTTCAAATATGACTAGATCAATACAGTTAAAATTTGGTTAGATCAATACAGTTCAAACGTGACTAGATCAATACAGTTCGAATGTGGCTAAATAAATATAGATGACTGATCATTGGTGACTTTGCGTATATTTTGTGTAGCCAACCAATAAAATGCATGGAAAAATCATTTCAGCCAATATGAGGATCGCTGTGTGAAATTAGGAAGCAGGACTTCATTATTTAGGAAGGACTTGTACAAAAGTATACTATAGAATGTTCACGTCACAATAAAAGTTTGTTGATAAAGAAACATTGATTGGGATTCCTTTTCGTATATTCATGTCTCAGCCGGGACCATTTGTTGGATAGGAGACCTGTCGACTAACACGTAGACATGAAATAGTTTCCGATTTGTATTAAATCTATTGGTTTGTCAAGACTATTTGTACCATGTGACTCCAAGAATGTAAATAGCAAACAGTTAAATCTCTAACAATAATCAAAAATGTAACGAACGGGGTCCAACTTAATTTACCTAGAAGGCATGTACTGTCGAGAGCCACGTTTCATCTTCAGCCTTTCCTTAAATACATTGTTAACTAGCTCAGTATATTTTAAAATCGAGTCCCCCGCCAATGCAGGTCTGTGAAATCACAGGAAATCATCTTTCTAAAGTAATTTTCCCCCCGTGATTTTAATAGTCTGTCGGTAAAAGTATATAAAGTGCCCAAGGAAAATTACGAGAATCGCCAAATAGCATCACTTTAGATTGATGATTCCTGATGAGTCCACAGGACATTGTTTCCAGAATTTGGTTTTATGTGTGGCTAAATTTCCCAAACTTTGCTAATTTTCTATGTCAATTGCCATGGCATGTATTGTTAGTGTATTTTTGCATTATTCGTCAATCTCAAAATTTATAATTATTAATTTGGCTAATTGTATCCATATTTCCCCCGAAATTTGACAAAAATCAATTTCAACAATCTGACAATCTTGCATAACTTCAACAATTTGGCAACCTTGCATAACCTCTACCATTTGGCAACCTTGCATAACCTCAACCATTTGTCAACCTTACATAATATCAAGCATTTGGAAACCTTGCACAAGACTGTACTGTTGAAGGGGGGGGGGGGCTTCCTCGACATCCTTTATAAATATCATAACACTGTTTTTAAAAACTGCCAGTAATGTTTGCTTACAAACAACTCTTATCATTACGTCACAAATCTCGTAGTATATCTTTCTCTCTAGAGAACCATGGATCAGTCATGACCGTCACCTTTAAAACCGTCCAACAGAATTAATTAGAACTCCATTCGTTACGTTTTTTATTATTGTTGGGATTTTCGGTTAGTCACTATTTAGATTTGCATCACGAAAAGCTGCCCGTACAAGCATATAACCAAAGGAGATCAGGGTAAAAAACCAGAGGAAGATCACGGAAAAGATGGATAGCAAACGTCATGGACATCCTGAACAGACACGGTCATAGCACAGCCGAGGCCACACATCTGGCTTTAAAACGCAAGTTCGAGCTACAATCACCCCTACACTTTACGGCAAGTCACAAACCACCTGGGGAAAGACAATAGATAATAGACTACTTAGATTTGTAATCGCATGCCAACACAATTCTAAACTGCTAGTAAAAAAATAGCTTTTCGGGCCAGTGAGAATTTATTAGCCAGTCGAAGTTGGCCCGTGAGCCGTAATTTGTCAAAGAATAGACAGATATAATATCTAGAAAAGAGAACTAGGCCTTCAGGAAGATCAAATACAGAGGAGAATAAAGATTAACACTAGCCAAGGCGACTCCAAGTATATAAATAGTGACCAAACCAACCGAACGCCCAACAGTAATCAAAACGTAAAGAATGGGTTCCTAATAAATTCTTTTAGAAGGTCTTCATTAGTGCCGGCGATCCCGGATCATCGTACTAGACACATATTGTGTTGTTTTCCATCTATCGATGTTTCTAGAAACAATCTCTGTCTACTAGTGACACAGTGTCCCAGATTCAGCTATAAGTCGAGTACATTAGTCCTGCTAAAGGTCATCCATAGCTGCTTAATACGCTGATGCCTTGAAGTAAACCTTCATAGTCAACCTCTCAACGGTCATTATAAATCGTTTCTTTATCCCGGCCCAAGTCATATAGTTTAACATTTCCAAGCCTGACGTTTAATGTTTACTTGATGACACTAATAAAGTCTTATTTCTCCTTCCAATGTTCTCTTTAATTGCATCATTCAGTAAAGTGTTGTCGATTACATTTTTACCTTTCTGTAAAACGTATAAAACGCACATCTTGTGATGTTAGATTCTTTGACATATTCTTCATGGAAATGTCCCACTGCTTTCAAGAGCTCTCTTCTATTACTAGCCTCCACTTCTTTGTTTTAATATTGTTATTATCTTCTGATATATTTCTTGTTAATTTGTTCTTTCTGAAGTTATTTTCTTCAAGTTGAACATTGTCTTATTTGTGAGTATTACGTTCTCTGTTATTAAATATGTGTTTCTAGCATATTCTCTGGAACATGGCATGCTGTTTTATGTGTGACATGTTCTTTCACTTAGGACACAATCTCTTACAGGTAACATGCCTTTACTTATGGTATAATCTCTTACAGGAGAAATTTGCTTTTGCGTATGGTGTAATCTCTTACATGTTACATATACTTTTACTTATGGTGTATTCTCTTACATGTGACATATACTTTTACTTATGGTGTATTCTCTTACATGTGACATATACTTTTACTTATGGTGTATTCTCTTACATGTGACATATACTTTTACTTATGGTGTAATCTCTTACAGGTGACATATATTTTTACTTATGGTGTAATCTCTTACATGTGACATATACTTTTACTTATGGTGTAATCTCTTACATGTGACATATTTTTACTTATGGTGTAATCTCTTACAGGTGACATATATTTTTACTTATGGTGTAATCTCTTACAGGTGACATATACTTTTACTTATGGTGTAATCTCTTACAGGTGACATATACTTTTACTTATGGTGTAATCTCTTACAGGTGACATATACTTTTACTTATGGTGTAATCTCTTACAGGTGACATATACTTTTACTTATGGTGTAATCTCTTACAGGTGGCATGTGCTTTTACTTATGGTGTAATCTCTTACAGGTGACATATGCTTTTACTTATGGTGTAATCTCTTACAGGTGGCATATACTTTTGCTTATGGTGTAATCTCTTACAGGTGACATATTCTTTTACTTATGGTGTAATCTCTTACAGGTGACATATACTTTTACTTATGGTGTAATCTCTTACAGGTGGCATATACTTTTGCTTATGGTGTAATCTCTTACAGGTGACATATACTTTTACTTATGGTGTAATCTCTTACAGGTGACATATACTTTTACTTGTGGTATAATTTCTCACGGATTACAGGATCTCTGACGTTTGGTGCATTCTCTCATGAGTGACATGTATTTTAATCAGCGAATTAATCTCTCATTTGTGACATGTTATTTGACGTATGTCATAAAGTTTCACAGCTGACATTTTATGCCAGATATGACATACTCTCTTACAAGAGACATGATCTGTCACGTATGACATGTTCTCTCACGTTCGACATGAGTGGAACAGTGGGCAAGGGGGAAGAGAACAGGAAGGAACGTATGACAGTATGATAAAGGTCGCATGCCATTTATGATAAGTCCTTAGATAGCTGGTGAGTCCTTAGATAGCTGGTGAGTCCTTAGATAATTGGTGAGTCCTTAGATAGCTGGTGAGTCCTTAGATAATTGGTAAGTCCTTAGATAGCTGGTGAGTCCTTAGATAATTGGTGAGGCTTTAGATAGTAGGTGAGTCCTTAGATAGCTGGTGAGTCCTTAGATAATTGGTGAGGCTTTAGATAGTAGGTGAGTCCTTAGATAATTGGTGAGGCTTTAGATAGTAGGTGAGTCCTTAGATAATTGGTGAGGCTTTAGATAGTAGGTGAGTCCTTAGATAGCTGGTGAGTCCAGTCCGGGCTCTGAAGACCCTTTTCAGTGTTATCAAGGAAGTCTGACCTCTCCTTTCGTTTTGTTTTTGTTTTGTTGTTGTTGTTTTTTGCATTCAAATCGCCTGCAATTTTCTACTGCATTGGAAGTTTTTAATAGACACATTTACCTGACCATGCCAGATTGGACAATGAAGAACTATGGTTTCCACAGCAGAGCTTGGATCAATCGTGAAATGTTGAGAGATATCTTCAAATAGTCTTTGATACGTTTTTGGTCTCCACTTCAACGCTTACTTAAAAATAGTTCCCAATCGACATTTGTCGAAGAGGCTCGTCTGACATACGGATTCCGTGACAGGTTCAAGGAAGCGGAGTCTTAATGAACAAGGTGTAGACTTGTTCTAGACGTGTTCTAGACGTGTTCTAGACGTGTTCTATACGGTACTTTCTAGGATCAACATATCAGAGATATGATCTAAATAAAGGCATGGCAGGTGTAAATAGTTAGTCTGCCTTGCATGTCCACCAGAAATAGTTAAGGATTCAGCTGCTAAAGCAGCGAAGGCAGAATGATCTTCAGTTTGGTTTCCATTGTCAGACCACTCCGGGCCTAGATGTTCTCACGAAGGCTACCACACGTTACAATAATGAGAGCACTGCGCAAGGCGACATCCTCGCCGACTGTTGTGGTATTTCTTCTTCTTCTTCTTCTGCGTTCGTTCTCAAACTCCTGCAGATTAGCAGGATATAGTCCGGAGAACGGAACGAATGCGTTGTGTCATGGTTTACAGCATTGCTGCGATATCTGCACCCTTCGGCCTGACACATCCGATTTCAGTATGGCTTTGGGTCACTGACCCTATATGAGATGGGACAGCCAACTTCATCCCATAACCTCCTTAGTCGCCTTTTACGACATGCGTGGAAGGTAAACAGTGTTGCTATTCTTTGCCCCCGCCCTTTCGGGCCCCGGCAACACAAGGACAATTTTAAAATACCGTATTTACTTTCTGAATAAGAGAGCAATTTGTAAATCGGTATCCAAACGAAGATGAAAATACTGTAAATCTGGAACTATAAATGAACTTATAAGAACTGACTACCACTGTCGATGAACTAGCTTCTGATGTGTGGATGTTAATGCTTTCTAAATGAGATCTGCTAACGCGTGTCAAATTTCAATTTTCAATCCTTACCATGGGTCAATATCAACTTTTTAAATGTTGAAACCTGTAAACTTGAACGTGTTATCTGTTGTCATGTCCCCGACTTGAATTTGTACTCTGTTGTAACTTCTCCAACCTCAACTTGTGATCTGTTGTAACTTCTCCAACCTCAACTTGTGATCTGTTGTAACTTCTCCAACCTTAATTTGTGATCTGTTGTAACTTCTCCAACCTCAACTTGTGATCTGTTGTAACTTCTCCAACCTCAACTTGTGATCTGTTGTAACTTATCCAACCTCAACTTGTGATCTGTTGTAACTTATCCAATCTCAACTTGTGATCTGTTGTAACTTCTCCAACCTCAATTTGTGATCTGTTGTAACTTCTCCAACCTCAACTTGTGATCTGTTGTAACTTATCCAACCTCAACTTGTGATCTGTTGTAACTTATCCAACCTCAACTTGTGATCCGTTGTAACTTATCCAACCTCAACTTGTGATCCGTTGTAACTTCTCCAACCTCAACTTGTGATCTGTTGTAACTTCTCCAATCTCAACTTGTGATCCGTTGTAACTTATCCAACCTCAACTTGTGATCTGTTGTAACTTACCCAACCTCAACTTGTGATCTGTTGTAACTTATCCAACCTCAACTTGTGATCTGTTGTAACTTACCCAACCTCAACTTGTGATCTGTTGTAACTTATCCAACCTCAACTTGTGATCTGTTGTAACTTCTCCAACCTCAACTTGTGATCTGTTGTAACTTATCCAACCTCAACTTGTGATCTGTTGTAACTTATCCAACCTCAACTTGTGATCTGTTGTAACTTACCCAACCTCAACTTGTGATCTGTTGTAACTTATCCAACCTCAACTTGTGATCTGTTGTAGCTTCTCCAACGTGAAATCTCTTGGCACGTCTCGAACCTTAATTCGTGATATGTTGTCACGTCTCCAATCTTACCTTGTAACATATTGCCATTTCTCCAACGTCAACTTACGATTTGTTACTAAATATCAAATTACACTGGGATATGTGAACTAATTTTCCAACCTTCCATTTACCACAATTGTGATCCATGCAGTGAAAAAGTACACACGGGTATTCTTTTTTCCACTCATCGTACGCCAGAAGGCAACTTGCCGCCAATAACTTCCCCGCAGAACAGGAGTTCAAAAGATCAGATTGGTAACTAACGACGCTATTAGACCTACGCCATTTTCATTCTGATTATTGAACTACCATTACCGTCTCTCATAGGCGTATTCATTTCAAAAAAAAAACTCTCCAAACCATGATCTACCACTTAATCTGGCACCTCATCTATGTATGTCAACGACACTGCTCGTGTTTTATCTATATATCGGTTAACCAAAACCGAGGAAGATCTCTTGGGAAATTATAAAAGCTTATAGCAATGATAGCATAGAATTAAACGCAGAATACATGCACATCAAATGTACGGTGTCAAGAAGAAAACATAGATTTCAACTGTGTACATGTGGCTTCCTACATTATCAGACATCGTTACAGTGTGAATTATCGATTTGAAATCTAAGAGTATTGCCTATGCGTGCGCTGCGATTTCATCTACGTCCAATTATTCATTATTTATAATTTGTCTATATTTGTATCTATTCTTACCTGTCTGCCTGCTTCCTTCACTGCTCACACCACTCTTCTTCGTGATCTAATCAGTGGTTCTTCACATTTGTGGTATGTGATCCCCGTTGTGGACATTTTTCTTTCATAGCTTAATGAGCCTATAAAATGTTTGAGAATTTTCCCAGAATGTGCAGCTATATATTTATTTAGAATTTGCCCGTGTGGCAACACTGGCCTATACTTCTAGTTGAGGGTGCAAACAATCTGGCCACTGTCCTTTTTTCAGACATGTCGTAGCAGGCAACTAAGGAAAGTTGGGGGGATATGTTGACAGCCAGTCACCTGTGAATTTGGGGGATAGGTTAACAACCTGTAAAGTTGGGGGTATAGGCTGACAAACTGTCACCTGTGAAGAAATTCCATATTATCACACCTTGTGTCAATTTCTTACTTTTGTCTTCTAATAAATAGTCCCCATAGAAGACGAAGTGATGCAGACCAGCGGACATTTGTACCTTTGTCCTTCTGTGGCAGACCCCTAGCGACGGGAATTCGTAGATATGACATCACTACGAATGGGTCAAGAAATCTGACAAAAGAATGATGAGATAGTCGACACAGAAATGAGTTCTTTACACCTGGCAGGATGTGGTAATCATGGAATACTGTCGCACTCCATGCATCCCTTCGGGGACTCATTATGCATGCTTAAACTTCGCTTATACGTCCATGCTATTGATAACTATTATGAATCCCGTTGTCATGTTAGTTACACAACTGAGAAGAACCTGTGATTTTTGTCACAAAAGCTATCGGCTATAAGCAGCTACCTGCTCAATGCTGAAAGCATTGTTTCTCTGTCATCATCACCACCATCATCTAATTCTTCTTCTTCTTCATCGTTCATTCTCAAACTCCCACTGGATCTCTCTTGTAGCAGGACAGTGGTCCTACTAGATTTCCAGCAGGATGTAGTCCAGAAAATGGAAATGCGTTGTTTTGCCGTTTTATTTGCGCCAATGGTCCAACACATCCGTCTTCGGCGAAATCATCTAATTAAACAGATATATTTATGAACGGCGCCTACTATGCAGGGAGTGGCACCAAAATTTAAATTTCTCCGTACCAACCACCTATACGTTGCTCCACCCTCCCACCATCTGTAATGCGCTGTGACACGCTCCAGAATTTTCACTTCTAGCAACACTGCATTTCAAACCCTGATCTTTAATCCTGGCAATTTAAATTGAATCATCGTCCATACTAGTCTCATTGTCGCGTGCTATTTCTCTTATAGAGTTGACAGACAGTTACATTAACTAAACAGTTGACAGTTACATTAACTAAACAGTTGACTGTTACATTAACTAAACAGCTGACTGTTACATTAACTAAACAGTTGACAGTTACATTAACTAAACAGCTGACTGTTACATTAACTAAACAGCTGTCAGATACATTAAATAAACAGTTGACAGTTACATTAACTAAACAGCTGACTGTTACATTAACTAAACAGCTGACTGTTACATTAACTTGACAGTTACATTAACTAAACAGTTGACTGTTACATTAACTAAACAGCTGACTGTTACATTAACTTGACAGTTACATTAACTAAACAGTTGACAGTTACATTAACTAAACAGTTGACAGTTACATTAACTAAACAGTTGACAGTTACATTAACTAAACAGCTGACTGTTACATTAACTAAACAGTTGACAGTTACATTAACTAAACAGTTGACTGTTACATTAACTAAACAGTTGACAGTTACATTAAATAAACAGCTGACAGATACATTAAATAAACAGCTGACAGATACATTAAATAAACAGCTGACATTTACATTAAACTAAACAGCAGACAGTTACATTAGCTAAACAGCTGACAGTTACATTAGCTAAACAGCTGACAGTTACATTAAACTAAACAGCAGACAGTTACATTAGCTAAACAGCTGACAGTTACATTAACTAAACAGCTGACTGTTACATTAACTAAATAGTCGACAGTTATTTCAACTAAAGAATTGAAAACCAGTACATCACCTAAAGATATAGCAGACAAATTAAAGTATGCTGCTTCTGTCCATGCTACACGTACCGACGATCGCCTGCACATTGATTATATTCTATATATTTACGCAACCATCTGCAAGTTATCTAACAAAATCCTGAATCACTCAGGTTGAGAAATGTGAAACATTTTTCTAAGCTATTGTTTCCTTGCTCACAACTCGCGTTCCATTACTTCATTTCCTGCTTTTAATGCCATACTTAATACTTTATCTTGCAAATTATCGATGAATTTCTACTCTACATCCAAAAAGTAGTCAAACTTGCAATATGCCACAAAAGAAAATCATGTCCATAGACCTTATTTATTGATTACAGTCATTGATTTTGATATTTGTTCTGTATAGGGGACTGTCCAGGCAAGATCCCCACCATTAGCCACTCTCCACCCCCTAATTGTCAACAGCTGTTACGACTTCAGGGACAGGGCCTGCTTAATTACGTCACAAATGTAACCCTAAACCTACGCCATCTTAAAAATGGAGAACAAAATGGAGTAAAATATACATTGTTATTGTTTTGAAGTTTTTTGTAGTTGAAACATTTAAAAGATATATTAAATGTCTAAAAAACAGGATTATTGACGTCTACATTTGTCTAGACCCTCATCTTCCCCCATTATAAACAACGTAACCTCCCCCCCCCCATCAATTGTTAGCGTAATTTACGGACAACCCCTAAGATAAAGTACTCGCACTTATTTAATTTATGGACAACCCCTAAGATAAAGTACTCACACTTATTTAATTTATGGACAACCCCTAAGATAAAGTACTCGCACTTATTTAATTTATGAACAACCCCTAAGATAAAGTACTCGCACTTATTTAATTTATGGACAACCCCTAAGATAAAGTACTCACACTTATTTAATTTATGGACAACCCCTAAGATAAAGTACTCACACTTATTTAATTTATGGACAACCCCTAAGATAAAGTACTCACACTTATTTAATTTATGAACAACCCCTAAGATAAAGTACTCGCACTTATTTAATTTATGGACAACCCCTAAGATAAAGTACTCACACTTATTTAATTTATGGACAACCCCTAAGATAAAGTACTCACACTTATTTAATTTATGGACAACCCCTAAGATAAAGTACTCGCACTTATTTAATTTATGAACAACCCCTAAGATAAAGTACTCGCACTTATTTAATTTATGGACAACCCCTAAGATAAAGTACTCACACTTATTTAATTTATGGACAACCCCCAAGATAAAGTACTCACACTTATTTAATTTATGAACAACCCCTAAGATAAAGTACTCACACTTATTTAATTTATGGACAACCCCTAAGAGAAAGTACAAGAACTCATTGCTCCAGTTTTATAGACCCCAAAAAAATGTTTGTCCTGAAAAAAAAATATAAAAATCGTGTGAAAATCTGGATTTTTATTTGACATTTCCAAGTCTTCCAGAATAAACTGTTAGTCTGGCAGTCAATTGTGTCAAATATTTGTTGTTAAATATAGTTTCCATATGTCCTGGGGAAATGGAAGCTGTCATTGTGTGAACCAGAATAGGACTTGTTGCGTTTCCTTATTCCGTATGCAAGTTCTGGTTTTTATAATGGTTGTTCTATTTAAGGGACTAGTATTGACACTTTTAGTGTGCGGCTTAGGAAATCGATGTCGAATACGGGGCGCAATTTCTGCTGTTTCAACGATGGCAGATGTCGAATACGGGAAGCAACCTCTACTGCTTCAGCGAATATGGGGCGCGATCTCTGCTGTTTCAGTGATGTCAGATGGCGAATTTGAGGCGCAATGTCTGCTGTTTCAAAGATGTCAGATGGCAAATTTGGGCGCAATCTCTGCTGCTTCAGCGATGTTTCTAATGTTTATGTTCTTTATTTCGATTAGAAACCATCATCATTATATACATTCATTTGCCACACTCCCATAAGTGATCCGCTCTCCGTTCCAGTAACCATCGAAGAGTATACAGACTCACAGTCCCAGTCAGATGTTATTGTCGTAACTTTCTAGAGAGGACACACTTTCTCCCATCACCCCTGGGTATCCACATTTCTGACAATCTTCATATGTGCACATTATCACCTGCAGCATTGTCTTCTTTAATCTGTAGTAAATCAATTAATGATTAGGTAATTGATTTATTACAGGTCATTAATAGGTCAATTTTTACGTTGGTCTTATCTCCCTTCAATACTGTGTCGTCAATCACAGTAATGCCCACCAAAGAGTTTGCTATTTGGTTGCCTATGACCCCCGCATGACCGGGGCAGTATATTCATGTAATACGTTGGACAACTGTGTTATTCAGTCACGACAACCAATCCTTTCTCAACATGAAGCTTTCTGTCTTAGCATGCCCTGGGAGTTTGAAATCATCACCGCCTGAGTTGATATTTCAATCACCAAGTGTCCCTCATCGCGACTATTTCTATTGTCATGTTTGACGTTGTATTGTGGTTTGCCAAAAATACTTCTCTATGGTGAGCTGGAGAAGTGTAAACAATCTCAAGGTGGCCAAAAGAAGCGCTACAAGGATTCGTTAACACTGCGTACCTCACTGAAAGCGTTTGAAATTGACCAAGCCACACGGGAAGATCTTGCACAAAATAGGTCTACATGCGCTCTACAGTCAAAAAGAGCGCATCATCTTGTGAAAAGAGGAGAAATGCTGAAGCACAACAGCGGAGAGCAGCTAGAAAGTCACGGATAGACCAAAATTCGCCTACAGTGGTGATTCCATGTCCGAACTGTCTAAAGACATTTACATCTCCAATAGGTCTCATTAGCCATTTACGAACTATTAAACAAGGTCATAATTATAACTGAATTTTTAAAAGTGGATGTAAAACATGGTCATCATCATCATGTGATGGACGAACGAACATTGTGATATGCAGATGATTTTTCAAGAAACTGTTTTCTATTAGTTGAGGTAACAAAACCACAATCAAAACTTATTCGTTGACTGAGCCATCTGTATACATCTTTGTGTCTTGCTACTGTTAGTGCATCTTCAAGTGTTTTTCTACTGCCACCTCTTACTGACACCAGTCGCATTCCATACACTCTTTCCCTTAGTTGTATTACCAATTTTTCAGAGATTCTATGTCAAGAAATAATTGTTGGTTAATACTTATTTCAAGAAATAGTTGTTGGTTAATACCTATGTCAAGAAATAGTTGTTGGTTAATACTTATGTCAAGAAATGATTGTTGGTTAATACTTATGTCAAGAAATAATTGTTGGTTAATACCTATGTCAAGAAATAGTTGTTGGTTAATACTTATGTCAAGAAATAATTGTTGGTTAATACCTATGTCAAGAAATAGTTGTTGGTTAATACCTATGTGAAGAAATAATTGTTGGTTAATACCTATGTCAAGAAATAGTTGTTGGTTAATACCTATGTGAAGAAATAATTGTTGGTTAATACTTCTTCTTCTTCTTCTTCTGCGTTCGCTCTCATATAACCACAACGAATATTTCGTGTGATTTCCGCCGGGGAGCGTGAAGTACGTTGTGCTGCAATTTCCACAGTAGAACTGTGATTATTTGCACCCCGGTTGGCCACTTGTGGTCAGGACGTCCGAGGTCCAGCACATCTGTTTTCGTCATTCCTTTATTTCGGGTTTGGTCCCTAGTCCGTGACAGCCTGTCTATCTGTCGCCGTGCACGCTGGTGTGTAGTGCCTCTTCGCCAAGACGCATGTCGAGTGCGTCTATCTTGCACGAGGTGCTCCACTGTCCATGAATCCATCTCGTGCAATTGGACAAACTCTGCCTGTGTCCATCGGATACTGAACCGTTTCTCATCCGCGAGCCTGGTTCCGTATGAGGAAGAACACGCCAGAAGAGTTGGACCCTGGCTCGTTCGCCCTCCTACCCCGAGGCGTCATTCATAGACATCGTGACCCCCTAGTACAAGTTTGAGTCTCACACCACGAGTTTGAGAGCAAGGCCTCTCGAGCTGAGCGACCTTGTCCCAATAGCGCCTGAGCCCATCAGGTAGTGAACCCTTTCTCTCTGCAAGTGTATTTCCGGTATAGGAAAGCTTGACAGTAGAGTTGGGCCAGGGCTAAAATAGTTTTCTCTTTTCTGCCTGAGCCCATCAGGTACTGAAACCTTTCTCTCTGCAAGTGTATTTCCGGTATAGGAAACTTTGACAGTAGAGTTGGGCCAGGACTGCCATCTTTGTCCCTTTCTTGCCTAAGCCCATCGGGTTCAGAACCCTTTCTCTTCGCGAGCATATTTCCGATATAGGAAGGCTCGACATTATAGTTGGTTTAGGTCTTCTTGCTTTTTCGAACGCCCACGATTGGGCCTGGGTCTCTGCCTATAAGGATCACAGGTAACTAGAAGATCGTCTCGAGCTAACAGAACTTCTAGTTACCCTTTCCTAGGAACTTTCACTTTTCATTTGCAGCTCGAGCTGCCCTCTGGCGCTGTTCTGCCCTTTCATTATGTCATTGTACCCATTATGTCATATATGTGTTTCTTTCCATGCATCCACTTTTACGTGCCTTTTACATTGGCCGCC
Organism: Meghimatium bilineatum; assembly: GCA_034231615.1. NCBI lineage: Eukaryota > Metazoa > Mollusca > Gastropoda > Stylommatophora > Philomycidae > Meghimatium > Meghimatium bilineatum. Next base: position 8,299,622 of record CM067301.1, read on the forward strand.
CCTCCAATGTTCTGACTGGACTTACAGGCGTCACTGTATGTCGACAGTGTAGCTGTATGTGGTGATACAAGTAGTGTCGGAGATATTGTCTGTCTCTTTTGCAGTCAAATCTCTTTCCATCAGCTTACTCCACATTCTCGGACACGATCCCCAAATGATTTGGCCAGAATCAGCTAGAGCTGCTGTTTTCTGTTACCAGGGTGCACCACGAGGAGGTACATTTGGGATCTTGGTTATCTGCTAACCCTGGGTCCGCCTAGAGCAATGCGTTCCCTGTGCACCCCTGTTAATACTTATGTCAAGAAATAGTTGTTGGTTAATACCTGTGTTAAGAAATAGTTGTTGGAGAATATCTATGTCAGGAAATAGTTGTTGAAGAATACCTATGTCAAGAAATCTATCTGATCTAGAGTTTCCACATTGCTGCATTTTTTTTTTTGCATGAAAGTAAACAGTATGATAATATCCGTTATTTGATATTTTTGGTCTAGCCTGAAACATGTGTTCAACATGTGTTTCACATGTGACATAGATAAGTGCAGCATGAGCCGTGGTTTACTTTCCAACCAATTCATTTTCATTCTTTCGTTTCATATTGCAATCTCCGGATGTTACTCAAGACTATTGTTTTATATTCAGAATATTCTTTGTGTCAGTTAGGATAACGCCTTTTACTCAGAGTCGATGCATTGCTACGAAAAGGTTTAATTAATCAAAGGTGGTAGGCTATACCGATCACAAACAGACTAAATGACACGAAAAAACATATAGTTAAGAGTATACAAAACAGATTGAATCGACGTTTCAGTTATCTGATCTTCATTGCGATAAAAGACAGGATAAAGAACTGATAAAAATAATAATGTTATTGCAAAAGATAACGTACGGTATGTGTTGAAGTCCATCGTTGACTATGTTTGTGTTTTCCTTCAGTAAATGTATGCAGTTTAGCCCATTTGTTGATGTCCATCGTTGCCTATGTTTGTGTTTTGCTTTAGTGGATGTATGCAGTACGCACATTTCCAATATTTGCAATGTGTTGACTTAGGTTGCGAGATTAATCGGTGTAAGCTGGTCGGACAAATTGGTGTCAGCTGAAAGGATCTGGTTCAAATCCCATCTACTACCAACTTTTTTTCAATGAATCTGTCAAATATCATAGTCCAGGACATCGCAATACACAGTGGTATATGCTAAACGTGTCACACAGAGGCATCGCAATACATAGTGACGGATACTAAACATATCAAAATTTGGGTCAAAGAGCATGAGCCCATTGACCGCTGGAACAGCAACCAACAGCATCATTGGGTCAAAGATCATGAGCCCATTGATCGCTGGATTGATAAACACTCTGCCTATATTGAATGTATTGATAAACACTCTACCTATATTGAATGTATTGATAAATACCCCACCTATATTGAATGTATTGATAAATACCCCACCTATATTGAATGTATTGATTGATAAATACCCCACCTATATTGAATGTATTGATAAATACCCCACCTATATTGAATGTATTGATAAATACCCCACCTATATTGAATGTATTGATTGATAAATACCCCACCTATATTGAATGTATTGATAAATACCCCACCTATATTGAATGTATTGATTGATAAATACCCCACCTATATTGAATGTATTGATAAATACTCCACCTATATTGAATGTATTGATAGACAATCCACCTATATTGAATGTATTGTTAAATACTCCGCCTATATTTAATGTATTGAGCGACAAGGCGCATCTACATTGCAATCTCTATATAAATCAGGAACTTATCCATTGCCTGGACTACATATTACATAATGTCAAGATATACAAAAATAGGTAAGTGTGTTACCAAAGTAAGACATAAAACAACTTAACAACGAGATACAGCTGTCTTTCTCTGTATCTCGTTGTTAAGTTGTTTTATGTTTTACTTTGGTAACACACCTACCTATTTTTTGTATATCTTGAAATTTTTCCCAGTGTTACCTCAGCCACCTACTTCCTGTTTAGAGTTGTTACCCTACACTGGTTGATTTATCCCTACATATTACATAGTGTTGTTTGGGTGCTGGTATTCTGAAAGAAATCTAGTTGTGATATTACATAGTGTAAATGGTCCTAACATTCCTGAAGAAATCGATCTGCCGATCGTACATGGAGTGAAGAACACTACTTGGAGAGCGTAGTGTGTGTAAGTGCTCGTATCCTGAGGGAGGATTAGTAATTAATGTTGGTCTCTTCTTCTAAGTTTACCTCAACATAACCGGTGCCCTTGAGTTTCCAAAACTTACATACACATGAACAAATAGTTCTGCAAGTACCAGGGCCGCATGAAGAAATAGTTCTGCAAGTACAAGGGCCACATGAAGAAATAGTTCTGCAAGTACCAGGGCCGCATGAATAAATAGTTCTGCAAGTACCAGGGCCACATGAAGAAATAGTTCTGCAAGTACCAGGGCCGCATGAAGAAATAGTTCTGCAAGTACAAGGGCCGCATGAAGAAATAGTTCTGCAAGTACAAGGGCCGCATGAAGAAATAGTTCTGCAAGTACCAGGGCTGTAGATGCATCTTCGTCACAGGTAAAATTAAGTTACCTTCAACAATGCCATTTGTTCGCCTTTATTGGATATTCCGTAATATTTTGGAGAAACAATTTAAGGAGTTTACCCTGCTTTTTCGCGTATTTTCTAGTGCTAAGCGACATGTTCTGATATCCAAAGGGGAGGGGGCTAAGTCCTCTTGCAATACCTCCTCGCACCTCCCCCCCCCCCTTCCGTATCTAGAGGATTGACAAGTACACAAAATATATTTGTACTAAACTAAACTATTCATTATAATTGTCTCCCCTGATTTCTTCTAAAGATTTTAATCAGAGTAAATTGCGTCCGACAATCTTGACTAAGATTAAAGTAATGTTTGTACAAGTCTTTCACGGCTCATGAGGATGACTCTAAGACGTTTGTTTGCTTGGAATGTTCCATCTGAAGATCATTGATGGCCTGTGACAAGAAGCAATAAGGTGTTGATTTCTCATGAAGGCTTAAATAAAGTGCTTTTATGCTATTGGCAGACGTGATTTTAATATCTTATCTGAACCATTTATCACTGTGTTTCTAGCAAGAACAGTCACTAAGTACGACCAATATGACCGAAAGCTCTGCGATGCATGCTGGGCACTAATGGCGTCCCGGAAGTTGGAGAGAAGCTTGGTAAAATGATAGTCGCAGCAGAAGTGATGTGTCTCCATGGTTACACTACTAGAATTATTCTGTTAATTTAATCTGACTAGTCTCGTTGATGTTTTTATTTTTTTCTGTTTAGTTTGAAATCTGGGTTAAAAAAAAATTCAGTTATGATTTGAAGACCTGATTGTGTACTGGTTTCATGTTTCTGTGTTACAAAATATAACGTTATATACATAATGCGCGTTCTTCGGTCAGAGAGGGGTTACGTGCTCGGTGTTCAGAGTTGAATGTCAACATCGTGCAATAAAAGTTCCAGTGTCGGGTAACAACTCTAAACAGGAAATGGGTGGCTGGGGTAACACAGGACAAATATCAAAATGAACAGAAATAGGTATAAGTGCTACCAAATTAAGTCATAAAACAACGTAACAACGAGATTACAGTGACAGACGACGTTTCGACTAAAAACTTCCTCGGGGCAAAGACACAGTAAAAAAATCTTACACAGAGACATACTTGGTTGTGATAGGAAGGAAAGAAAAGGGTAGAAACACAATAGTGAAAATACCACGGAGGAAGCAAAGATAGGGAAGCATCACACCATGTGTGTCTCTATGCAAGATTTATTTACCGTGATCTTTGTTTGTCCTGATGAAGGCTTTTAAGTCGAAACGTCTTCAGTCACTGTATCTCGTTGTTAGGCTGTTCTATGACTGATTTTGGTAACACGTATGCTGATTTTTATTCATTTTGATGATTGTCATTATTGTACTGGAAACATGAATGAATGTGTTAAGTAGCGCCTACAAATTCACCAATAGAACAATACAGCAGTAAGCCGTTATATATTCTCATTCTCAGCTTTTTCGTCTTACGATATACAACAGTTTATACCAGAGTCTGATTCCCGGAAAATTGCAGGGGCTGAGGTTACACATAGAAAATATGGATATCATCGAAAACTATTAAAACTGTTGGCAATATTATAAATAAAACATACTAGCAACGAGATACAGAGACAAACGACGTTTGGACTAGAAAGCCTTCATCAGGATGAAAGACAGCAGATAAACATCAAACCTTTACATAGAAACACACTCAATGGTATTACGATGATATCAGAAAGAGATTAAAGCATGACGGGAAACACACAGAAGCTATGATTGGCCGCGGAAAGATAAGGTAAGAGAATGGCACAGCAAAAAGGGAGACTAAATAATCAACACCCACCAGCCCTCATATTTCCAGCAAGGCTGGTTGTTGCCCAACAACAAAGATTGATCTCTTTATTACTCCCTTTTGTGGCTGCTACCTATCCCAGTTTCTAGTTGTTTTCGCCATTCTCCATTTTCTTTGTTTTAGTCCTATTTTTCGTTATAGATCCTTCGGTTTTTTCCTGCATAATTCTCTTATTACCGTATATCTCCGCGGCCGATCACCACCTCCATCTGTTTTTTTATTCTTCTTCTGCGTTAGTTATATAACTTATTAAAATTAGCAGGATCTAGTTCAGAGAACAGAATAAGTTGTCATAGTTTACCGTTTGATTGCGATATCTGCACCATGCCACCTAACACATCAGACTTCAGCATGGCTTCTGAGTCAATTGACACTCTATGGGATGGGACAGCCAACTCCACCCATATATCCTCTTTAGTCGACTCCTTCGATTTGCATGGCAGGTAACAGTGTCACAATTCTTTACTTCTATTGCAGGTCCCGACAACAGACTGTTTGTCGATTTGTTTCATATCTTGCTTTAACCTCTTCCTCCTATTATTGTCGTATCATGTATGTGTTTCTATGTAAACTTTATCCTCATTCTGTTTAATTAATGAAGGCTTTCGAATCGAAAAGTCTTCTATCGCTGTGTTTCTCTGCTATTTATAATACGTTAGATTGAGTACACTTACGCTTACTTAAGAGTTCCTACTTTCACTAGAAAAATTACGAAAATATAAATAGTGTGGACATATATGATGTCATGATTCCCTGTCAAAAACAATATTTCACGGTACAGTTTTACGTGAACGAAGCAGATGAGGCCAAATACAATCATGGACAGACAATATTAAATGCTATGACTGGTCAGGATTTCTTCACGACTACTAGAATCGCTGAAGATAGAAATAGCTGGAGAACTCCGTGTGTTGTTGCAACAAATATAGTACTCCAATGACACCGACGGGGTATGGATATATGGATCGATGGTTATTTGTTTCATTTTATCTCTATCGTTGATTGGACATCTATAGCTTGCTCCAATGATTGGACTCTACATCTTCTTCCAATGATTGGACATCTATAGCTTCTTCCAATGATTGGACATATATAGCTTCTTCCAATGATTGGACATATATAGCTTCTTCCAATGATTGGACATCTATAGCTTGCTCCAATGATTGGACATCTATAGCGTGCTCCAATGATTGGACATCTATAGCTTCTTCCAATGATTGGACATATATAGCTTCTTCCAATAATTGGACATATATAGCTTCTTCCAATGATTGGACATCTATAGCTTGCTCCAATGATTGGACATCTATAGCGTGCTCCAATGATTGGACATCTATAGCTTCTTCCAATGATTGGACATATATAGCTTCTTCCAATGATTGGACATATATAGCTTCTTCCAATGATTGGACATCTATAGCTTCTTCCAATGATTGGACATCTATAGCTTGCTCCAATGATTGGACATCTATAGCTTGCTCCAATGATTGGACTCTACATCTTCTTCCAATGATTGGACATCTATAGCTTCTTCCAATGATTGGACATCTATAGCTTGCTCCAATGATTGGACATCTATAGCTTCTTCCAATGATTGGACTCTATAGCTTCTTCCAATGATTGGACATCTATTGCTTCTTACAATGATTGGGCATCTATAGCTTGCTCCCATGATTGGGCATCTATAGCTTGCTCCCATGATTGGGCATCTATAGCTTGCTTCCATGATTGGGCATCTATAGCTTGCTCCAATGATTGGACATCTATAGCTTGCTCCAATGATTGGACATCTATAGCTTCTTCCAATGATTGGACATCTATAGCTTCTTACAATGATTGGGCATCTATAGCTTGCTCCCATGATTGGGCATCTATAGCTTGCTCCCATGATTGGGCATCTATAGCTTGCTCCAATGATTGGACATCTAGAGCTTGCTCCAATGATTGGACATCTATAGCTTCTTCCAGTGATTGGACATATATAGCTTCTTCCAGTGATTTGACTCTATAGCGTCTTCCAATGATTGGACATATATAGCTTCTTCCAATGATTGGACATCTATAGCTTCTTCCAATGATTGGACATCTATAGCTTCTTCCAATGATTGGACATCTATAGCTTCTTCCAATGATTGGACATCTATAGCTTCTTCCAATGATTGGACATCTAGAGCTTCTTCCAATGATTGGACATCTATAGCTTCTTCCAATGATTGGACATATATAGCTTACTCCAATGATTGGACATCTATAGCTTGCTCCAATGATTGGACATCTATAGCTTCTTACAATGATTGGGCATCTATAGCTTGCTCCCATGATTGGGCATCTATAGATTGCTCCTAATGATTGGACATCTATAGCTTGCTCCCATGATTGGGCATCTATAGCTTGCTCCAATGATTGGACTCTATAGCTACTTCCAATGATTGGACAGCTATAGCTTCTTCTAATGATTGAACAGCTATAGCTTCTTCCAATGATTGAACAGCTATAGCTTCTTCCAATGATTAGACTCTATAGCTTCTTTAAACCTTCTGAATATTACATCGACTTGCTGCCGTGGACACGCTGGCAGACTGTGTAAGAAAAGAACGGACAGACTTGCATCAAATGCACATATAGTAAGAGAATTGGGCATGGCTAAAAGGAACGTGCGAAAGTTGCTTATTGAAGACCTGTTAAATGTGGATACTGCGGTGGAGGATCCTTTGATGATGTGATTTGAAGAATGATACATGTGGATACTGCGATGAATGACCAATTGACGATGCGATTTGAAGAATTTGGTATTAAATGTGGCAGAGTATGTGCAACTGAAGCCTATGAGAAATTAATGTAACCCCCCCCCCCCACCCACCCACCCACCCACCCACCCACCCTTCCCAGCCACGGGAACAATCAATATTCATACACTTTCATGTCGGCTACAGGGGAATACGCAACTATATGTTTATCCCGATTATAATAACCTCAGTTCTGACAGACATTCAATCTTCTCCAAGAAATCTGAAAGGGAAGACATACATTGAAAAATACACAATGAAAACATGATTATTTTCGTGTAAACTATACAATAATCTGCATAGTTTGCATAGAATAATCATTCACAGTTGAACAATGAAGATATTAACAACTTGTATGAATTTTATCATGTTTACAGAAAGTCATTTTCAACATTTATCAACATCTGTTGTTGTAGGCTTAGCTGTAATCATGTGTGTCGTGTTCGATAGCAAATCAACAAAAGTCGTATGTTTGATTAATTTATCCTGGAAATTGTATTCCGTATACATTGATATCGATTCTGGAATTGTTGCGATTTTTACATTTGTCTATTTTATGAAATGTCTTTGTTGTACATCATCTATCTATTTCTTTTAATTTGTTGTATTCACATTTATTTTATTTAATATTCACGACATATGGGTGCTTTCCACGTTAACACCTGTACTACATGGACCTGACATTTTAGAGGGGTGTTAAATAAAGCGAAATGTGGGTCACTATTCCTTTAGATTTTCGAGAGATTGTTACTACATTAAATGGAACATTCCTGACTGATGCATGTGTCAGGGATTGCCGTTATATCAGAGCAGTAAAGTTAGTTTTAAAACCATAATTATTCGTATTACTTTATTAAGATACACCCCCCTAAAGGGTAACCTCCATGTTCTATGGGTGTTACGAGAAAATCATTGACATATCCATAGCATATCCTTTTGTGATATCCACATTGTTCATTCCCTGTTATGAGTTTATCCATATTAACATCCATAACATGTACTTTGCGTTATCCAAAGTGTATGCAGTCTATTATGTATATGGGGACTATCTATAAATTATTTAAACAATTATAAAGTTGTTCACAAGTGACGGGTTAACAAAAGTTGACGTCATCAATACTATTTTTATACAACATTGCAATTACAATTTTTGTGTTGTTGAGTTGAAATTTGTTTCTTGAAATGTAAAAAAAATATATTTTTTTTACCTCCTGTACATTTTATTGATATCCCCAATGATCAACAATCTTGATTAAAATATGAAACCTGATAATCAAGTTACTATTTCTACTGTCAGTATACACTCAAGAGCATAAAGGTGGTGATAGAAACTTAAACTTTAATCTTATTTGCTCGGAAAAAGCCTGAGTTTCCTAGATAAAGAACCGTTTACAAAACGATGCCTGTTTCATAAGAAAATATATCTTCAAATTAATTGACTTTTTAACAAGAAATTAATTTTTTCAAAATATTTTTTAATTAAATATTGATAATTCTTAAAATAATCTGTATTCATACGGAAATAGGAAAGTTCTCATAATAATGTGTGTTTCATAACACAATAGGAGGTCCTCAAAATAATACACCAGTACAGTATGATGAATATAGAAGTATAATTTTTTTTAAATATTGACTACAAACTGTAATCGAATCTAGATCAAACTAGAAACTAGACCAAATCGCAGGACGAAATATGGTTAAACAAAATGTCGTTGTAACTGGATTACTAGAACTGAAACCTATACCAGGGGTAGGCAACCTATGGCACGCGTGCCACACTTGGCACGCCAAGAAATTTCAAATGGCACGCAGACTCTTCACGTTTCCTGTATAAAGTTGTTTATAAATCGATTAGCGGGGTTTCCTCACTCACTTCGGCACTTGGGCATAGCAGGGTACCAGCCACAGACTTATCCAGACTTGTTACATATTATACATATTTACATATTATTGAATATCACTATATATTAATTAAAATATAAAAATAAAATATATGGTAAAATAAGAATATTGACCTCGACTTGTATAAAATGATATGTGATGTTGGCACTCTGAATAATTTGAAACCTTAAGTTGGCACACAGTTAGCAAAAGGTTGCCGACCCTTGATCTATACTATTTTTTTAAAGTTGCAAAGCACTGATATAACCAAATTGGACAAATGTCCACGGTTGAAAGAGACGTACCTCACGATATGAGGTCATAATAATGTGACATATTCTTCCAGGAAGTGGTCTTCCTTATGAATTCTCTGAGTACTCCACAATTCTGGCGATTTGACCGGGAAGTAAAGACTACGAGGGAGAGGAGATGGCTACCGCCCTCATTCGCAGAGCCAATGAAATGTGAGATCGCTAACACCTCACACCCCTACATCATTAATAAATAATATTTACCTTTAACTTTACTTTTGCTCACTTACTTTACTTACTTTTACGGTTACTTTCCTTTTCCTTTTTATGTCTCTTTTGTTGTTCATAAGAGGTTCGTTCGTTTCACTTAACGGTATAATTAAAATGAAATGTCATCCAAGTGAAATGTCTCTTCTGCTATTGTTTGGAACTGAATTCTCATCACTTTATTACATTGTATCAAGAAGTATGAAACACTTTGACCTGTTTTCCACATGTTCATGTCGTTAAGAAAAATGGGAAAATTAATGTGATACGTGAAGTCTCTGTGATTAAAGAACGGGGCATTCTAACATTTCTTTCATAGAAATATTTTCTCGCAGTGAAGGAATGTGAGACTTCTACGTGTGAATTGATTGATTCCAACATGAGACTTAAGTTCTCTCAGGAATATGAAGACACGAATTGAGAAGGAAGTGTGTTAGAACGAAAGATGGAATGAGAAAGGTTGAGTTAGTCATACAGACATAGACGCACATACAAACTATCCTACATGCAACATAGAAAAATATGTAATAATATAACTGGAAATACAGAAATGTGTTTTTTTAAAATTAACTCTCAAGTATTACGAGCAATATAACTATCGTATCCTTCTGTGAAACGCTGTTTCTATATAGTTTTATTATATAACCAATAAAAATTAAACTCTCATAAAACTACTTTATTACATACCAAAACTTAAATGGTTGAAATGGGTTCAAAAACGTAGAGGATTGGTTTCACTGTACTCGATTTATCATACGTACTCCGTCACTCTCAACGAATCGACACGCCGCCCGCCGAGTGTACCACTCTAGCACGTAACTCCGTAGCTTCAAGCGAAACTGAACTGGTTTGGCCACTTAATGAGCTATATAGGCATGTCATCTTTAGAGATTTCCTATTTCATGGTGGTCTGTATAATCGAGACCCTAGGTATTAGAAGACATATGACCGCCGAAGACGAATGTGGTGGGTCATTGGCGACACAAAACGGCGACACAACTTTTCATTCTCTGGACTACATCCTGCTGGAAATCTAGTAGGACCAATGTCCTGCTACAAGAAATATCTAGCTGGAGTTTGAGAATGAACGCTGAAGAAGAAGAAGACATATGCATATAATTAATGAGGACTTCATTCGTTACGTTTTTTATTATTGTCGTAATATCCGTTGGTTTCTTTTTATATACTTGGATTCGCATGCCAAAAATTGCCAAGGGGACTCTAAGTATAGACAATAGTGACCAACGAAAACACGACAATAATCAAAAACGTCACGAATGAAGTCCTAATTAATTATGTGTATATGTCCTATAAGTATTATCCATTCTTGATTAGAAACTATCATCACAGCACGTGGGAACACTCCCATAAGTGCTCCTATCTCCGTTCAACAGCCATCCCAGTGTATGTAGACTCAGAGTCCTTCTCATGTGTTACGTGATCTTCGGGAGTTTCCAACAAAAATACTTTTCTGTCCATCCCCTAAGTAGTGTCAAAGGTCCCGATATAGTGCAGGGGGTGGAGAACAACTGTCATGTGGCTCATTTATGTGTTTATGTATTCATTTATGGCCTTTGGGATCATTTAGTATGGCCCTCGGAAAGCAACCAAGGATGGACTAATAATTTAGTGCAATATATCTAGGATCGTGTTCCTCGGCACCATAAATGTATGTTTTCTTCTGTATCTTCTTCCTCGTCCGTGCCGTGTGTCGTTGGTTATCATGTGTTATTATTTCACAGCCTTTTATTTCGTGTGCTGTCAATCATTTTCGATACCGATGTTCTCCCATGCCACAATCCTAGGTTGTCCAGCATCTTCTCTCTTGGTCTTCTCTTATTCCTTTTTCTCTTCATATTTCCTGCTGTTATAATGTGTTCTAACATTCCTCTGCGCATTATGTGTCCAGAAAATGTGGACCTTATTTCTGATTAGGGTCATTAAATCTCTTTTTTGATTTATCTTCTTTCAAGATATCTTCATTACGCTTTTCATCTATCCATAGTGTTCTTAACATTCTTCTACAAAACAACATATCAGCTCCCTCAATATAATTTCTCACTGAGTGCCCAAAAATCACTTGCTAAAAACTCTTTCTCACCTCAATTGACTGATATATTACATAGAATGGTCTTCATAAATGTATTTAAGTGAGTCATAATAATAGTTTCCAATGAACCATCAGGTCTTATATTGAAGATTGGTCACGGTTGTCACATACAGAGACGGAGACAGGGAGAGAAAGAGAGATGAACATAGTGCGAGCTGGCTAGGATTGATTGATCTTAACTTGATGTCAACTAGTTTCAACAAAACTCCTTAAAATTACCAAGAGTTAGACATTTATTTTCTACCCCCTTGATAATAATCAAGTGTGATATTCATCGGATTTTAGTGCGGTGTTGAATAACAAAACATCGTCGGGGTTGGAGATTATCAATATTCTCTAAAAACAGAACGATCAACATGGCAGTGAAGTGAGTGCAACATGGCAGTGAAGTGAGTGCAACATGGCAGTGAAGTGAGTGCAACATGGCAGTGAAGTGAGTGCAAAATGGCAGTGAAGTGAGTTCAACATGGCAGTGAAGTGAGTGCAACATGGCAGTGAAGTGAGTGCAATATGGCAGTGAAGTGAGTGCAACATGGCAGTGAAGTGAGTGCAACATGGCAGTGAAGTGAGTGCAACATGGCAGTGAAGTGAATGCAACATGGCAGTGAAGTGAGTGCAACATGGCAGTGAAGTGAGCTGATCAAGAGCTGATTCTATACAAATGACGATGATTGATAATGGTGATTGACAATGGGGAGCGCATGTGGTTGCGTCTGTGGGTCTCACCAATGGCTCACTAGACAAACCAACCATGCAACAGACAACCTTCGATGATGACATGCCTTTATATTGAGGTTAACTTCTTATAGAAGCTTCATGGCATATCATCTATACAATCCCGTAGTCGTAACCGTCGATAACAGTTACCATGTTGTTCCATCAGGCCGACGTTGTGCTTGAACTAGTTACAGGCACGACGTGGATGGGCGGAACAACAAATAAATCTGTCGCAAGGGCCAGAGTTATGCCCTGATGTCGACGTCTGTTTCGGCGGCATTGGACTCGAAACATCATCGAGTCCAATGACTGCTGGAACAGAGGGCGGAGCACTTATGGGAATGCCCCACGTGCTGTGAGGCCAGCTTCTAATTAAGAATTGAAAATGGGGATCTCCCTGTCGTTGTGGTTAAGCTGTTCTACTTGTGTTCAAGAGGTCATTGGTTCGAATCCGGCTCGTGTCGTCTTGTTTACAAAGTGGATTTTTTCGAACATCCCTTTGGATTATCACTTGAAGCTACGGAGTTACGTGCGATGGGTGGTACTTTCGACAGGCGGCGTGCCGCATCGTTGAGAGTAACGGAGTACATATGGGAAACCGTGTACAGTTAGGTCAATCCACTACGACTTTTGAATCCTTTGATGATTGATAAATTATTACGATGATGGTGAAGTAATCCTTTTATATTGTTAACAGCCTATAACCTTTCCTCTTGCGTTCGCTGACAATATGTCTCTGTCTGTAATATCTTAACAGAGATATATGCTATTGCGTGTGTACGCGGCATATTGGTTGCTGGGGTACGTCTCTTGGCTGGTTGCCTATCATACCGATTGCTGTGGTACGTCTCTTGGCTGGTTGCCTATCATACCGATTGATGTGGTACCTCTCTTGGCTGGTTGCCTGTCATACCGATTGATGTGGTACCTCTCTTGGCTGGTTGCCTGTCATACCGATTGATGTGGTACCTCTCTTGGCTGGTTGCCTGTCATACCGATTGATGTGGTACCTCTCTTGGCTGGTTGCCTATCATACCGATTGCTGTGGTACGTCTCTTGGCTGGTTGCCTATCATACCGATTGATGTGGTACCTCTCTTGGCTGGTTGCCTGTCATACCGATTGATGTGGTACCTCTCTTGGCTGGTTGCCTGTCATACCGATTGCTAAGATGACAGCCACAACAGAACGTACAACATGAAGCATAGAAAGATGATTGCTGGGTGTTCACTTATAATTGTTCACCAATTATAATTATAGATCGCCCGTGTGTTGCCGGGGCCCGAAAGTGGAGCAAATAATAGAAACACTGTTTACCTTCCACGCATGTCGTAAGAGGCGACTAAGGAGATTATGGGATGTAGTTGGCTTTCCCATCCCATATAGGGTCAGTGACACAGAGCCATGCTGAAGTCGGATGTGTCAGGGCGAAAGGCGCAATTATCGCCATGACACAACGCATTCCGTTCTCCGGACTACATCCTGCTAATCTGCCTGAGTTTGAAAAAAACGCAGAAGAAGAAGAAGAAGAATTATAGATTATTATGAAATTTTGCGTGATTATTCCTAACCATATTGCACAGTTCCTGTAGAAGAATGGCTGCTGTACAATGAAGGTAACTTTTCTTTCTTCTGTTTATAAGATTTTACAAGTAAGAAATGAGTGTCTTGTTGACATGTTAAAATTTAAAAATTCACACAGAAAAAGAAAACCGTTTCAATAGAATCCAACAAATCTACAATAACCCTTCAAAGTGTTCATTATAAACATTGATGTCAAATATGAACATAACTAGTAAATTAATTATAGTGCGTTCATAAATAGGTGTCCACCGATATTTAAATTTATCTCTGTAATTACTGAGCGTATAGACTTCATATTTTGCATGAGTGCATCATTTCACAATAATAAGCTATTGTGTTTTGAAAATATAATCTATTTTTAGTATCACAGCAGCCATATTGGTATCAAATTAGCATAAAATTTTAAAATGTCTTCCCAGGTAATCATGTTTAATCCCCTAGATTCGAACTATGTTAATCCCCTAGATTCGAACTATGTTAATCCCCTAGATTCGAACTATGTTAATCCCCTAGATTCGAACTATGTTAATCCCCTAGATTCGAACTATGTTAATCCCCTAGATTCGAACTATGTGGATACATTATTCTTGATGTAAACGTTTCAATATTTTGGACACCCTTGAGGATATTCTACCTTAAAGAACAGCCTCGCCATATGCTTTTGTCATCTACTAGATATCCGACAAGAGAAAGAAATGCGTTGTGTCATGGTTTACAGTTGGATGCGAAATCTGCTCATTTTGGGTGTTATCAAAACGGGTACTTTCTGGGTCACTTTGATCTTCAGTGGCAGTGGTTCTCTTCCTAGTATGGCATATGACCCCTTTTGAGATATATTTTCTTCTGTTGCTTATGTTGCCTAAAACAAAGTGGTTATTGACTTACTGTAAAGGTCACCAAAGGCTGTCAAGGATTATCGATCTTGTTGTTTATGGTTGATTGGTTACTTTCCTGAGGACCCTCCAAATTTCAATTCATTTCCGTGGCCAGCCTACAAGTTTTCGTACCCCAAGGGGAAACCATATGACCCACGTTGAGAATCGCTGCTCTATTGGACAGAACAACTAACCACACCGTCATAATCTCCATAATAGCCTTGTAGAAGATTATAACTTCGTAAGACTTATATACAACCAGTATTTTCTAGTAAATTACTCCATTATTTATCAGTGTCTAAGATATATTATTTACATAACTAAGATTGCCATCGTCTAAAAGCCTCCATTCAGGACATATCAGACGATGTCCTTTTGTTTCTCGTATTATCGACTTGTGCTAGACAATGGCCATTTTCAACAACAAAAGACCACAATTGTCCTCAAAGTGGAGTTCCAGCATCAAGCGATCACGTGTTATCCAAGCCACCCACGGAACCACAAACGAAGTAAACACAGTAAGACACGCGTATGCACCTTTGTATTTGCTTGTGCTCAAGTTTTTGCAAACACGTTAATGCAGGCCATTGATAATTATTGATTAGATATCTCCAGTAAACACGTGCGGTGGTTGATTTTGTGAACAAGGATAGAAGCGGCGGGAGGTGAAAGATGTGTGTGATTTTGTTATTGTTATTGCTTCATTTTTAAATTGGTTGCCCCTGGTGATTTGGTTCTGTCTGCCGCGCGGTATTCCGCCTTTTGACTGATTGTTCGAACAGTTTCCGTTGCCATGGAATCGTTTACTTGTCAGCTCCATGTTAATCAGGGGAAATAATCTCAACCTTCACGTTGCACTTGTAACAAAAGTTGTTGTATGTTTGTTAATTACATTTGTAGTTAATTATTTTGATTATGGCGTCTATTTTTACCTAACATAAAGTCAGTTTTCAAACATTTTGATTGTTGACATTTACATATTACAAGAAGAGTCATACCTGAACCGCGACCCATTATTTGTTATTTCATACATGTTGATATAACCAAATATTACTTTGAAATTTTATATAGATAAAAATTGGCGTTCATCACCTTTCGGAGTTATATCTTTTTACCACAAAAAGTAATGGAGATATTATTTTATTCCGAATTTGTGTTTGTTTAATAGGATATTAGAGTATTAAAAGTTTAATATGATATTAGAGTATTCGAAGTTTAATAGGATATTAGAGTATTAGAAGTTTAATAGCGTAATTGGAGTATTCGAAGTTTAATAGGATATTAGAGTATTAGAAGTTTAATAGGATATTAGAGTATTAGAAATTTAATAGGATATTAAAGTATTCGAAGTTTAATAGGATATTAGAGTATTCGAAGTTTAATAGGATATTAGAGTATTCGAAGTTTAATAGGATATTAGAGTATTAGAAGTTTAATATGATATTAGCGTATTCGAAGTTTAATAGGATATTAGAATATTAGAAGTCACAAAGGCCCCTAAATCTCTTTGTGATCTCTAATACATTTTGTATTTGGGTCCTAATATAGCCTACTTGTACTTAGTACGCTGGTTGAAAGGGCCGTACCTCTCCAAAGAAGAGGAAGTATCTACCTGCGGAGTCGTGGTGAATATATATACAATAATTATGCGCGGAGATCGTGATGGCTTGATTACCAGACCCGCAACCTCCACTAATTTTGATGGTTATGAGCTCTTTTATAATCAAATTCTAGTGGTATCCTCCTACGAACAGAAGTGAAATATGGCTTGATAAAGTTTCAATTGATCGAAATGTAAACAACTACCTTGTTCTTCTGTTGCGTTAATATATAATTTATTACGTATACGTATTGTAGTAACAATAACATTGCAGCATCTTTCCCTTGGTGTATCACGTTTTCTATCTTTTCCTTGGTGTATCACGTTTTCTCTTTTCCTTGGTGTATCACGTTTTCAATGCAGTATCTAATTTTCAGTCTATTATTTGATGGCGTACTTGATTGTACAGATATACATCTGGTGAGCACAATGTCGACCTACACTCATCTCTGCTAGAACAAGTTTTATTTTCCCAATGTCCAGTTTTAATCAGGGTAGTTTACAAATATGTTTCTATTGTTGTTTTGTGTCCGTTTCCATTCTTGTCCGTAAAAAATGCAGATCTCTCATTGTTTGTTGTAATCTCTGCATGTACATCACCCATAACTTTCTTAATGTCATCTCTAGATCAGCGGTTCTCAACCGCTGTTGTCCTTAGCCCCCTTTTGAGACCAATTTTCTTCTGTCGCCACCCGATGCTCTACAAAAATCAAACTTTCTTTATTTCGCCAAGTATTTTTTTTTCTGTTTTATAACCATAATGTTTTTTTATCTTTCACACAGCTTCTTTTGTCGCCCCCGTCCCTTCACCCTGGTTGAGTCTGTGATCCCCAAATTCCAATTTTACTCCGAGCCCTCCTCTCCCTCTTGCAATGTTTCAGTTACCCCAAGGTTGCCATTTAGCCCAAACTGAGAAAGACTGCTCTATATTATCTGTATAGTGTTCCTTTGTGCATGTCATACAATTCTAGTTTTACAAGTTTCTGTACATTGTTCCGTCCCGGGCTATATTATTGATATTATTCGCTGGAGGACTCTGTGTGCTGAAACATCCAACGTGGTACCCCTACGACCCTGAAGGTTACGGGTTTATTGATTAATTTATATTATTCAATCATGGCGATAGATCTGTTGTTGTTTTTCTTGGTGACATATATTCCCATTCTATAAGTGTTTTCTACATTTCTGTTCGTTAAGTGGAGTGACTTTAAATCTAACACTACTATAAGAGAGGAAAGCAAACAAACCTATATATCTTCCTTCATTAGACAAAGGCGTTGGACTTACATCGGCCATGTTCTCAGAATGAACAGCCTAAGAATTCCCCAGCAATCACTATATTGGGTGCCACCTGGAGTAAGAAGAAGAGGGAGACCTAGAGAAACTCTACGAAGAACCATTAATAGAGAAGGCATGTCAATGAACCTAAACAACACGCAACAATTGAAAGACCTGGCAACACAAAGACAGAAATGGAAAGCTATGGTTTCTGCCCTATGCACCGCCTATGGCCCTGGAGGAACATAACATAACATAACATTTCTGTTGCTATCATAAAGAAATGAAGTAAAGTTTGGTGGTTCAGTGCTTTCTAAATGGAAAATGTGATTTATTTCTGAATGTGACAGTTTATAACACGTTTTAAACACTTGGAGACGATGAAACAACATTGTGAAAGGTTTAGCAAACCAAAGTGTAGAACTAAAACGCTTGTAGGAAACATGTAGAGTTCTTAAAAAGTATTACTATATAGACACGATTGATACAGAGTCAGGAGCAGACCTTGCAAATAATGGATTATAGAAATAAAAGAATCAACGATAACAAACATATATGAAGCACACAAAAAAGCCATCTCCAGAGAACTGTTCTACCCCTGACACTGCAAGGCATAAAGGGTTATAAAGAGAAGCGAAAGAAGAAGAAAGTAGACCATAAAGAAGGCACTAAGAAGTGTATGCAAATGTTTTGCCATTCATGATGACATATGTTATCATTATTTATGTACTGTATTGGAAACAAACAGCTGTGATTAGGGTTGAGAGTAGTGTAGGAGAATTCCAAAAGATACAGATGGGAGTCAGACATGGATGTGTGATGTCACCAGATATTTTCGCACTTCATACAGAGAATATTATGCGAAACATAGAAAGCATGTCAGGAATAGAATTTGGAAGCTACAATCTGAATAATCTAAGATATGCTGACGGTACAGTTCTGGTTGAAGGGAGCGAACAAGAACTTCAAACCCTTTTGACACGGTAGTACCCAAAAAAAATGAAAACAAAGGCCTCAGTCTAAACACGATAAAACAGGAGTAATGGTTCTTTCAAAGAAATACACAATGCCAAAATGTAGTCTTATCAATGATGCAAACGTAATTCAAGCGAATTTTCTATCCAAGAATAAAATCAAGTATCTTGGCCAAATCAACATTTCAAATAATGAGACACATTCTATGCAATGGAGTAATAGCAATGCATACGCGAGTTCGAGAGCTAGGATGTTATATTAAACCAATCCTTATTTATGGAAGCGAAGCATGGATAGTAAACAAAAGTGCCCATGATAAGCTGGAGGCAACTGAGGTAAGGTTTTAAAGAATGATTATGAAATCCCATGAACAGCCAAGAAATCGAATATAGAAGTTATCAGAGATGCTGGAGTAAAAAGACAAATTATAGCAAAGTTTAGAAACAGACAATCAAACTTTTTGGGTAATGTTATGAGAAAAGTAAAACTTGAACATTTAGTAACCACCGGAAAGATCAAGAGAAAAAGAGACAGAGAACGACAAAAAGATAAATGTCATGATGGGTTGTCAATGTGAAACAAAAAATAGTCATCAACTGAACGTGTTAACAGCACAGGAGACAGAGTAGTATGGAATGTCTCTACGCCACTTGGCACGGCACTTGATTGATTTATTGATTAATTGTTTGATGGATTGATTGATTGATTGATATAAGTGATGCTTCCTTTACTAAAATAAAGAAAACTCTATGTGTATATACACATGGTCTTTTTCTTCAGTGCTCATTCTCAAACTCCCGCTGGATCTCTCTTTTAGCAGGACAATGATCCTACTAGATTTCATTCTCAAACTCCCCCTGGATCTCTCTTGTAGCAGGACAATGGCCCTACCAGATTTCAAGCAGGATGTTTTCCAGAGAATGGAATGCGTTGTATTCCCGTTTAATTGCGCCAATTGCCCGGCACATAGTCTTCGGCAGATGTACATGTTCGAAAATCTTCATTGTACATCTTTTGTCATTCTTGATGTGATTTTTTACGTTTCCATTCAATATGAACTTTCTATGTTTCAGTTGCCATCATAATGGTAACTACATGTCTATGTAATGTTCAACATTGTCCACAACAGTAACTTTTTTCTCTTATGCTATGTAACGATAAATGTTCCATTGAGCTTCTGAAGATTACAAGAAGCTTACTTTATCCGCAAATTTCTTTGGCAGATTCTGTTCATTTTTTAAAATTTCATGTTGTGTTATATTATAACAAATAATTCTTATTTTCCGAAAATAACTAAGTAACCGAAGTGGTTTCTATGAGGCACATATGTGTATCAGATGTTACTTCCTGTTTCTCACCTGTTGGGATATTTGTCTTAGTTGACGTATTATCTTCAGGTGATGTATTAGTGCCTAGATTTGTTTTGTTTACACTCCCT
The DNA here is from genome assembly GCA_034231615.1 of Meghimatium bilineatum. Lineage (NCBI taxonomy): Eukaryota > Metazoa > Mollusca > Gastropoda > Stylommatophora > Philomycidae > Meghimatium > Meghimatium bilineatum. The sequence goes on from CM067301.1 coordinate 8,319,817, forward strand.
TCTCCCTCCACACACCACTTGATCAGAGGTAGGCAACCTTTTGGGTTGGTGTGTCAAGTTGAACTTTCCTCGTATGGTATTGGTGCGCCAAGTTAAGCTTTCCTCGTACGGTATGGTGGACTAACACGTATTTTGTTTTAAGAGCTTTGGAGATCCACGTGTTGTTTTCTGAGCTCAGGTGGCAGAGCATTTAGCAGTGTTAGGTTGAATAGAGGGTTCGAAAAATTGGCTTCACCAGGCCAGATATTTTGCTCACCAAGGGCTTAGATGTAGAATGGACTGTCCTTACTCTAGTTGTTATCTCACCACTGCCATAGTCAACATGAATTTTACCAGGAGCAGTCTGTATTTGTGTTGGGGTGGTACATAATGCGTCTTAGACGGCCAAAGTACTAGGTTCAACCTCCGCCATAGCAGTTGTGTATTCAGAAAAATGACAACCTACTAGACGCATATTTGTGGCATACAAAACTACTATAGCTGGGTTGGATGCAACGCTCTGAATAGGATATATTAACAACATCCAGAAGTAGGGCTCTCTCACAACAACCAGGAGTAGTGTTCTCACAACATCCAGAAGTAGGACTCTCTCACAACATCCATGAGTAGTGTTCTCTCACAACATCCAGGAGTAGTGTTCTCTCACAACATCTAGGAGTAGGACTCTCACAACATCCAGAAATAGTGTTCTCTCACAACATCCAGGAGTAGTGTTCTCTCACAACATCCAGGAGTAGTGTTCTCTCACAACATCCAGGAGTAGTGTTCTCTCACAACATCCAGGAGTAGTGTTATCTCACAACATCCAGGAGTAGTGTTCTCTCACAACATCCAGGAGTAGTGTTCTCTCACAACATCCAGGAGTAGTGTTCTCTCACAACATCCAGGAGTAGTGTTATCTCACAACATCCAGGAGTAGTGTTCTCTCACAACATCCGGTAGCACAGCGATAGTTCATACATAGAACGTTGGCCATTTAACTATATCAAGACCAATTGTCTGTTTCATCAACTACTGTAATTTAAGTGGGGATTTGATCAATATACTTTATGTTCGAAATCACTGATCTATGACATTGACATGTATGTCCCAATTCCATTTAAGCTATAATGTGTGACTTTGAACTGTAGGTCCCAATTTCTTTTAATCAATGGTGCGTGACGTTGATCTGTATACCCTAATTCCTTTTAATCAAGGATGTGTGCCGTTGAGCTGTATGTCCCAATTCCTGTTAAGCTCTGATGATGACGGAACTTTTTGTCTTTACCACCGATCACGAAGCGGGCAGTGTTAACATTTCAAACGGAATCATCCTTCAAAATTTCACACATTCTAGCCCGGCTATATAAAAACAACCAAATGGTCGGAGGGCGTCCAACAAAGTGGAGGGTGCCGCAGTAACCAAAGTAACAAATAGTAATGCAAAATAAGATAAACAGGTTACTAAAAATACCTAACCATGAACATATCTAGATAAAAAGGTGTATAAGAAATATGCAATAAAACAAAAAATGGCAATTTTCCTACGTTTCGGTCCTATTGGGACCTTTTTCAAGAAACACACACAAAAAAAACAACTAAAATAGACACCAAACCGTTAATATATTAACAGCCAAGATGATTTGATCCTGTCTCTCATAACAAAGAAATTTGTTTCTTTGTTTCTATTGTTTCTTTTTATCTAGATATCTTCATAGTTAGGTATTCTTCTTCTTCAGCGTTCATTCACAAACTCCCGCTGGATCTCCTTTGTAGCAGGACCATGATCCATTCTAGATTTCCAGCACGATATAGTCCAGAGAATAAAAATGCGTTGTGTTGCTTTTTTATTTGCGCCAATGGTCCGACACATCCGTCTTTGGTGGATAGTTAGGTATTCCTAGTAACATGTTTATCTTATTTTGCATTACTATTTGCCCGGCTTATGGAGAATGTGCGTTGCCTATTTTCACTAACCCTCTCTTGACTCCGCTGATTAGCACGAAGAGAAAGGCAACGTCAATATGCTGGAAATAAGCAGGACTATAGAAGATGCCCATGCTAACCCGTAACGCAACGGATTAAGGAAGAATCTATCAGGCATTGTTTTCAATGACTGTTTCCCAGACTTATAGAAGGTGTTAACCGTTTATTCCAATAATTGATGCCCATATCATTGATGCTATTAATCATCGAATTCCAATAATTGATGCCCAGATCATTGATGCTATTAATCATTGCATTCCAATAATTGATGCCCAGATCATTGATGCTGTTAATCGTAACATTCCAATAAATGTTGCCCAGATCCTTAATGCGATTAATCATTGATTTCCATTACCTGTTGCCAAAATTATTGATTATATTAATCATTACTTTCCTATAACTTGTATTGTTTTCTCCAGATTTCTGGAAGCATTTCATCTTTGTTTTCCAATAACTACTCTTTACGTTCTATTTAAAGTTAACGACCGTAATGTATCAGGTGATATGTTCTTTATTCTTGAGTCTAACGGGAATTTAATGTCAAGCACGGAAAACTCGTGTACGAGAGTTGCTATGCGATTTGGTGCCTTTGAACGGAGTGGTTCAATTCCCTTTAGACTCAAGAATTTTTAATTTATAAGAATTTTTATTTTATCCTCTGTCTTCGTTCTTCAATTTACTTGTATAAGCAATTATTTGAAGCAAAATTGTACTGTCTATATATGTTATCCATGTTTACAAGAAGACATATTGGCTCTTGTAGAACTAATACGGATGATACATGTAATATTTTTGTTGTTACTGAGGATACTTCAATAACTGTACGCGATGTACGTTGTTGTTGTAGTAGTCCTTGTCTCGATTGGTCCATTCTCAGTGACTTTAGTACGCAGTTTGAATGTCTTGACAAAATCACATTTTCATTTGGGGATTAATGAAAGTTCGTCAAGTACGAAAAAACCCTTGTACGAGAGTTGCTAGACGATTTGGTGACGATGAGCGGACTGGTTCAATTCCCGTTAGACTCAAGAATTTTTAATTTATCCTCTGGCTTCCGTCTTGAATTTACTTGATATATTCTTTATAGATCTTCTGAGCTCCTCATGATTCTGTGTGATCCTGCCGCAGCCAGGGGCATGTTTAAACAATCTAAATTTCTTTTTCATCGTCGTCTTGGCGTTCCTTAGCCTTGCTACAAGGAAACAATACATTCCATTACTAATGTGTCCATGTTGTAATGTCTCTTTATATGTTATGTCTCTTTATATGTTATGTCACTTTATATGTAATGTCTCTTTATATGTTATGTCACTTTATATGTTATGTCACTTTATATGTTATGTATTTTTATATGGCCAAAAAATCTCAGCTTTTTATCATAGTATTCATTTAGAGTGTCTATGTACCATTCATTTAGAGTGTCTACGTACCATTCATTTAGAGTGTCTACGTATCATTCATTTAGAGTGTCTACGTACCATTCATTTAGAGTGTCTACGTATCATTCATTTAGAGTGTCTACGTACCATTCATTTAGAGTGTCTACGTACCATTCATTTAGAGTGTCTACGTATCATTCATTTAGAGTGTCTACGTACCATTCATTTAGAGTGTCTACGTATCATTCATTTAGAGTGTCTACGTATTATTCATTTAGAGTGTCTATGTACCATTCATTTAGAGTGTCTACGTACCATTCATTTAGAGTATCTACGTATCATTCATTTAGAGTGTCTACGTACCATTCATTTAGAGTGTCTACGTACCATTCATTTAGAGTGTCTACGTATCATTCATTTAGAGTGTCTACGTACCATTCATTTAGAGTGTCTACGTATCATTCATTTAGAGTGTCTACGTACCATTCATTTAGAGTGTCTACGTATTATTCATTTAGAGTGTCTACGTACCATTCATTTAGAGTGTCTACGTATCATTCATTTAGAGTGTCTACGTATCATTCATTTAGAGTGTCTACGTACCATTCATTTAGAGTGTCTACGTACCATTCATTTAGAGTGTCTACGTATCATTCATTTAGAGTGTCTACGTATCATTCATTTAGAGTGTCTACGTACCATTCATTTAGAGTGTCTACGTATCATTCATTTAGAGTGTCTACGTATCATTCATTTAGAGTGACTACGTACCATTCATTTAGAGTGTCTACGTACCATTCATTTAGAGTGTCTACGTATCATTCATTTAGAGTGTCTACGTACCATTCATTTAGAGTGTCTACGTATCATTCATTTAGAGTGTCTACGTACCATTCATTTAGAGTGTCATCCGTAATACTTATATTCTGTTCTCTAAACAAGACCAATCACAATGGCGTTGTCATGTAACCTTTCCATGCAGCTGAAGCGTTAACGCTCTGCCATACTTGACGTCTGTTCTGACACCATGAACAACTGATGTGATTGTTGAGAGAATAAACAATCTTCTGTCTCAACTTATCACTCATTGAAATTTTCATTCTAATATATATCGATCCTTGTACCTGAACAACCTTCTCTTAATATTCGCAATCGTTCTTTATTTTTTCTTCTTTTTCTGATAGTCCATGCCGTTTATCCAAAGAAATGTGGACTGTCGCTTTCTGATGCGGGTAAACAGCTCTCTTTTTGAGTTAATTTCTTTCAAGATATCTTCATTACGCTTTTTATCTGTCCATCGTGTTCAAAACATTATAAAACCACATCATTGCTCTCTGAATAAAACTGTTCATTGTTATGTTGAATGTCCAAGATTTACTTCATGCAGGACAATTGGTTCTATATAACTTCTAAGAACTCTCTTTCTCGCCTCAACTGACATATTATATCTCACCTGAAAGTTGTATTACATAGGATGGTCTTCATCTTGTGAAATTTTGCCTTTGTTTGTGGAATTCTACATTTGACTTATTTAATACATGATCCATCTGATGTTATTAATGAATCACAATATTTGTTTATATTGACTTGGTTTGAGACTGATTCCATCTATTTTGATGTTGCATTCCGGATGGTATTTATTCTTTGATATTATACTACTTCAGTTTTTCTGCTATTCAGACTAAGCCCTTATTTTTTCTACATCCATTTAAAGGAGTAATCCTTCACACACACACATATCATTACATTTATACAGACACAACCGCAGCGTATGTCATCTAATATATACAGCCCCCATCACAGCTCGTGTCATCATATGTATACAGCCCCAACACAGCTCGTGTCATCATATGTATATAGCGCCAGCCTATATCTCGTGTCATCATATGTATACAGCCCCCAACACAGCTTGTGTCATCATATGTATACAGCCCCCAACACAGCTTGTGTCATCATATGTATACAGCCCCCCAGCACAGCTTGTGTCACCATATGTATACAGCGCCCCAGCACAGCTTGTGTCATCATATGTATACAGCGCCCCAGCACAGCTTGTGTCATCATATGTATACAGCGCCCCAGCACAGCTTGTGCCATCATATGTATACAGCCCCCCAGCACAGCTTGTGCCATCATATGTATACAGCGCCCCAGCACAGCTTGTGTCATCATATGTATACAGCGCCCCAGCACAGCTTGTGCCATCATATGTATACAGCGCCCCAGCACAGCTTGTGTCATCATATGTATACAGCGCCCAACACAGCTTGTGCCATCATATATATATAAAGCTCCTAACTCAGTTCTTATTACCATATATATATATATATATATATATATATATATATATATATATATATATATATATATATATATATATATATATATATATATATATATATATATATATATATATATATATATATATATATATATATATATATATATATATATATATATATATATATATATATATATATATATATATTACCTAGGCTGACGTCAACAATGAAGCCATGCACATAAAACACACTCCAAGATAACACGACCATCTTTTCCTTGTCATGGATTCACTTCACATTGAAAAATAGATCGACTTGAACTTTATTTAGATTATGCAAGAGAAAATTTATTTCCAGCAGAAATAGGCTGACAGTGGAAACCATCATTGAGTTGATCAGATGGTGATTGCCATAATTGCAGTTATTGAAAAATCTCACTTCAGCCAGGTAATTCATGAAAGTGTTCTTGGCGCTAGCGTTTTATTTAAATTTATTTTCGTATCGTTTCCAAGACACGTCTCAGTGTTTAGCGAACGATATATAAATTTTCTGTTCTTTTTCAAATTGGAATTTTGTTATTTAAAATATGTCCGTGTCATTATCATTTTTCTCTTCGTTGTCTAATTTTTTTTCTGTTATTATGTATAATAATTTTCTTCAAAAACTTCCAATTTCTTCCTGTGTTCCTGTGTCCATGTGTCCATCGATATTACTTACGTAGAACACAATTTTTTTTTTTAAAGTTTCACTTGAACGCAATAGACAATCACTTAAGACTAAGGGGTTATGATGTGTAAACAAGAAAATATACAAATTACAATACACAAGACATTTTCAATGTTTCGAACCGTTAGGTCTTTCTCAAGAATATATAAAACAAACATAATGTGTCCATCAGATGCTGTTCACTCTTCTCATTTCAATATCTTTCTTATCAATTATAATTTATAAGCATGTTGAACGCCAACATCAATCTCTTATAATTTCACAACTGCCACGAGGTCAAGTACAACTGCATTCACTATTATTACAGTTACCTTACTCTCATCACAAGTGATGATAGCCATTTGTTACATCACCTTCATGGAATTGAGTTAGTGATCACTAACGACCGCCAATAAAATCATTGGGAATGTTAAACGTGTCATTGTATAAGAATATTGGGTACAGTACAAGTAGACGCCACCACATAGTCGAGTTTTTTTCCTTGTCTATATTTGTAAATTTTATGTTCATCATTTAATAATTTAAATATTAATTTATTTTAAGGTTTGGGTTAGGGATAGCATTAGGATAATTGTGTTTTGCATAATTAATCCTAGCCCGAACCCTGGATAAATTCATATGTAAATTATTAAATGATGAACATGAAATTTGCAAACATAGACGAGGGAAATAATTAAACATGTGGTGGCGTCTACTTGTATTGTACCGAATGTTTTCTCATCAGGCTATAAGTCTTATAATGTCGATGGTCATGTAAAAAACTAGCTGGAAAATTAGAATTTTGTACGTTTCGCAAGTCATTTTAAATTGTGTACACGTGGTATATTAAGGATTCATCCCACACTGTCCAACAAGGAACCGAAATCCCTCGGAAGCTCGTAACAAACCTCGGTCTAGGCTCGTATCTCACTTGCATCTCATTTGTGCGCGTTTCTAAGCGTGAAACAAAGCGGCGGCTTTCATTAAGTATAGCCCGTCTGAGGACATGATGGTAAAGATGGGATCTGTGGATTGTAACAGAGCACGTAAATCAGGAGTTTCTAGGATTAGCATTTTCTTCATGACTGAATTATACTCTTGTGTTGGCAAAATCTATCAATTCACCCTCTTTCACTCGTTTTCTTTCTGTCTTTCTTTCTTTCTCTTTATTTTTGTCGTTCTCGTTATCTCTTTTTCTCTTTCTTTATTTCTGTATTTCTCTCTTTTTCTATTTCTTTCGTTTTCTCTTTCTTTTTCTCTCTTTGGTTCTCTTTCTATTTTTGATTCTCTTTCTATTTTTCTCTATTTTATTTCCTTTCTTTTTCTCTCTTTGTTTCTTTTTCTATCATTCTCTATGTTATCTTTCTTTCGCTATTCCTCTTTCTTTCTCTCCCTCTCTCTTTTTCTATCCTTCTCTTTATCTCTTTGGTCCTCTCTTGTTTTATCTCTTTCTCTTTCTCTCTCTCTCTTGCTCTCTCTCTCAGTATCTCTTTATCTATTTATATTTCTCTGTCAATATATATATATATACATGCAATGACCTTTTGCTACTTTACAGACAGTCATGAGGCAGGTCAGTGTAACATTTCAACTGTACTTCGAAGTCCTAAATATTGCACACATTATTATTTGCTTTGCGGCAGGTTTAATGGAGAAAGTGTTGTGCCCATTTGCACTAAGTCTGCGCTATTCATCCTTTGAGTTGTTCCAAAGGAACGTCAACGGCAATATACTTGACAATAACAGAACTTTAGGAGATGCCAGAAGATGGTTTAATAAACCATTCGACTGCATTGAGATTCTCTGTTAGGGTTTACTGCCTTAGCCTAATCATAACTCTCTCTGAATTATACGACCTCTGTACAGAATTAATTATGGCTTCATCCGTTCTTTTTTCTGATTATTGTCGTGTTTTCCGGTGGTCACTATATACTTGGCTGTTTTTTTTTAAATTTTATTCTAAGTATATAAAAAGTGACCAACGGAAATGCGACAATAATCAAAAAGGTAGCCAATGAAGGACTATTTAATTATGTGTAAAAGTCTTCTGTAGCAGGCGGGCATGCCCTAAGGCACTCCCGTGGTAACCCGTAAGGCACTCCCGTGGTAACCCGTAAGGCACTCCCGTGGTAACCCGTAAGGCACTCCCGTGGTAACCCGTAAGGCACTCCCGTGGTAACCCGTAAGGCACTCCCGTGGTAACCCGGCAGCGGGTGAATAAGTGCAACAGAAGACAAACGTACGATATCGAATATCGAGTCAAGACATGCAGTGAAATTTATTTTTACAGTTCACATATTGTTAGCCTATACCTCAAATGGTACAGGTTTAGTAAATGTGGCCTCTTTTTAACGAAACAGAAACGTACATTTTTAACGAAACGAAATATCGATAAAGAATCATTTCACAGAAGCTAAGTCTACTTGCTCTGATCTACATTGATCTGCACGCAACACACCAGAGCCCCCCCCCACCCCCACCTTTTGATGATCCTTGGAGAAGGAGGTGGTGACTTTCAGTGTGTAACGCTCAGTTCGGTGCATACCTAACGACTTTTTAATCCGAGCTCTGCTAGGTTACGAAATCTTAATGAAACTGCGCGTAATGTATATAGTTGGACATCACGCGATGAGGTGACTCTGCGTAACCTGTACCACTCAAATTCCCCTACTCGTCTCCAAGAACATTATAGAAAGAAGACAGTGGTCATATTCTTTGCACTCTGAACCACAATTTCAGGTCCCGGTTGCCAAGCGGAAACTGGCATTCTACGATATACATACTCGTCCCAGCCTGTATGTCGCCATGTTAATCTATTCACTCTTCTATCATGTTGTTTATTGTATCCAATTGCCAATTAATATTTCTATATGTTTAGAAGTTTAGTCTACGAGTGTGCTGTCATCCATTGACATCATATCACTGCTGGCTTAGGTCATTAACGAGAGTGCTTTCAGCCATTGGCACCCTATCACTGCTGACTCAGGCCCTTAACTAGTGTGCTGTGAGCCATTGACACCCTATCACTGCTAGGTCAGGCCCTTAACTAGTGTGCTGTCAGCCATTGGCACCGTATCACTGCTAGGTCAGGCCCTTAACAAATGTGCTGTCAGCCATTGGCACCGTATCACTGCTGGCTTAGGTCCCTAATCCTACGTTCTCCTTCCCTATTAATAGAGAAGCGTGCTGACTGCCGAAAGTACCACTAATAGCACATAGCTCGAGTCATCAGAGATCTCGTTAAAAAATCCATTTGCAAACAAAACACCATGGCATGGTATCGAACCAACAACCTCTTGAAATATAAGGCAAACAACTAAGCACAATGATCCTTTAATGTCTAAAAGAGATACAAAGTCAAGACACGTAGACAAGGTGTAGAGCAGGGCTATTCAATTGGCGGCCCGCGGGCCATTTCCGACCCGTTGAAGCCTAGTAAGTGGCCCGCGGATCATTGCTAAAACAGTGAAATAAAGTTATAATAAAACTAAATGTATGAAATCATTCAATGTATGTGTTTTTTTGTTTATAAATCTATGAGAAAAATAAAAAACTATAACTATACTCCTATAGTAGGAAATATAAATAAATTTTTTAGGCTGGGATTCGGACCTCTGGCACATGATGATCACCATTTTTTACATTTTGCCCCCGAGTAAAAATAGTTGAATAGCTCTAGTGTAGAGTATTGATTTCAGTCTACCCGATATATACTCCGCCACTCTTAGTGAAGCGGTACGCTGCCTTCCGAGAGTATCGCTCATAGCACGTAACCCCTTAACGTTAATCGAAAATCCTTAGTGATCTTGGAATCGACTTCGTAAATGTACTGCACGAGCAGAGTTCGAACCCACGGCCTCTTGAACATAAAGCAAACTGTTTAACCCCTACACCAGGAAAATCACTAACACATTTCACATTCACAAGTTAGAGAGAACATTAATATGAAATCCATGAATAGAAACAACAAAAACAATAAACAAACTGGAAATTGGGATATTAGAATCAGTAGAGATGTGGTTCTACAAAAGAATGCTAAGAATAAATATCTTGAACTGCCAGGAAAACTAATGTGGAAGTGTTGAGTCAAATGCGAATCGGAGCTTAGTCAATGATATAAGAAATAGACAATCTTCATTTTTTGGCAACGTTATGAGACAGTGAGGTTTGGAGAATATAGTCACAACAGGCAAGATTAAAGGCGACAGAGACAGAGGGCATCACCGTGAGAAAATATTAGACCGTTTGACAACCTGGCACGGCAGGGAAACAATAAAGATTCTGAAACAACTGTGGAGAGCCATGACCGGCAACGTCAGTCGGCACGGCACCTAATGAGGATGGTGAATCGAATGTTGTCAATTAACTAATGACGGTCCCTTCTCCACCCCTCCCCCTACCCAAACAAAAAAAACAAAAGTATATTTGACAGAAATTAATAGTTTAGTTTTGCAACCGTGACTCGTAAACTGGTAATAATTCTCCAGATTTCACGCTTCCCCTATGGAAACTGGCTTTCATTTATAATAATTGCATTTTGCAGCCTTTGTTGTGTGTGCTTTTTTAATCAGTAGTGTAGCTAATTTAATAAAGGAACATTTATTGCTTTTTATAGTGCATATAGTGCGTGTGGATGTTTTTTTTTTCCCATCGTAAATTAGTTTTCTTGAAAGAACATTTACTTGTTATTCTGTTTAGTTATGAGCGCGTTAATAAATCTTAGTCGTAAAGACTTTTATTTTTTAAATATAATTCTCATTTTTAAATATAATTCTCATTTTTAAATATAATTCTCATTTTTAAATATAATTCTCATTTTTAAATATAATTCTCATTTTTAGATGATGATGTTTAGAATGACAATGTACGATATGCAGGTCTACTTTCTCTTTGAAGAAGCTAAACAACACATCAAAGAATAATAGATTACATCGATAAATCAAGTACAGAATATGGATTAAGTTATAAACATCCAGGAAATTACAACTATGATATCCACAAAATCCCTGAAGAAAGGAAACGAAACATGTGGGAAACAAAATAGTAGATAGTAGATATCACATGATAGTAGATGTGAAACATAATAGTAGATATCACATGATAGTAGATGTGAAACATAATAGTAGATAGTAGATAGTACATGATAGTAGATAGCACATGATAGTAGATAGCACATGACAGTAGATAGCACATCATAGTAGATAGCACATGATAGTAGATAGCACATGATAGTAGATAGCACATGATAGTAGATAGCTAGACACTGAGTGGTAAAACAAATGCCCTATCAACTGAGCTAATCCCATACTCAGACGTCATCAACAACGTCATTCGTTCAAATACGAAGACATAATATTACAACCATAATAGGGCAGAGACAGAATAATGTAAGGGGGGGGGGGGGCATAACGTGGCGCAAGCAGATATAATGTATGCCATGTGACGTATTCTCTCCAGAACGTTGTCTTCCCAATGAACTCTCTGAACCCCCTTTCTGTCTTGGGTGGTCATGCAGCTTGCATTTTCCAACAATGCATTAATGTTATCTTCAATGTCGTCATTCCATCGTCTTCTTGGTCTGCCCTTTCTCCTCGATCCAGGCACTCTGCCCTCCATTATTTGTCTTTCTAAACAGTTGTGTCGCTTTTTATGACCAAACAGGTGTAGTTTATAATATAACAGAGGTTAATATAATGTAACAGGAGTAAATATAATGTAACAGAAGTTAATATAATGTGACAAATACAGATATAGTGTCACAGAGACAGACATAATGTTACAGAAGCAGACATGACAAAACGACGAAAAATTCTCAGAACAACGTTCAGTAAACCCTACTAACTACATAAACGCCCAAAATATAAATATACCAGGCAAATGTATAAAAGACCAAAATATAAATATACTAGGCACATTTATGACACTCCAGAATATAAATATGAGTCTACAAGGTGCAAATATGTAGTCGAAAATTCGACCCTCGGTTACCGAATCCTTAAAGTAGAGCAAATCATAAAATCAGTGTGACCTACCATGCGTATCGTATGAGCAGACTAATGTGATTTTTATGATGTTGCCCGAATGTCAAATGTACCCAAAAACATGCTGAAGTCCGAAACGTCAAGTATCAATGACTACGAAATCGCAGTCACGTTGTAAACCATGATGCAACACATTCCATTCTACTGACTATATCCTGAGGCAAGAGTTTGAGAACACAGAGGAAGAATTATGAAATCATGAAGTGGAGATATAGTAAACACGAACAGTGGGCTTTCAACAACTTAAATTCTTTATAAAAGACCGCATGGACCACCCAAATCAAGTCCACTGAATGACGCTGATATCAGTAAATAAATAATGAATCAAATTTAAGAATTTACTACCTTGAAATTGCACAAAGGTATGATCGTCCTCGACGGTAACATGATCATAATTATGAAACCCACAAATGGCACCGGTCATATTATTTTACAATTATCTTATACCGGAGATTTGTTTCCAGTTCATGTTCTCCAGACTAGAGGATAAACCTTAATAGCGCCCACGTGACGCAGGTAGAAGCTATTAACATGCTAAAATCTCTTAAAACTCGCACATTTTCCGATTTAGTGTCTTTCCAAACCTAGTATAAATATAAAAAACAAACATTTAAGAGGGTTTATAATCATGTCTGTTAAATAAACATAAATGTTGAGATGTGTCCATGTGCTGTAGCATTTTGAAGATATCCTCTTTTCAAACTTGAGTTTTCTACTTAATATTTTATGTACTACCTGGCATATTGATTGACTCACCTTATCAACTATATTTCATCAATATTTGTATTATTATTCTCTGTAATATTGTTTTATATATATTTGAAAGAGTTAAATGCGAAACGGACCTTAATCAACAATATAAGAAAAAGGCAATCTTCTTTTTTTGGCCAATTCATGAGACAGGCAGGTTTAGAGAACATAGTCACAACAGCAAGATTGAATGCACCAGAGACAGAGGGCGACAACGTGAGAAAATATTCGACAGTTTGACAACCTGGCACGGCAAGGAAACAACAACGACTTTGATACATAATACTGTGGACAGAGAGCTGTGGAGAGTCATGACCGCCTACGCCAGCCGGCATGGTACCTGATGATGATGATGAGATATATATATATGTTTCTTTAGCGACGCATACGGTGGAAAGGGCAGAAACCAGAGCTCTCCAGTTCGAGAAATCTGTTGCTATCTATGTAATTCTTGTATGTCATTGAAACCCACTTACATTACCTCTTTAATGGTTATTCCGCCTGCGAAGAGTCTCCCTTGGTCTTTCTCTTTTTCTTTTGCCATTTGGTATCCATTGTAGTGCTAGTAGTAGTAGTAGTAGTAGTAGTAGTAGTAGTAGTCTCTTTTCATTCATTATAAGTACATGTCCGATATAAGTCCACCATTTTCTTCTTATTGTTGTAGAAACATGTTATTTACTCTCTTCCCTTATTTTCTTGTTCGATTTGAATTGTTGCGAACAAATATTTAAGTTTTCTAAGACATGCATTTTCAAATGAATTAAATTTACTCTTTACTGCTTTTGTTATTTTCCAACTATCGCAACCATATCTTAATGCGGATATTACATTGGAGTTAAAAGCCATCGTTTGGTATATTTACTTATTGTTTTTAATTTCCAGATGTTTATTAGATGTTTGAAGCACTTGATGTCAACGCCGCAATTCTGGTAGAAATCTCTTGTTGTATCTCGATCTTGTGTCATTTTGCTGCCTAAATATGAAAAGTTATAAACTGTCTGAATTTGGTAAAGATAACGCGATAGCTATTTATCTTTCTCAATCAATACTTGATCATCACTGAATGGGACATATTGTTTTGCTCATTGAATACCTGCTCAATAAACATATACGAATGTGCAATATCGTGTGCTAAAACACCTGTCCCTTTTGTTATTAGAATGTATTTTCGCAACATGGAAAGGTGTTGTAATTTTTTTTTAATTTGACTAAAATTAAAACTTAACCAGAACTTTTAGATCAGTCACGTCCAAGTGGTCATTAATTCCCAATCTTCAAAATCCCTGAAGATCTGCTTTCAGCGAAGGTCATATTTCCCCACCCATCCAGGCACCCACCTACCAGCGATTTCTAATGGGGACTGAATAACAAATTTTCTAGAGGGACCACTGGTGAAAAACGATTGAGAACCGCTGCCCTAAACGACCCGCTAGCTTGAATAAGCAATCCTAAAATATATGTCAAACACCGCAGCAATGTCTTTGTTCACGTTTTCCCCGTCAAGTAGGTTCCCCATTCTATAATTCTATTATTTCGTGTACCTGTTTTACCATTGTGCTGTAGTGTCTTTACTTAATTACATTTTTTTTAAAAATATTTATAGATAAACATCTGTAGAAAAGAAAAATATCTACTATTATTATTTCCACTTGTGCTATTAAGGGTCGTAAGGGAAATTTGGAGTTGTCTTTGGCCATTTGATCGCACTGACCATGTCTCTTTAAGGTTTCTGAGACTGTCTTTGACGCTCTTTTCCAGTCTTTAATATTTCTTTGTGTCCTTTTATTTATGTGGATTAACGTGGGTGCTCGATTCCTTCACGAAATCTGGCACTTACTTCAGGGGACTTGGACAACAATCTGTTTTTATCTATTGAACAAACCCTTTGTTGCCTTTCGGCGTCAGGGGTAGAAGAGTTTTCTAGTTATACCCCCATGTGCTCCGTAAACTCTTCATTTTACCACGATACATTTTGGTCTCACTAACGGTTTACTAATCTTGTCTCAGTGCTGTATCAGGAAATTCACAAAGCTACACCGCGATCTCTAACTAGCTTTCTGTTTATGTTTCATATTTTCTGTATGATTTCTTCTTTTGTTGCTGTATTCAACATAATCTTAAAATGTATGCTAGCAATGCAAGTAGGTTTTGGATCTAATTGGCCAAGGAGGGAAAACCTGTTTTACTTAAGTCGCACTGCGATTCGGTGCTGTTTGATGGGACTTGGTTCAATTCTTGTTAGCCTTAATAATCTGTTGGTAAATCACAGTTCTTTACCGTCCAGTCCGATATGGTCATATCAGTGTGAGCACTAATAGCTTCCAACAGAGGGGAGCATAGTATGCGATAAGAAAGAGACAAACACGGAAAGAGAGATCAGATTGTTTTTCCCTCATCTCAAGACGTACTACATACCTCCTCACACAGCAACAGTTATTCAGAGCCCGGCGTATGAAGATTCACACAGCAACAGTTATTCAGAGCCCGGCGTATGAAGATTCACACAGCAACAGGTTGTTCAGAGCCTAGAATTGGAATCTCAACCATATGAAGATTCACACAGCAACAGAGCTCGGCATGGAAACCTCAACTAATAAAGGCTCATACATCAACAGAGCCCGACGTGAAATGGAAACCTCAACCATATGAAGGCTCATACATCAACAGAGCCCGACGTGAAATGGAAACCTCAACTAATGAAGGCTCATACATCAACAGAGCCCGACGTGAAATGGAAACCTCAACTAATGAAGGCTCATACATCAACAGAGCCCGACGTGAAATGGAAACCTCAACCATATGAAGGATCATACAGCAAGAAATAGAGGTCGACGTGGAAACCTCAACCTTTTGAAGGTTCACACAGCAGCAGAACCTGGCGTGGAAACTGTTGCTAAATATGTTGCTAAAATTAAAGTGCATCGCCTGGCATAAAATCAAAAGTGGCAAATTCGTACTTCCGTTTGGAGTTCCATCTTCATAAAATTGTACTTAGAAAATAGCATAAGATACAGTTTCCATCCTGTGATGTATATCTGTGATACACTCCTTGAGTATATCATTCAACATAACGCCCAGATTTTTTTTATACTTGCATGATATTTTGCCCCTACAACTTCCTGCAGTTTTTAAGCCGAAGCTGAATATAAGCCGGACATGCTTCTTTGATCTGTTCTTGAGACACTTAATAATAACAAACAGATCCTTAGTTTTCTTAATGCAAGAAATATGTTCTCAAACAGGTACTAGCTCGTCACATGTTGCAGAATACCTGAGCCAGGTTTTTATTTCATCTGTTGGTGGATGATTCATCATTTCTTGTAACTCGGACTTTTCCAATAAATCATGACTTGGGTCGGTGGTTCTCAACCTGCGTTATATGACAACTGAATACCACGGAGGTTTCCACATAAGAAACCTTTTTAATGAGAGGAAGTGGACAACTCTAGGAATGCCAGAGTACGAAAGTTGCATTCAATAAATGTAGTACTATTTTATGTAGTAATCGCCCGTGTGGGAATCGAAGCATGGATCAGTAATCGCCCGTGTGGAAATCGGGGCATGGATTAGTAATCGCCCGTGTGGGAATTGTAGCATGAATTTCTGGTTTAGTATACAAATAATAAGGCCACTGTTTTCTCTCCATGCAGTCATAGACTTTAGAAAGTTGGGTGATATGCTGACAATCTGTCACCCGTTTAAAAAAATGTCGTCACATTTTGTCTCACATAAATCATTACCATGTATGATGAAGAGACACAGGTCAGCGGACAGTGTATCGTTATCTTTTTGTGGGGGATTCCTAAGTATTTGCTAGATGTGACATGACTGTTGATTGGACAGAAGAATGACGAGATGTGACATTACTGCCGATTGGACAGATGAATATCGAAATGGGTCATCAATGCCCATTGGACAGAAGAATGACGAAATGTGCCATCAATGCGGATTTGACAGAAGACTGACGAGATGTGCCATCACTGCCGATTGGACAGAAGAATAACGAGATGTGCCATCACTACCGAATGGACGGGAAAATGGCGAAATGTGTCATCACTGCCGATTGGACAGAAGAATGACGAAATGTGTCATCACTGCCGATTGGACAGAAGAATGACGAAATGTGTCATCACTGCCGATTGGACAGAAGAATGACGAGTGTGTTTGGAATGACGAGATGTGTCATCACTGCCGATTGGACAGAAGAATGACGAAATATGTCATAAGTTCCGATTGGACAGAAGAATGACGATATGTATTGTCACTGCTGATTGGACAGAAGAATTACGAGATGTGTCATCACTGTCGATTGGACAGAAGAATAACGAATTGTTTCATCACTGCCAATTGGACAGAAGAATAACGAAATGTTTCATCACTGCCGATTGGACAGAAGAATGACGAAATGTGTCATCACTGCCGATTGGACAGAAGAATGACGAAATGTGTCATCACTGCCGATTGGACAGAAGAATAACGAATTGTTTCATCACTGCCAATTGGACAGAAGAATAACGAAATGTTTCATCACTGCCGATTGGACAAAAGAATGACTAGATGTGTCATCCCTGCTGATTGGACAGAAGAATGACGAGATGGTGTGGCCCCAGAAGCGTATCCTATGCTCTTGACATAATGTGGTAATCCTGGCATAATGTCGCACTGGAATACCTCCTTTCAGGAACTAAACAAGCATAAATTCCACTCTTACACAACCATAACGATGAGAAAACCTTATATGAGCCCGGGTTACACAACGAAAATGAACCTGTGATTTTGTCAGAATGACTATGGGCTGTCATGAGCTATCTGCTCACAGCTAAAGTGATTATTTCATTATCATCGTCATTATGATCCTCATTATCGTCCTCATTATCATCAATTCAGTCAATCTTGAACTGATTAGTTGACACTAAAGTTAGTCAATGATCGTTTTTTAGGACCAGGGGGCCATATGGAAAACAGTTGTCCTTAATGGGTGTGCCATATGACTTATTCTCTCCAGAACGTTGTCTTCCAAATAAATTCCCTGAAAATTTCTCGGTTTAGGTCATGCGGCTTGTATTTTTCAACGATGAATTCATCTTATTTTTAATATTGTCAGTCCACCGCCATCTTGGTCTGCTCTAATTCCACCACCAGGTGCTCTGCCTTCCATGTTTTGTCTTTCTAAACAGTTGTGCCTCTTTATATAACGAATCAGGTGTAGTTTTTTTTTTTAATTTTTGCTATTGTGTTTAGTAGCCAATGCTCTGACATCTTCAATGTTTTTATAATCTTTCAGTTTCTCTTTTTATCCTTCCATGATATTTTAAGTATCTTTTAGTAGCATTTCATCGCAAAAGGCGTTGATCCTCTTTGTCGTTGTTTAATGTTGCAACCAGAAAAAATAAAACTTCTTAGCAAAAGCAGTTTCGTTTCTATGTTGTTGTTTTTCCATATGTTTTTCAAACCAGTTATTTTATAATATGCCATTGCCAATCTCTTCCTTATCTCATCAATACAGTCCCCAGAACCGTTGATGTTTGTTCCTAAGTATTCAAATTTATCCGCGCTCTCTATATCTTGGTATTGTCTATTCTGATTTTTTATATTTTTTTTTTGTGCGTTTAAATATAAGTTGTGTGATTCTCTGTATTTTTTGTGTTCTTGATTTTTTGATATAATCCCATTATATAATGTGAAAGAAGAACACTGTCGTCTGCGTAGCGTATAGTTGAGGGATTTCAAAACCATTGATGTTTAAAGCGTGGTAGTCAGCGTTGTGTATGTCTTCTCTCTCATTCGTCATTATATTTGTTGTTGTTTACATTGTTGTTGTTGTTGTTGTCTACGTTGTTATTTACAAGTACACATTATATAAGTTGTTAATTGGGCCACAAGGAACACAAAAGGGTCCTTGTCTTTAAAGGGGCCCATTGTCATAACAAAATTAGAATCATTGACTTCGATTTTTTTCTTTTAAATATAACAAGTTATTTGGACATGTATTTGTACGCTACTTCTTAGCCAGATTTCATACAATACAATCCGCTGTGGCTGTATACACAGTCTTAATTCACCTATGTCAAGTGAAACTAGAACATTACTTCTTGTAATATAGAACTTTCTATTCAACAACTCCCAGTAAATAAGAGGGAAAAAATAAGACAGCATGTTGATATCCAGGGTTGCCAGATATTTGGAATTATTTATGGCCAAATTTTAAACAATATTGGTCAAATATTTGCCAAGCTTCTAAATTATATACACAATTCAAAAACTGCTAACTTATCATACAACCAGTTTGCATGCACTGAAGTGCGATTAAAGGTTCAAATTCTAATAAAAACATGTAGAAGGTTTAAATTGTTTTAAGTTTCTTGGTTGTGTTTTGAGAGTAAAAGTAAAGTAACCCATAGCATTTATTAATGCCGTAGGGGTGTGAGATGTTAGCGATCTGGGTTGTCCTACTGGATCGTTGAGAGTAGTTACCAGTGAAAGAATTATACCAAACGTCTTGCAGGTGCAACCTTCTTCTTCGTATGGTCCATGACGTGTGGCGTTAGTTATCATGTCTTTCCACAGCCTTCTATTTTCGCCTGCTGTTAATCATTTCCTATACCAATGATCTCCCATGCCACAATGCTAGATCGTCAAGCATCTTCTCTGTTAGTCTTTGCCTACCCTCTAGGCTCTTCACCATGTACGTGGTTACAATATATACCATCTATCCTCTTCTTGTGATATATCAAAAAAATGCGAACACTCTCTTTCTGATGCAGGTAAGCAGCTCTCTTTTTGAGTTAACTTATTTCAAGATATCTTCGTTACGCTTTTTATCTGTCCATGGTGTTCTTACCTTCTTCTATGAAACCACATCTATGATGCATAAGTGTTCACTGTTCTGCTGAGTGTCCAAGATTCACTTTTATACATGAGCATTGGTTCTATATAGCTTCTGGTATATAAATTACATCTTATATTTGCACGTCACATCTCAAGTCGGTCGGGTTACCCTACCCCGTCACCCTGTTTTATCCTACCCCGGGCATTTGTAACCATATTTTTTATCAAAAAATAAATAAATATGTGTTCTTTTAAATCATTCTCAACATTTCGCTGGATCTCTCGTGTAGCAGGAAAATCATGCTATTAGATTTCTAGTAAGATATTGTCCAGAGAACGGAAATGCTCCATTTCACTGTTTTGTTGATCAGAAACATCCGACTTTTGCTGTAAAAAAAATTTGGTAGAACAAATTCAGGACGTAACAATAAACCAAGAAATATTTCTGTAGTAACTTTCTAACAATTTAAATACGTTAATCCGTTTTCGATTGCTCTCTGATCGGTCCGGATCAACATTTCCCATCGACTGAGTGTGAACCTGAGTGTGGACCTGACCGCCAGAGACACTCTGTACCACTCTGCCACAGAGCCGAACAATTATATCTTCGAATGTTAAAATATATTAAAATTGTAACATTTTCAAATTTACTAAATTTGCCAAAAAATATATTTTATAACCGGATACATTTTAAAACGGTCAAATTTCAAATCTGAGGATGAAGTCTCCACTATGGCAACCCTGTGGAAGTGTGACACATGTTTTCATATAGGCTTTGAGTGATTGCGCGAAACCGCATGCGCGTCGGAGTTGATGAGTCTTACAAGATATTGTAAAGGTACCTCTATCATTGAAGAGAGTTAAACAAGATATTTGTGTAAATCAACACCGTATATTTGAACAAGTCTTGTATCCGATTTTCATTTTGTCTCGGCTACTGGCTTCATTGATTATTTATTGTACTGTTTACTTGCCGTCTGCATTAGTAGTCACTTCTGCTTTAGATCTTCTCCATGCCTGGTCTCTAAAACTTCGTTAAAAAATTCGATCATGTTTCTTCTAAAACCGCATCAGTAGTATTTACATGACGAGTTAGAAAACAGACTCCATTCATTTTTCTTTAATTTATAGATTCGACTTTTTGTTTGAAACGCTTTTAATGTGTATTACATGTACAAGTACTCTATTGCAACTAACTTACTACAATATTACAACTTGTTTGCATAACATTTTTAAACCAATGATTTTCATACAATAATTAAACCCTCTATTGTTTCAATGAGACAGATATAGACATGTTTCAAGTGAACGAAAGAAGAAGAAGAAGTTTCAATGATAATATCCTCCTAACAATAGTTTCAGCCACCAGTTAAGGCAACATAAGAGGTAGAGTCTCAGTCTTATTTGTTCATCCAAGTTCTGAATCTTGGAAGATCTCCATACAGTCACCAGCAAAAGGAGTCATTTCAGTATACGGATCCTCTCTTTTGAAATGGCATACAAATGTTTTATAAAAGTACAATCGCATTCTGCTACATCTTTTTTGACCACTCTGCATCTATCCATATTCTTGTTCTTGCATTCGTTCAATTATCTTTCTTTGTATTCTTCAAGAATCTTGAAAATTTTTCTGATTGCAAAAATAAAAAACTTCAACTAGAAAAAGTGATGTATACAGCCATTCTAAACACTTTCAATGCCATCTTGCCATACTTGTATAATTTTGACATTAAAGAACACAGAATCGACAGAACAACGTACAGAATGGTAATATTAACAAACAATAGGCAAGTAGTTATTGAGTTTACTTCTCTTTTGGAGAGGCGCGCCATTTTCAACCAGCGGACATCAAAGTTAAATTAGGTTATATCAGGACGCACTACCCTCAAATATTAATTTTTTTCAATCTTTATTTGCAACAAAAAAACATTTACAAATCTATATACATTTCATATGTGCAGAGTTTATTTTGTTATTGGATTAACAACATTCATAAAAATGTGTGATGGGAGCGTAATGATAAATATAATATGTACAGATTATTGAATCTTCATCATCGTACTTATCTGTTCCACGCAAATATGCACATTCACACATACATACACTATATATACATATGTATATACTTGTAATATGGCGTATATGATTGTTCCCGCGGTTTTCATTAGTTGTCGATACAAAGTATGTTCATAGCGCCCAATGAAAATCACAAGAAATGTCCAATGCGTCACTTTAGGATGATACACGATGAGCCAGCAGTACTGCACAGATAGCGAATGATACGGCTCGGATTTCACCTTGGTTACTCAGTTGAGTAAGGCCTATGATAACATGCTTTTGTTAGAAAGTTTACGGTTATTAAGCCCTACCTGCTCACATCTGAAGTGATTATTTCATCATCATCATGTGTCAAGAGCTATCTGCTCACAGCTGAAGGACTTGCTTCATTGTCATCATCATCATGTGTCAAGAGCTATCTGCTGACATCTGAAGTGATTATTTCATCATCATTATGAGGAGTCGAGAGAGCCGATTTGTTGGCAGACAATGCGACGATATACGGCACACAGCTGAGACGAGATAAAGCAGACTTGATCATGGCAGTAATAAATTAATTTCATGATGAAAATGATGTCAATAAGGCTGCGAATGTACACATACATAGAGTGATAGAAATTTGAGTATCTCGAGGGGAGGGTAGGAAAAGTAAATCGTTTGGAGGGCCCCGATGATCACACAATCAACACCTGACCGGGACTCTTGAGTCTACATACACTGAGATGGCTGCTGAAATGGAGAGCAGTGCACTTATTGGAATGCCGCACGTGCTGTGAAGCTAGTGAAGAATTAAGAATAAAGTAATCATGTGTCAAGAGCTACTTGTTCACGGCTAATGGGATTATTTCATTATAATCATGTGTCAAGAGCTACTTGTTCACGGATAATGGGATTATTTCATTATAATCATGTGTCAAGAGCTACTTGTTCACGGCTAATGGGATTATTTCATTATAATCATGTGTCAAGAGCTACTTGTTCACGGCTAATGGGATTATTTCATTATAATCATGTGCCAAGGGCTACCTGCTGACAGCTAAAGGAATTATTTCATCAACACCAGCACACTATATGCGGAGATCAAAATGCGATCTATCATGGTTTACATCTTGACTTTGATATCTGCATCTTTGACTCCAGAACATATTCTGCAGACATGCCCACTCTTTGATGACGTGAGAACTAAAATATGGTCACAAGAGACAGATCTGAAAGTAAAGCTGTGGGGCAACCGTGAGGACATCCCGCTGACGACTGAATTCGTGGAGGCGGCCCACCTTCCTGTATAGACTTATGAGCATAGGAAACTGATCGCAGAAGAAGAAGAATAATCTGATACATACTTCAGCATGGCTTTTTTTATCACTTTGCATTATTGGGGTGGGAGAGGCAGCACAGAGGCGGTTTCCAAAGTAAACAGTGCGTTCAAGCAGGAAATACCAGGGTAATAACATAATTGGGAAGGCAACAAAGTGGCCCGTGCAGATAACAGTTTATCTGTTTCGTAGATCAAGATACGCAACATCAACGCCTTGCTGCAAGTGTGGATAACACAGCTGCATCATCCCTCTTTGGTTAGAAATAAACATTATATCTAGTCTTCAATGTGGAGACGGTACCACATCTGATCATAAGTTCGAATATCCAATAGACAGACATGGTTGATCTGTTGTTATTACATAACGTTTTCTGCCCAGAACGGTGTCTTCTTTATGAATCTATTGAAATATCCTCGGTTTTGGGCAAGTTGGTCTGCCTTTTCCAGCGAGATATGCATCCATTCTTGGATATCTCTTGTCTAACGACGTCTTGGGCGACCTTTACCTCCGATTCATTCTATCGATCCCTCCAGCACTACTCACTCGTTGGTTGTTTTAGCAGAAGCAAAACTCTGCAGACCTTTGTACGAGTGATAAAACACAGTCAAGTTTGAAGAAGAGATAATAGTTCAGATAAAAGCACATTCTAAGCGAATGAAAGACGAAGAAGAATTAATTGTTTTGAATTTTTCACAAAACATATCGACTTCATGATCTCGGTTCAAACATACGAGTGCCACATATCAAAACGAATAGATGGTGTTTGTTTGTTTGACGGTATTATGACAATCACATCTAGACCAACTTTAAACCATTAGCCATCACTTTACGAAAAATTACAGTTTCTTTGCACGTTTGTATTCATTATCTATTGAAATTTAATTCAATAGTTTGATGTTTAAAACAACTTATAAAAACCGCGGCTAATTAAAAGTAAAGGACTAAAAAACCGAATCAAAACAAGCCTTCATACGTGATGATTTCGATTATTTCCGTGAATTTCGTTGGTCGACACTGGGAGTCGACACAAATTATATACGTAGTGACCTACGAACAGCAAATAGCTATTATAGGTAAGGAGATGGTTAATTTATAGGTTTGGAGAAAGGTTAATTGGTTATTTTATGCTAGGAGATTGGTTAAATGTATTATTCTTTGTTGGGAAATAGGTTAAATGGTTTTTCTAGGTTTAGAGATAGGTTAAATGGTTATTGTAGGTTTGAAGGTATGATAAATTGTTATTCTAGGTTGGAAGATAGGTTAAATGGTTATTGTAGGTTTGAAGATAGGTTAAATGGTTATTCTAGGTTGGGAGATAGGTTAAATGGTTATTCTAGGTTAGGAGATTGGCTAAAAGTCTTATTCAAGATTGGGAATTAATGTAGGTGTCTAAGCAATAACGAGATTATTGTTATTTCTTAGACAATACCCAATATTTTAGCAAAGTCGAATCTTTTAGGTATATCACTACCTGTGTATCAATGTCTGTTGTGTATCACTGCGTGATCTGTGTATCAGTGGCTGTTGTGTGTATCACTACCTGACCTGTGTATCACTGTCTGTTGTGTGTATCACTACCTGACCTGTGTATCACTGTCTGTTGTGTGTATCACTACATGACCTGTATATCAGTGGCTGTTGTGTGTATCACTACCTGACCTGTGTATCACTGTCTGTTGTGTGTATCACTACCTGACTTGTGTATCAACGCCTGCTGTGTGTATCACTACCTGACCCGTGTATCAACGTCTGTTGTGTATATCACTACCTGACCTGTGTATCAACGTCTGTTGTGTGTATTACTACCTAACCTGTATATGAGTGTCTGTTGTGTGTATCACTACCTGACTTGTGTATCACTACCTGACTTGTGTATCACTGTATGTTGTGTGTATCTCTACCTGACCTGTGTATTAATACCTGAGCAGTGTATCATTTTCTGCTGTTTTTGTATGTCTACATAGCCTGTGTATCATTGTCTGCTGTGTTTGTATCACTGTCTGAACTGTTTATAACTACCCGCTGCTTGTGTTACTAAATATTCTGTGTATCAGTCTCTGCGGTGTGTATCACTCACTACCTGACCTGTGTATAAGCATCTACTGTGTGTATCACTGCCTATCTGTGTATCACTTTATGCTGTGTGTATCAATGCATGACTTGTGTATCACTGTCCGTTTTGTGTATCACTACCTTAATTGTGTATCATTGTCTGATATATCACTCACTACATTACACGTATATCAGTACCTGAGTTGTGTATCATTGTCTGTTGTGTTTGTATCACTACCTGGCATGTATATCACTGTCTGATGTGGTTTTGTCACTTTTTGACATGTGTATCACTGTCTTCTGTGTGTATCACTACCTCACCTGTGTGTCATTGTTATGTGCATCACTGCCAGATCTGTATATCACTGCCTGATGGGTGTATCACTACCTGAATCGTGTATTAGTATCTGCAGTGTGTATCATTTCCTGATCTGTGTATCACTGTCTGAAGTGTGTATCACTACCTGGCCTGTGTATCACTGTCTGATGCGTGTATCACTCCCTGACCTGTGTATCATTGTCTGCGATTTGTATCACTATCGCCCGTGTGTTGCCGGGCCCGAAAGGGGAGCAAAGAATAGCAACACTGTTTACCTTCCACGCATGTCGTAAAAGGCGACTAAGGAGGTTATGGGATGGAGTTGGTTGTCCCATCCCATATAGGGTCAGTGACCCAAAATGCTGTAGTCGTATGTGTCGGGCCGAAAGGCGCGGATATCGCAGCAATGCTGTAAACCATGACACAACGCATTCCGTTCTCCGGACTACATCCTGCTAATCTGCAGGAGTTTGAGAACGAACGCAGAAGAAGAAGAAGAAGTATCACTATGTATAACCATCTGCTCTGAACTATTAACACCATTCTTTACAATCATTCATCAGATGTCAATTGATTGACCTACCCCACTGTGATGTCACGATGTCAATATTTATGTTTGCAAACATGTCCTTCTAAATTTTGTTTGTTATTTCAAATAATCAAGGCTTAGGTATCTGTAATGTCATTAGCACGTTCCAGGAATTCTTCAATGAAGTCACTCTGACATTGTTTGAACTGGCATCAATAATTACATGTCAGTTTTTAGTTTGTTTTTGTTAATTTGAATGTGATATGTTTTGATTTATTAGACACATCTGCCGTTGCTAGAAGTCGTAGCTTGTTATGTTTCTCGTTTATGTGTTTTCTTTCAGTGGTACATGTGTTGATGTTTGTTAGGGTTAGGTTAGGTTAGATTGGTTAAGTTAGATTAGGTTAGGTTAGGTTTTTAGTTGTTAGTTAGTTAGTTATTTAGTTAATTAGTTAGTTATTTAGTTAATTAGTTAGTTATTTATTTAACTAGTTAGTCATTTAGTTAGTTAGTTAGTTAGTTAGTTAGTTAGTTAGTTAGTTAGTTAGTTAGTTAGTTAGTTAGTTAGTTAGTTAGTTAGTTAGTTAGTTAGTTAGTTTGTTTGTTTGTTTGTTTGTTGGTTTGTTTGTTGGTTAGTTGGTTAGTTAGTTGGTTAGTTAGTTAGTTGGTTGGTTGGTTGGTTGGTTGGCTAGCTGGTTAGTCTGTCAGTAGTCAGATCATCACCAATTAACTCCAGACAAACCGATAGGTACTTGATTGTATCCACATTACACGATGATCGACAGTCTTAGTTTTGTGTTCGTTGACAAACATTAGTTTATAAACCCATTTTAGTGCTCATTTCTGGCAATAAGGTATTTCAAGCTCAGTTTCTATTTCCTGTACATAGTTAAGGAATTAGAACTCTAATTAATTTCAATTACCCATGTTGTTTCTCGTAAATAGTTCAAAATGTGCGCTCTATTGCTTGTGTTGTTTCTCATCAATGAGTTCAAAATTGTTCAATTACCCATGTTGTTTCTGTTAAGAATTCACAATGTCCGTTCAATTGCCCGTGTTGTTTCTCATAAACAGATCAAAATGTCTATTCAATTAACCTCCGTTCAATTTCCCATGTTGTTTCTTGTAAAGAGTTCAAAATGTACGTATGATCCATTCCTCTACCGCCGAATACAGTAGCATTACAAGCCAGCCGATCCGCTCTCTGATTGCCTTGAACACCCACATAACCAGGAATGAAAATGTTTGTAACTTCGACCTCAGGACTGTCTCAAGCCACAATTCTTCAATGCAACCCATTTGTATTTTTCTGATCATACTCATGAAGTCGGTGGCAGCAGTTGTATTTGTTAAGGATGTCAAGAGCGTACTGCAAGTGTTTTTTTTTTTTTTTTTTTTTTTTTTTGCGCAGACGAATAACGTTACGTCATAATTGCAGGTTCTGAAGCGGCGTAGTAAAGAGTGCATTCATGACGACCAAAGTACCTGGTTTGAATCTCTTGTCACAGGCAATTTTTGCATCCGGACCGTTTATGAAGCAATGTCAAACTACTGAACGTATTTATAGTGCCTAGAAAATCACTACAGCCCAAAAATTATGGGTTGATGGCTACGTGCTGGATAGACAGTGCATAATTTACGTATAAGCTAAACAAGCTATAGCTTAGGGTCCCCAAAAACTTATATTTGGCACTGACATATAATATCTGGATCTATAAAGGGTCCCATATCTCAAATAGCTTATGGCCTTATTGAGTCTAAATCCGGCGCTGTGAAAGGGATATACCACCAATTTTTCTTTATAAATAATACTTATCTAAAAGTGATGGCGGATACACTCAAGGAGAGATCGGAGCAACTATGGATGTGTCCAGTTTGCAGTGATGATGATCCGACGACTAACTAACTAACTTATCTAAAAGGAGAAAATGTTTGCAAGTAGGGCAAGTGATAGTTTAAAATTGAAAAGACTCGCAGATAAGAGGATGCATCTATTGACAAGTCACACAATTGAACGTCTGAAAATGTAACAAGATCGTTAGAATTGATGACACAATTTTCAAAGGGAGTTGTTCCTGGTGCATCGGACGACACGCATCGTTGCGTGGTTGTAGTTAAACCATTTATCTGTCTAAAAAAACTTCTTATCGACTTTAATGGGAACTGATTAACTTTCAGTGAAACGTGATTGAATTAATCGCGGAAAAGAAAAGGTAAATTATGGGTTTTCCTTAATTAGAAATCCCGAGAAAACCTTGACCAACATTATAACGACGGTTGTTCGCGACGTTCAGAGATACATCTATTTGGTGGATAAGGGAGGGACGGGGGTAATTAAAATGTAGACTCAAAAGACTAGTTGGAAGTATCATTACCGTCTCTAATATAAGACCTACGGGCTAATAGGAAATCAAGTCTTCTTCGTGACTCATTTAACTATTCCCGTGATTTTCATTAATCCCTATGAGTAAGTCTGGCTCAGTGGCGGCGTAGCAAAGTACCGAGTTCGAATCCCGCCGCAGGCAATTTTGCATCCGTACCTTTCAGAAAGCAATGCCAAACTACTGAATGTATTTATATTGCTTATAAAAGTACTACGACCCAAATATCTGGAATACGATATGCTAACAATTTGAATTGAATAATAGGATTATACTTTGTGTGGGAGCAATTATAATCATGGGAATTATACTTTGTGTGGGAGCAATTACAATCATGAGAATCATACTTTGTGTGGGAGCAATTACAATCATGGGAATTGTACTTTGTGTGGGAGCAATTACAATCATGAGAATCATACTTTGTGTGGGAGCAATTACAATCATGGGAATCATACTTTGTGTGGGAGCAATTACAATCATGAGAATCATACTTTGTGTGGGAGCAATTACAATCATGGGAATCATACTTTGTGTGGGAGCAATTACAATCATGAGAATCATACTTTGTGTGGGAGCAATTACAATCATGAGAATCATACTTTGTGTGGGAGCAATTACAATCATGGGAATTGTACTTTGTGTGGGAGCAATTACAATCATGAGAATCATACTTTGTGTGGGAGCAATTACAATCATGAGAATCATACTTTGTGTGGGAGCAATTACAATCATGGGAATTGTACTTTGTGTGGGAGAAATTACAATCATGAGAATCATACTTTGTGTGGGAGCAATTACAATCATGAGAATCATACTTTGTGTGGGAGCAATTACAATCATGAGAATCATACTTTGTGTGGGAGCAATTACAATCATGAGAATTATACTTTGTGTGGGAGCAATTACAGTCATGAGAATCATACTTTGTGTGGGAGCAATTACAATCATGAGAATTATACTTTGTGTGGGAGCAATTACAATCATGAGAATCATACTTTGTGTGGGAGCAATTACAATCATGAGAATCATACTTTGTGTGGGAGCAATTACAATCATGGGAATTGTACTTTTTGTGACAGTAATTAAAATTATAGGAATAGTCAAATTTGTCATTATCGAAGTCTTCTTCCTTCATTTTGTAACATCAAGATAAACAACAAGAAACATGGACTCATCGTGACCAAGGCGACACATCTGGCCTTGAAACGACAACTGATGTTCCCAACCAATATGCTTCGCGGCAATTGTATATACTATCAATCATCATTCACCTGGGGAAATACAATATACAATAGTTTTCCCATTAGCGAATAGGTCTTATATTTCTACGACGGTCATGGTTCTACCACTGCAAAGTTCCTTTGTAATTGTACACGCTTATTCCATCACTTTCGACACTGAAGGAAAGCAACTCTGATATGTACCTATCGTATCGTGTTCTCGTGTAGGCCTTACGCGTCATTGTTCGTTCCTTGATTTTCGTCCTGATGAAGGCTTTTTAGCGAAAACGTCTGCCCTTGTATTTCATTGTTAATAGGGCCTATATCTTACTCTCTATTCGATACCTATTTCTGTTTATACTACTACCAACTGTAAACTACCACCAACTGTTAATCCAAGTTACAGCATTTTGTCGCAAAGTAGACTACGCCCTGATATAACCGACATGGACATCAGTCCTAGGTTGAAAAAGGCGGGCCTCGACCATATGAGGCAAAACCATTAGTAAACAAACAAATAAATCAATGTTTTGTACATTAAAGGCACGCCGTTTTATGCAATAGTTCTGCGCGCTGATCATAAATAACGTCACTTATCTTGGCTGATGCGATTGATCATTAGTCATGTTGCGTATACTTCGTAACACCAGCCAGTGAAAAGCACGGAGAACGTTGTTTCATCCTAGATAAGTGACGATATTTAGTATCTGCGCGAAGGACTATTATGGGGAAGGGCTTGATCAGGACCCTGCCGTGCTATAATACAGAGAGGCGACCGCATGATGCGTTACCAATCAAAATATATTGTTGGGGCGGCATTTTGAATAAAAACTATTTGAGGGGGCGACATGTCGAAGACTTAGGATAACTAACATCCATTGGAATGCATTCACATCAAATGATAAAATCAGAGAAGAGACACATCAAAACTTCATCACATATGTTATTAGAAAACGCTGTTGGTCCTACATCGGGTATGTCCTACACCCAGAAATCAACAGAATACACCACCAATCTCTTGAATGGATACGTACAGGCTTAAGAGTCGGGGTAGACCAAAATAACCACTCAGAAGAACAATACTTAGAGAAAGTAAAACAAACAATATTCATACTGTTCAGGAACTGCACAGAATAGCTTTGAACGGACATAATTGGAGAGATCTGACCTCTGCCCTATGCGCTAACTTCAGCACAAAAGGAAAATGAATGAATGAATTTTGAAGACTTGCATCAGACTGAGAAAATCTACCTAACGGTCCTGGCCTTGACTAAAGTTTACGACATGATGGCAACTTCTACAACTCTATGTAATAATCTGTAAAATGACACGTTTGAAAAACATATGGAAAAAAAACAACAGAATAGAAACGAAACTTCTATGCTAATAACTTTTATATTTTTTTCGGTTGCAATATACGACTGTGAACCATGGACCTTAAGTAAAACAACAGCAAAGAAGATCAAAGCCTTTGAGATGAAATGCTACAGAAATATACTGAGAATATCATGGAAGGAAAAAAGAGAGAAACTCAGATATTATAAACACATTGAAGATTCCAGAGTGTTGGTTACTAAACACAATAGCAGAAAGAAAGTTACACCAGTTTGGTCATATAGAGAGACAACTGTTTGAGTAACTGGGTGGGGGAGAAAGGGCAGACCAAGAAGACGATTGACTGACGACATTAAAGATAAATTGGAATACGTCGTTGGAAAATGCAAGTCTCATGACTCAAGACAGAGAAAGGTTCAAGGAGTTCATTGGAAATACGACGTTCTGGAGAGAATACGTCATCATCACCATCAAGTGCCGTCTCCGCAACGAAGGTTGGCTGCAACGGATCTCCAACATCCCCTGTCTCTTGTCTTGGTGGTGCATTCTGCTAGACTGTAACCTGTCCATCGTGTGATGTTACTCTCCCACGTGTATCTCTGCCTACCTCTTGCTCGCTTCCCTGTGACTTTACCCTCAAGTAAGGTCTTCAATAAGGTGTCATGTCTTTTAATGTGTCCAAAAAATTGTATTTGCCTGATTTTCATTTCTCTTAGTAATTCTTTCTTCATATTAAGTGTTTTTAGCACCTCTATATTTGTTTTCTTCTCTCTCTCTCTCTCCCCCCCCCTATTATCCTATTAAGTAAAGTAAAGTAACCCATAGCATTTATTAATGCCGTAGGGGTGTGAGATGTTAGCGATCTGGGTCGACCTGGGAACCTATGCGATCTGAAAAACATTTCCGCCTCAACTAGGGAATGAACCCAGGACCACTCATATACGAAGTTAGTGCGCTAACCACTGCGCTACGCGGCTCGCATTATCATATATACCCACATCTTAAAGACATCAATTATGTCTTCTAATAATTTATTTAGAGAATACGTCACGTGACATGTAATAATCTAATGCAGTAATAATCTTATATAACTCGCTTTCTCAATATCTACTTTGGAGCTTGATTCTTTACACTATTAGTTCCCAAACTTGGAACTACCCTAACCCAGTTGTAACTGAAGCGATTTGGGGATATAATGCATAAAATGCATGATTACTTTCATATAAGCATGCTAGAAAAAATATTGGGGGAAAAGAACAAATAAAATATTGGGGGAAAAGAACAAATAAAAAATTGGGGGAAAAGAACAAATAATGAATATTTTTTTATAAATACAATTAATTTTTAAAGAGATAAATACTATATTCATAGAATGATGTTACTGGATATTCTAATTATCAAATAACTTTCATATTTATTATCCAGTAACATTATGACTGTGTAATATGACCTGGTCATTAGAGGTGAGAAAGAGAGTTCTGCAGTGATATATAACCCCTATACTAACATATGGGTGCGAGTCTTGGACAATAAACAAATTGGAAAGTGGGAGATTGGAGGCAACAGAGATGTGGTTCTACAGAAGAATGCTGAGAATACCATGGACTGCCAGAAAAAATCATTTAGAGGTGTTAAAAGAGTTAAATGCGAAACGGACCTTAATCAAGAATATAAGAAAAAGGCAATCTTCTTTTTTTTGGCCACTTCATGAGACAGGCAGGTTTAGAGAACATAATCACTACAGGCAAAATTGAAGGCACCAGAGACAGAGGGCGACAACGTGAGAAAATATCAGACAGTTTGACAACCTGGCACGGCAAAGAAAACAACAACGACTTTGATACATAATACTGTGGACAGAGAGCTGTGGAGAGCCATGACCTCCTACGCCACCCGGCATGGCACCTGATGATGATGATGAACATTATGACATCGGTTTATTTATAATTTATATAATCACAGTTCATTTCAGTATGTTCCTATGAAAATCTTGTTGATAATTGCTGTACCTACGCCACAGCTCGTGTACGGTTTAACATGGAGTGTCCAAGAATTAAGACGCTGTTTAGGTAAAAAGTACCGTGATGGGTTTAAATTGGTGTATAAAGTTGAATAAGAGAATATAACGCTTTGCAAAATGTCTGAGGGATGTTAGCTGGAAAGGTTTGGGAAGCACAGTCTTACAATAACGGGACTATCGACAGTCTGCCGATCCGTCGCGACACTATCTTGATAGAGAATCTACCGTGTCAATTTTAATATCTTGAACCAATTGATTTGTGTCTGAACCAGCTGTGTATATTTGAATATGTCTAAACCAGCCATGTATATTTACTGTCTAAACCAGCCATGTATATTTATATGTCTAAACGAGTCGTGTATATTTAAATGTCTAAACCAGTCATGTGTATTTAAATATTTAAACCAGCCATGTATATTAGAATGTGTCTAAACCAGCCATGTATATTAGAATGTGTCTAAACCAGCCATGTATATTAGAATGTGTCTAAACCAGCCATGTATTTTTGAATATGTCTAAACCAGCCATGTATATTTGAATGTGTCTAAACCAGCCATGTATATTTAATTAAATGTGTCTAAACCAGCCATGTATATTTAATTAAATGTGTCTAAATCAGCCATGTATATTAGAATGTGTCTAAACCAGCCATGTATTTTTGAATATGTCTAAACCAGCCATGTATATTTGAATGTGTCTAAACCAGCCATGTATATTTAATTAAATGTGTCTAAACCAGCCATGTATATTTAATTAAATGTGTCTAAACCAGCCATGTATATTTAATTAAATGTGTCTAAACCAGCCATGTATTTTTGAATATGTCTAAACCAGCCATGTGTATTTAAATATTTAAACCAGCCATGTATATTAGAATGTGTCTAAACCAACCATGTATATTTGAATGTGTCTAAACCAGTCATGTGTATTTAAATATTTAAACCAGCCATGTATATTAGAATGTGTCTAAACCAGCCATGTATTTTTGAATGTGTCTAAACCAGCCATGTATATTTGAATGTGTCTAAACCAGCCATGTATATTTAATTAAATGTGTCTAAACCAGCCATGTATATTAGAATGTGTCTAAACCAGCCATGTATTTTTGAATATGTCTAAACCAGCCATGTATATTTGAATGTGTCTAAACCAGCCATGTATTTTTGAATATGTCTAAACCAGCCATGTATATTTGAATGTGTCTAAACCAGCCATGTATATTTAATTAAATGTGTCTAAACCAGCCATGTATTTTTGAATATGTCTAAACCAGCCATGTATATTTGAATGTGTCTAAACCAGTCATGTGTATTTAAATATTTAAACCAGCCATGTATATTAGAATGTGTCTAAACCAGCCATGTATTTTTGAATATGTCTAAACCAGCCATGTATATTTGAATGTGTTTAAACCAGCCATGTATATTTAATTAAATGTGTCTAAACCAGCCACGTATATTAGAATGTGTCGAAACCAGCCATGTATATTTGAATGTGTCTAAACTAGCCATGTATATTTGAATGTTTTTTAACGATCCCAGCATTCTAGAATGTCCAACGTAAAATAATTATTCCTCAGGTTTCAGATAAACATTACCTGCGTATCTTTCACCGTACGAAATATTTGTGTTTCTACTTGCCAGATAATCTAAATGCGTGCTGTTGTCTTTCACAAGTCATGTTTGTTTATTACCATCTGGCACTGATATCCTTCACATGTACAAGTCTTAATGTTTGCAGGTTGGACATGTCATATCAAAATCAATGTTAACGTCAAATAACAGGACAAAGTTTATATTTATTTTTGCTTTCATGTCAACAGTTAGAGAAGGGGAGTTAAGGGGGTATGAAAAAGTGTTATAGTTGACAAGAGGGATGGGGGAGATTAGGGGAGGTTGTAAAAAAATTAACGTGGAAAATATTGTTTTTATACGCCGATTAAATTTAGTTTGAAAATTTTGTCCAAAAATGTGAACCAAAAATGTGTATTTTTTCGTGCTTTTTCGGCTAAACATGAAATAAATTTGGGGTTGAGGGGATACACTGATCTAATTAATCAAGGGAGGAGTCATTGAATTATACTAGTTGTTGACACGGAAGTGGGGAGGAAGATGGTGAATAATTGACAGATAATTGTGGATGAAATATATGGACATTCCATGATCTTATTTCACTGTGAAACATGGACAACTACATGCATAACGGAGACGAACTGAATATGCATTACAACAGAGATGATAATGCATGTATCAATCAATCAATAAAACCCATAACCCTTCAGGGTCGTAGGGGTACCACATTGGAAGCTTCAGCACACAGAGTCTTCCAGCGAATTCTATCCTCAGCGATGCGGATGAGTGTGGAAATATCTAGCCCTGTCCATTCCTTGATGTTGTCTGTCCATGTCTTTATTTGTCTTCCTCTGCTTCTTC
Source organism: Meghimatium bilineatum (assembly GCA_034231615.1). NCBI lineage: Eukaryota > Metazoa > Mollusca > Gastropoda > Stylommatophora > Philomycidae > Meghimatium > Meghimatium bilineatum. The sequence goes on from CM067301.1 coordinate 8,355,432, forward strand.
CACCCTCGACAGTTCCCTGCAGTATTGTTTTTGACAAGGAATCGTGCCTGCATACATGTCCGAACCATGCTAGTTTTCGTCGTTTCACTATTGAAAGCAATGGCTCCTGGACACCTGCACACATCTCTACTTTATTTCTTACGTACACATTGGTCTTATGTTCCCTATAGGAAATTCGTAGAATTCTTCTGTAGCATTTATACTCGAAAGCCTGTAATCTTCTCTCCATGTCCGCAGTGAGTGTCCAACTCTCACAACCATACAACACAACGGAAAGCACCAGCGACCTATACAGTTTGATTTTCACTCCAACACTGATGTTGCTTTTCCAAATCACAGTTAGCCTTGACAATGACGCTAAAGCCATCTCCAGCCTTATTTTTAGTTCTGCTTTGCATTTACCATCGCTGCATATACTGGATCCGAGGTATTTGAAGGTATTCACCTCTTCAAGCTTATGTCCATTCATCATGATATTAGTCTGGTTTTCTGTGTCTCTGCTGTTTACCAAGATTTTGCTCTTATCTGAATTGATTTCCATTCCGTACTTGCTGGTAACTTTTTCTAACTTTGATGTTAATTCTTGCAATGATTGTTCTGACCCAGCTATAAGATCAATATCATCAGCGAAACGATGATATGTATAATGCATGTATAATATCTCTGAATACAATTAACAGAAACTACACTGCTAATAAATGTAAATACTTAGTGTAATTATATGAACAGTTTTAAAAAAATGAGAAACATGCCTGATGATAAAGGAGGGGGGTCAGGCTGTTTAAACAACCGAAATATGCCTTTTAGTTCTACGAGGGGGGGGGGGTAGTATAGTCTGTAACTTTCGTTCAGGGTCGAAGATAGAGATGGAAACACTTGGAGGGCAACATGATCTGTATCTTTTGTCCGGAGGCGTATAGAGAGTTGATAATACTTGGAGAGTAACATAATCTATCACATTTTCTGAGGATAGAGTTTGTAACACTTGTAGATTAACATAATCTGTCACATTTTCTGAGGGCGTAGATAAAGTTGATAACACTTGAAGATTAATATAATTTGTCACATTTTCTGATGGCGTAGATAGAGTTGGTAACACTTGGAGAGTAACATAATCTATCACATTTTCCGATGGCGTAGATAGAGTTGGTAACACTTGGTGGATAACATAGTGCGTCAATTTTGTCCAGGCATATAGATATTCCTTTGGTTAAGATCTGGTGAGTAGGGGTGTTTACCAAAAATTTAATTTTATGGCTCTCGATGTATTGTTAATGAACGTTTTCAATAAACCATCTGGGTTTAATTAAACCACGTATAAAGCCTTATCAATAACATACAATAGACTTCCCCTTCATATAATCCATGCAGTATTGGCGTTGGTTATCATGCCTTTCCACAGTCTTCTATTTCGTGTGATGTCAATCATTTCCAATACCGATTTTCTCCCATGCCACAATGCAAGGTTGTCAAGCATCTTCTCTTTTGATCTTCTCCTACCTCTCTTGCTCTTCAACTTGCTTGTTGTTACAATGTGTTCCATCTTTCATCAGTTCATGATGTGTCCAAAAAAATGTGGGATTTTTCTTTCTGATGCGGGTAAACTCTCTCTTTTAGAATTAACTTCTTTCAAGATATCTTCATTACGCTTTTTATCTGTCCATTGTTTTCTTAACATTCTTCTATAAAACCGCATCTCTGCTGCATCAATATAATTTTTCACTACCTCTGCCCAGTCTCCTTTATTCATATACAAATCCACGCCATTACGAGCTTGAATAACAGACTGGTCGTAAAACATCTATTCATTATACTTTCAATCAAGATATGCATAATTCCGTGCCTATCTAATAGACTTTCCGTATTACAAGAGTTAACAGATTATCTATATGGTTTGGTTTCTGAGAAACAAAAACGATCAGGAAGAATGTTATTTTAAAGGATTCTACTCCACACCACCTTTTACAAAACTGTATCTACTGCCTTACATTCTCGTATTTTATTGAATCTATTTTGCACAGTTTCATCTTCTACAATTGTACCTACATCCTTGTCAACGCGTGTTGCGTACGAGTCAGGGGCGTAGATACGTATTTGGTTAAAAGAGTGGAGTAACTTTTTTTTTAAAGACACTTTTTCATTTTTCTGATATTTGTGGTGACATATTTTATTAATAATGTAGTATAGAAATAATATAGCATAAAAATAGTATAGTATAGAAATAATATAGTATAGAAATAATATAGTATAGAAATAATGTAGTATAGAAATAATGTAGTATAGAAATAATGTAGTATAGAAATAATATTGTATAGAAATAGTATAGTATGGAAGCATCAAGAATTTATTTTCAAAAAGTTTATATTAATGCAGCGATGGGTTTGAGCCAATTCCGCTCAGATGTCACCTACTGGCCTCGCAAATGATTCAACACGTTTTCCATCTCCAACCACAGCGCATCTCTGACTGATTATAGGCTTCCAACGTTTATGTTCTCAAGCCATATGGAAAGGAATGCTGTGTGGTCGAAGACAGAAAAAGTGTAAACTCAAGTTACGAGGCGAGTAGGTGCCATCTGAAAGGAACTACTTCACATCCCGCTTGCTGCATTAATAGTTATCTTTTCAGGGAAACATTAAAGAAAGAGGGGTGGGGGTTTAGTGGATTTTTAGCTTTCTTCCAAGTGCTAAATGTCATGTTCTACATGAGGAAGGGGCTGGGGATGTTGGAACCCTCATTTACGGTCTTGGTGTGAGGGTTCATGTACGGTGTTTATGTGGGCGCACGATTCATTCTTTCAATAACACACTATATCTAGAATTATGTCTCCAGCTTCCTGCTTACCGTGAGAAGTTGTTATTTCCCCATTTTCATTAAGTTTGGCCATATTTTACCTGAAGTTTGGCTATAATTAGTTTATTCTGTCTGGCAACCCTGAATTGAGTACATGTTTTCATCCTTCAATAATACATTCTTCTAAAAATATTTGCTTAGATTCTAGTTTAGCATGCGACATTATTGTTTCTTCACTCACTTCCATTAAGTTTCTGTTTAGTTTATTGTTCTTTCTCTTGTTCGGTTCCACATGTTGTCTCTGCGGGCTGCTCAGTGTTTATTCATTTCTGTCAAGACACTTTTTTTATGTATGAGATTCCAAGTGTTTCTTTACATTCTTGTGCTTAAGTATACTGTTCTACCTGAATTTTATGACCCGTATTACGGAGTCTCAGATTTAACTTAATTACTGTGTCTTGTCAAGATATTATTTCTGGTTTCTACCAAGGCATGTCCTGGCTGTAATTTGAGCGTTGTCTGTGTTGTGTGACCAGCGAAAATTGAGTAAACATGGTGTGAATTATTTTTTTAATTACTGGAATCACTCAAGAAAGCACAAAGTCAACGTTTCGAGAAAAAGGCCTTCACCAAAAACAACATGTCAAAACAGATAAATTAGAGGGTATCTATGATCATATGATAATACTAAATTAAAAGCACAAGTGACGGAAGGATATGATTGGTAAATTGTAATTTATATATTTTTCTTTAAATGAAGGGATGGAGGTGAAATAAATCTTGCTCAGTTACAGGAACACACTTCAATGACTAAATCTTGCTCAGTTACAGGAACACACTTCAATGACTAAATCTCGCTCAGTTACAGGAACACACTTCAATGACTAAATCTCGCTCAGTTACAGGAACACACTTCAATGACTAAATCTCGCTCAGTTACAGGAACACACTTCAATGACTAAATCTCGCTCAGTTACAGGAACACACATCAATGACTAAATCTCGCCCAGTTACAGGAACACACTTCAATTACTAAATCTCTCTCAGTTACAGGAACACACTTCAATGACTAAATCTCGCTCAGTTACAGGAACACACATCAATGACTAAATCTCGCCCAGTTACAGGAACACACTTCAATTACTAAATCTCTCTCAGTTACAGGAACACACTTCAATGACTAAATCTCGCCCAGTTACAGGAACACACTTCAATTACTAAATCTCGCTCAGTTACAGGAACACACTTCAATGACTAAATCTCGCTCAGTTACAGGAACACACTTCAATGACTAAATCTCGCTCAGTTACAGGAACACACTTCAATGACTAAATCTCACTCAGTTACAGGAACACACTTCAATGACTAAATCTCGCTCAGTTACAGGAACACACTTCAATGACTAAATCTCGCTCAACTACAGAAACACACTTCAATGACTAAATCTTGCTAAACTACAGAAACACAACTTAGGAAGATCTATGCTTTTGTCAAAGAGGCACACTTCAATGACTAAATCTTGCTCAATTACAGGAACACAACTTAGGAAGATCTATGGTTATGTCAAAGAGGCACACTTCAATGACTAAATCTCGCTCAACTACAGAAACACAACTTAGGAAGATCTATGGTTATGTCAAAGAGGCACACTTCAATGACTAAATCTTGCTCAATTACAGGAACACAACTTAGCAAGATCTATGGTTATGTCAAAGAGGCACACTTCAATGACTAAATCTCGCTCAGTTACAGGAACACACTTCAATGACTAAATCTCGCTCAACTACAGAAACACAACTTAGGAAGATCTATGCTTTTGTCAAAGAGGCTATGTAATATTAAGAGCTAACTTGCTCACAGCTAAATAGGTTACTTCATCATGTTTTAGTATTTCGCCTTTGGTACATTTAAATAGTGTATATTTTTACTGTAAATATACATATTGTGTATAACGTAGATATACACAAATCAGCTACAAAAGCTAATATCTGTTACTATGAGGTCTCTAATATCTTATATTATTGTGACCTTATAATATTAATTATATTACCTATAGCGTATTATCTATATTTTAGCCATTATTTTAATTTGCCCAAATTATTTCACACATTTTTTTTAAGATGTACATTCGACCATGTTTTTCAAGCTATAGTTCACACCTTCTATGTTTCTTTTCATTTCTGGCTTGAAGGTACAATCAATCAATGGTCGAAAGCACCAAAAGATGGTGCTTCAAATATCAAGCCAGCTGCACATCTAATGATGACATCACAGGACATCCAAGGCATGCCTCAAAGTAAGACATTTAGAAAGTCATTGTCACTGTATGTTTTGTCTCAATTTCTTACTTTTCTCTTCTGTCTAATTTAGTAATGAAAAGTTTCAATGTTTAGTAATGACAAGTTTCTATGTTTAGTAATGACAAGATTCTATGTTTGCTAGTGAAAAGTTTATATGTTTACTAATTGAAAAGTTTATATGTTTAGTAATGAAAAGTGCATATGTTTGCTAATTGAAAAGTTTATATGTTTAGTAATGAAAAGATTCTATGTTTGCTAGTGAAAAGTTTCTATGTTTAGTAATAAAAAGTTTCTATGTTTAGTAATTAAAAGTTTATATGTTTGCTAATGAAAAGTTTATATGTTTGCTAATTGAAAAGTTTCTATGTTTAGTAATGAAAAGTGCATATGTTTGCTAATTGAAAAGTTTATATGTTTAGTAATGAAAAGTGTATATGTTTAGTAATGAAAAGATTCTATGTTTGCTAGTGAAAAGTTTCTATGTTTAGTAATTAAAAATTTATATGTTTGCTAATGAAAAGTTTATATGTTTTCTAATTGAAAAGTTTATATGTTTAGTAATGAAAAGTGTATATGTTTGCTAATTGAAAAGTTTATATGTTTGGTAATGAAAAGAGTGACCCATTGGTGACGAAGAGACACAGACAAGCTTAAATTGCATCTTTGTCCGTATATTTATATCCATATATTTATATCCGTATATTTATATCCATATATTTATATCCATATATTTATATCCGTATATTTATATCAGGTGAAAAGTTTATATGTTTGGTAATGAAAAGAGTGACCCATTGGTGACGAAGAGACACAGACAAGCTTAAATTGCATCTTTGTCCGTATATTTATATCCATATATTTATATCCGTATATTTATATCCATATATTTATATCCATATATTTATATCCGTATATTTATATCAGGTGACATATCCTTTCCAGAGCATAGCCTACTTTATGGATCTTAAGAACTCCTCAAGATTCTGGGCGAATTGACCTGCCACGGCCAGGGGCATGTTTAAACAATCTGTCATGTCTCTTATCCATCGTCGTCTTGAGCGGCCTTTACCTCTACTTCCAGCTGCTATACCTTTCTTTATTAATTGTTCCATGTTTTTATGACTCTTTATATGTCCAAACCTTTTCAGCTTTCTTAGAAATTCTTATCAAATATATAAAATGCATATGTTTGCTTATGTAAATGTTTATAACTAACATGCGCTCAGACTATAGTTTAATTACGGATTGTATAATTACGGATTGTATAATTACGGATTGTATAATTACGGATTGTGTAATTACGGATTGTATAATTACGGATTGTATAATTACGGTTCACTGCAGATACTTTGTTAACATATATTTATTTATAGATAAATCATGCAATAATTGTATGTTTATGTTTATCATTTATTAACTATATATTTATTTATGGTGTGGATCATTTGTTAGTTAACTATATGTTTATTTATAGATAAATCATAGGATAAATTATGTTTATGTTTATTGTTTGTTAACTGCATGTTTTTTTATAAAAGAATCATTTGTTAACTATATGTTTCTGTATAAGATGGATCATTTGTTAACTATATGTTTCTGTATGATCATTACCGGGTATTAACTATTTGCATATGTGTCGATTGATCATTAACTTTTTGCATATGTGTAGATAGATTTATCATTGTTAACCATTTGCACATGTGTAGCTTGATCATTGTTAACCATTTGCATATGTGTAGATTGACCATTGTTAACCATTTGCATATGTGTAGATTGATCATTGTTAACCATTTGCACATGTGTAGATTGATCAATGTTAACCATTTGCACATGTGTAGATTGATCATTGTTAACCATTTGCATATGTGTAGATTAGATTGATCATTGTTAACAATTTGCATATGTGTAGATTGATCATTGTTTACTATTTAATATCTAATTCTCAATTTGTTGTTTGTTTATCACAATTGGTGGAGACCACTTGTTACATCCACTTTTTATATATTTCATTCTAGATATAAATATCAATTGTAACTGTTGCTATGCCACTTTTCTAGTCCATGGTCGACAGTACACTATTGGCAACTGGATTCACAATGACGACCTGGCCTTTACATATCGTACCACCTACAGACACGGGCGAATAGTTATACCTGAAGATGGATTTTACTTTGTCTACAGGTATTTGTGTGTTTTTTTACTTTCTCTGGAGCTGTAGTAGCTCAGTTGTTAGTAAAGCTGCGATCCAAGTTCAAGTGATCCTGTGTTCGATTTCCAGTCAATTGGAAATATTGTTAAATCACCAGCTCAGTGACTTGTAATAGGCCACAGCAAAACTGAAATTCAACAGGTGATACTAGGAAACTTGGTGATTAAGTTAAACATAGATGTTGAACATAGAAGTTAAACATAGAAGTTGAACTTCATCACTGTTTCCTAGTTTCGTCTGTAAATTCACCAAACACTACAAGTTCGGGCCAGCTTGTGGGGTCAGCCTAGTCATGTTTTCTTGGAAAGTTACACACTACAGTTTTGATGATGACCATATAAGACTTACCTGTCAAGGTTTGATATGGTCACTGAAGGGCAAGAGAAAACAATGAAGACCAAAAGAAACTTTACGTAGAACTATTACAAGAGAACGTTTTACCATTGGTATCAGAAACAATGAAGATCTAAAGCACATTGCAATGAAAAGAGAGACATGAAAATCTATGACATCTGCCCTATGTGCCGTCTTTGGCCCTAAAGGAATAACTAACTAACACCATATTACTCAATAAGCATGAATGGTGTGAACAAGAAAAACTGTACTTTAACTTTTTCTACAGTTCATATAAAGGTACTATTTTGGGGAGCTCAGTAGCGCAGTGGTTAGAGCACTGGATTCGCATATGAATGGTTGATTATTCCGGGAAGTAAAGGCATTTACAGAGCCTCTGAAATGTGAGATCGATAACAACTCACACCCCTACGGCATTAATAAATGCTATGGGTTGCTTTACTTTACTTTACAGTTCAAATGATTATTATTAGTCGTATTGAAATCTGGCATAATAACAAACACACAGACACTCAATACTGATCATAGGCCCTATGTGTCCCAAATGTGGCAGGGGATTCTATACCAGGATTTGACTTTTCAGTCATCTGCACGCACACCAGAGAGATATAACAACACAAGTCTGAAACTGTTGTCATCATTGTCTGAGATGGACGTCTATTGTTAGTATTATTATTATTATTAGTATTATTATTATTATTATTATCATTGTTATTTGTATTATTATTGTTATTATTGTTGTTGTTATTATTATTGTTATTATTATTATTATTACTATTATTATTGTTGTTGTTGTTGTTGTTGTTGTTGTTACTACTATACTATTATTATTATTATTATTATTATTAATGTTATTATTATAATTAAGCCAATTAGTTCTATATTTCTCTACTACCTTCTTGTTGGATCAAAAACTAGTTTTGTTTCTATATTGTTTATATTTCTATATTCAGCCAAATCTCCTTCATGGAAGTCTTTGATGTGCAGCACAATGAGGGATATGGAAGTCGAGGAAGTTCTGAGTTCCCGAGTTTGTCTCATTACCTGTACAGGTTAGTCACACAGTAGCTTGTATCATTACCTGTACAGGTTAGTCACACAGTAGCTTGTCTCATTACCTGTACAGGTTAGTCACACAGTAGCTTGTATCATTACCTGTACAGGTTAGTCACACAGTAGCTTGTCTCATTACCTGTACAGGTTAGTCACACAGTAGCTTGTATCATTACCTGTACAGGTTAGTCACACAGTAGCTTGTATCATTACCTGTACAGGTTAGTCACACATTAGTCTGACTTATTACATGTACAGGTTAGTTGGTTACACAGTAGCTTGTAGCATTACCTGTACAGGTCAGTTAGTCACACAGTAGCTTGTGTCAACACAGAAGAACAGGAGGTAAACATAAACATACAGGGAGAGAAACTACAACAAGTAAAACAGTATCAATATCTTGGACACATAGTCACAAATGATGGCAGATGTGAAACAGAAGTTAAAAGGAGAATAGGAATGGCTAAAAGTACCTTCAATGACATGAGGAAATTATTAATATCTAAACAAATTACAAACAAGTTAAAAATGAGAATTATAAAATGCTACATCTATTCCATATTAATGTATGGCTCAGAAACATGGACACTAAATAAACAATTAGAAGACAAAATTGATGCCTTTGAGATGTGGGTATATAGAAGAATAGGGAGAACATCATGGAAAGAGAAGAAAACAAATAAAGAGGTGCTAAAGACACTTAATATGAAGAAAGAACTACTAAGAGAAATAAAGATCAGGCAAATAAAATACTTTGGACACATTAAAAGACATGACACCCTATTGAAGACCTTACTTGAGGGTAAAGTCAAAGGGAAGCGAGCAAGAGGTAGGCAGAGATACAAGTGGGAGAGTAACATTACACGATGGACAGGTTACAGTCTAGCAGATGTTGGAGATACGTTGCAGCCAACCTTCGTTGCGGAGACGGCACTTGATGATGATGATGAGCTTGTATCATTACCCGTAGAAGTCAGTTAATCGCACAGTAGCTTGTATCATTACATGTTCAAGTTAGTTGATCACATAGTAGCTTGTATCATTACCTGTACAGGTTAGCCACACAGTAGCTTGTATCATTACCATGTGTATAGGGAAGTGTACTAATGTTACAAATATTCACTTGGAACTAAAATATTCACTGGGAACTGAACAAAGCTTCACTGGGAAGTAGACAAAAATTCACTGGGAACTAAACAAATATTCCCTGCGAACGAAATAAAGATTCACTGGGAACTGAATAAATATCCACTTGGAAGTAAACAAAACTTCACTGAAAACTAAACAAATATTCACTGGGAACTAAATAAATATTCACTGGGAACTAAACAAATATTCACTGGGAACTGAACACAGACTCACTGGGAACTGAATAAATATTCACTGGTAACTGAACATTCACTGGAAACTAAAGAAAGATTTACTGGGAATTGAACAAAGATTCACTAGAAACTACACAAAAATTCACTGGGAACTGATCAAATATTCACTGTAACTGAACATTCACTGGAAACTAATAAATATTCACTGGAAACTGGACAAAGATTCACTGGAAACTAAACAAATATTCACTGGGAACTGAATGCATATTCACTGTGAACTGAACACATATTCACAGGAAACAGCAAAGATTCACTGGGAGCTTAGCAAAGATTCATTGGGAACTGAACAAAGATTCGCTGGGAATTGAACAAATATTCACTGGAAACTAAACAAGGATTAACTGGAACATGGACAATGACTTGTTCATCCCGAGTAAACCACACTTTGCAAGCATCTTCTCTCAGACTTGCAGATCTTGTCAATATTTAGATGTTTCTGTTGAGACTGTCGACAGAAAATATTGTCCATCATGCATTGCTGCACCTAGTCAGTCATGTTCTTCCTGAATTCTTCAAGATATGCCATATTTGCTATGGTAACCAATTATGTTTATCAACAATTCTCTCTCATAATATTGTCTGTAATTTCCATTGCAGACATTTTGCCATTCCATGAGTCGAAGATATTTATCATCTACCTCTGTTGTAACAAATCTTTCTTCCGAGAAACCGTTCTTGTTACACGTGTTCCAAACCTTTGTTCTTCAAATTGTTTCTTGTCTGCCTGTTGTTTCTGCTGACGTTCAAGCAAATAACATTTATACAAAATAGGATTGATTCATATTTAGAGAAAAATAACATTATATTTAAAGACAAATAGAATAACTTTATATTTTTTTTAGAAAAATTGAATAATCTTTTATTTAAAGAATACTAGAATAACTATATATTTAAAGAAAAATGCCTTAATCAAATAAAATACAATACATTTAATTACATGATGTAATTTTATTTGATTACAATACATGACAGAGATGAGATGTCTGAGAAAAGCCACAGGAGTGACCAGAAGACAAAGAATTAGAAACAATATCATAAGAGAAAGAGTGGGTGTCATATAAATTCTACAATACATACAAAACCAACAGATACAATGGTTTGGTCATCTAGAAAGAATGTTGTGTGATTCATTAGTTTATAAAGCATATATGAAGAGAGGAGAAACAGAAAGAAGAGCCAAGGGTAGACCTAGAGTACGCTGGATCGACAACACCAAAGAGACATTACACGAACACCAAATAACATTATCTGAAGCTGCCAGAAAAGCGAGAACAAGAACATTGTATCTCCCTCAACACCTGTAAAGGGTAAAAGAGGAAGGAAAGAAGAAGAATTAATTAATAAAATACTTACATTATATGTAAAGAAAAATAAGATTATTACATACAGAAATATAAGATGATTATATATTTATACAAAATTGATAACATTTAGAAATCAAGTAAAACATAAGTTTAATATCCTGCCAAACACAGGTACAACATCCAATATCACAATGGAGGGGAAGAGAAACTGGCACAGAACTCTATTACTAAATGCTGGGGACAGAGCAAGACATTTGGAGAGTACACCAGTAACTTGGGAGCTGTATTTTTTCTCCGGACAGCCGATGAAGTCTTCATTAAGGTTTCCAACATTACCATGGTGGCCACTGACCCAAAACTCAGCTATTTTGGACTATTTAAGATATAAGTTGTGTGTGGAAATGGTTAATGGCATCAAGTTTTGTTTGGGAGTGTATTCTGGCATCAAATTTTGTATATGAGAGTGTTTAGCATCAAGTCTTGTGTGAATTGTTTTTGAATATTGATTCTTGTGTGAGGAATAATTTATTATAATATGTCATGTGACATGTGGGAATGCATTCTGACATCAAGTCTTATGTGGGAGTACTATCTAGCTTCAAGTCTTGTGTGGGAGTACTATCTGGCTTCAAGTCTTGTGTTGGAGTACTATCTGGCTTCAAGTCTTGTGTGGGAGTACTATCTGGCTTCAAGTCTTGTGTTGGAGTACTATCTGGCTTCAAGTCTTGTGTGGGAGTACTATCTGGCTTCAAGTCTTGTGTGGAAATGCTTTTTCACATTCTCATGTGTCTTAGTGTTTTATGACATCACCACATGCAATCAAATGTGGGGGAAATTCTGAAACAGTCTTGTGTGTGTGTGATGTTGTGGTGAGTATTGTATGGCATTTTAAATTCTGTGAGGAGATTATTTTATTGTTGTGTGTTAAGTAAATTCCTGTGTGTGAGAGAGTGTGTCTTATTTGAGTACCAGTAGGTTCTGAACATTGCAGCACAAATGCAAAATCCAGGAACATGTTGCAGATATATATTTCTTGTTTTATATTTCCCTGGCAGAATGGTTGAGCCATTTTCTTTGTGCTCAATAGATAGCGAGTTCAATCTCAGATCCTTCAGAAGACTGATGTGTCAGGCCATTAGCGCAAATAAATTGGTTGCACAACGCATTTTTATTCTCCGGACTACATCCTGCTGGAAATCTAGTAGAACCATTTTCCTGCTATAAAAGAAAACCAGCAGAAGTTTGAGAATGAACGCTGAAGAAGATCTCAGACTAATGTCTTCTTTATAAGTGCATTTTATGAGCTACAATTTTGGAAAAGACCTGTAATGTAGGTCATCATAGAATATAATGAAAAGGTTTTCAATATATAGTATACAGATTACAGACATCTGTCTATTAATGTGTTATTTGGTGTGTTGAGTTCATTAGCGTTTATGTAGTTATGTGTGGTTGTTGGTGATGAACCACAAATGTCAATTCTTAAAGATATTTGGATTAATAGATTAAGGATGGTGTTGTTTTGGAGGTATGTTTGTAGATTGATTTATAAGGATTAGAATTAAGGTTGTATGAGTTGTTGAATAGAGGCCGTTAGGTTTGCGTTGCATAAATTTAGAGTAGATAATAGGATTAGGGCTGTTATGTAGGTGGCCAATATTGGGCAATGTCTTCAAAGTTGGTGATGAGATTGTCTTCTGGTAACATGTCAAGGTCACACATCCAAAAGACATATAGAATGCCACGTTCTTAAAGAAAATGGTTAGTCATTTTCTTGTTGTAGAAACAGTGAATAAGTTGAAAAATTAGTTATACTAGATATATTCATTCTTTCACAATAACAGTATTTTTAAAGCACATAATGTCTTATTATTAATATTCGGAATCATATTGTTGACATACAGAATCACATATTGTTGGCATACAGAATCACATATTGTTGGCATACAGAATCACATATTGTTGGCATACAGATTCTTACTATATTTAAAGTGTGTGTGTTTGTGTGTGCACCCCTAATAATGCTATATTTAGAGTAGCAAAAACCTGTGTTTAATCCCTGTATAGAGTACTGGAAAGGATAAACTTACATAAAAATAAAGATGTGAATATAAAATAAAATGTGTGAAGAGAGAAAGAAATTAACAACAGTTAATTTTTAAAAATGTGATTCCACTTGTGCAGTTACGCGTCATGGGGGGGGGGGAGTTTAAATTCTGCAATTCTCCATCTTTAGCCATTTGGGTCACATTGACCATCATCAGTCTGTGTCTCTCTAAGGTTTCTGTGATTGAATCTACCATCTAATACTTCATATTCCTCATGTCTTGTAGCCTGATCTTCTGCTGTTGTATGCACAAGGGCTGATTGTGTTGGTTCTATTCTCATTGGGTGGCCATGTAGTCTTGACATGGGATGTTCTTTATTTCTTGCCGGACATCTTTATATCTCCGTCTGTCCCTTCCGCTGACTTTTATAGCTTTTCTAAAACTTCTCATTTCACCGGCTGTGATATTTTTCTCTAGTGTCTTTGTCAAGGGCTATGTTTGACATTGGTAACACAGAGTTGGTAAAAAATAATTTTTGTCAATTGTTGTTTTGTCACCATGCAGATTTTTGAGCGATTGAGTATTGGCAACAGTTGGTCTGTCACAGCATTGGCTGAGTGAGATGACATTGAGGACGGTGGACAGTGGCAGTGTTATTGTGCAGCGGGGAATTCTTAACGAAAATTTGTGTAAAAGGATTAAAATTTAGTGAGAGAAGAATATGGTCATGAAATGTAAGAAAGTAATCAGCATAAAATACAATGTTTGAGAAAGACAACAATATGATAAAATGAATGATTAGAGAGAGAGAGAAAGAGAGAGGACCACACAGAATTGAATAGGAGGAATAAACTAAATGTATGTATAATTTGTATTTCTGTGTATATTATTTATGCTGCTTCAAACAAGTTCAACTATGCCAGTTTAAAAAAATACAATATATCAATTCTTATTTCATAGATGGATACATGAAAATCATATGACATTATATATGTTAATGGATTAAATTATTTATTTTAATGGATTTTAAACATTATATTACTTTATTGGTTGGATGGATGGGATACATGAACATTATATGACATTTTTACTTGATGGATACATGAACTTATGACAGTTTTATTTCATGGATATGTTAACATAATATGACATTTTTATTTAGTGGAAGTATGAACATTATAAGACTTTCTATTTGATGGATTGTCCTTTGCAGAACATTGTCCTCACTGCCACTCTGCAAACCTCTATGTTTTGCGCATGCTATATCTAAATGGATACATGAGCATTATATGATATATGTTTTATATGGTTACTTCAACATAATATGACTTTCTTGGCTGGATGGGATCGATGAATGTTATATATGACATTCTTATTGCATTTATGGATACGTGAACATTATATGATGTCTATTTTTTATGGACACTTAAGATAATAGGATATTTTTATTGAATGGATAGGCCTACATGAACATCATATGACATTCTTACTGGATGAGTATGGCATTTGAAGACTGGTTGCTATCATCTACAGCGTTCATTCTCAAATTCCTGCTGGATCTCTAGTAGGACAATAGTTCTACTAGATTTCTAACAGGAAGCAGTCCAGAGATCAGAAATGTGCTGTGTGCTGCCGTTTTATTAGCGGCAATAACCAAATACATGCAACTTTGGAGATATGATTGCAATAAAATGTGAAATAATATTACAATTCAATAGTTTTTGTGATTTCTTATAATGCAGATATTTGACTTATTTGAAATGCCAGTACATAATTTTTATCTTATGGAAAGTTCGCTCTCAAAATCCTGCAGATTAGCAGGATATAGCCCAGGGAATGGAATGTGTTGTGTCATTGTTACAGCTTAACTGAAATCTGCCCCTTTTGGCCTGATACATCTGACTTCAGCATTGAATATGGGTCACATTGACCCTATAAGGGAGAGCCATCTCTACCATATATATTTCTTAGTTGCCTCTTACAATGTGCATGGAAGGTAAATAGTGTTGATATTATGTGCTCCCAGTTCGGGCATGGCAAAACACACAAAAATAGAAAATGTAAAAATATAATTTAAACTAATTGATCGTACAAGACATCGTTTTTAAGAATAAAGAATAAAACAATGCTCAAACAATATAAAGTACTGACATCGTAGTATGGGGTTTTGTCTATATACACTCTTTCCCTCTCAACAGACTAGCAACTGTGCATGCTAAGAATGAAATGTGCAATAATCGCCACAGCTCAAATGATAATCCCACGAATCTCTGCAAAATTCATATGTGAACCATAGTCTCATTTTGAATCAGCAATCTCATGCACACAAGAAATTATGGTTTAGCTACTGTGCACTGGAAGCCTGCGCAAAATCCATTCATCCATAAACCCAAAACCAGTAAGAGTGGTATGAGTACTACCTTGGATGCGTGCTCCACCTCAGTGTTGTGAATGAGTGCGGAAAATTTTATCCTGTCATCTTTGATATTATCTGCCCATGATATTCTTTTGAATCCTCTGCTTCTTCCACCTTCAACTGTAGTTTGCAATATTGTTTTTGATTCATAAAATAAAAACTAACAAGTCCTCATATTTTTAATTAAATCTATACAGTGGAATCCCATTATAACAGCTTGGTCCGGACCTACCAAATATATAAGCCTATGTAATAACAGAAATTCACCATATACAGTAAAAGCAGTATAGTACAATTACAATTGGGGATTTTGAAAAGTGTTGCTATATTGGAAAATTTGTTATAAAAGATTGCACTATAGAGGGATTCCACTGTATTATCTTCTACCGCTTAACTCTTTTACTTCTAATCTTTTTTGGCATACCTGTTATTTATAAATCATTTGAAATGCTGATTTGTACACCTCTTGATAGTTTGATGAAATAATCAACAGGTTTGATCAGAATCACGGATTTAATCAGCAAATACCACAAAATTTACTGTCATTTTTGAAGCACACAATATTAACCTTTAAAGTTCTTGACCAGAGGAATGCATTTTCTGATCCAGTGGCCTATAGGCTCATGCCCTGTTACTCAACATTGGTTGATTGCTGTCTTAGAATCGTTAAAATACTTTATTATGTCCAGCAAAATTTGTAAAAGAGTAATGAAGTTTATGTAATTAATTGTAATTAATTGTAAATAGTACACATAATAACGCACAAATATCTACTTTTCGACCAAATGCCTTTATCAAGAACACAACATCACACAAGACGAATAAGACATGAAACTGTGCACATTCACATAGTAATCATTAGATTATTCCATCTAGCAGTTGATATGCGAACATAGAGAGTGCTGTTTCTTATATTTTCTGTTATATTGTGTTCTTGATAAAGCCCTTTTGGTCAAATCATTGATTTATGTGTGTTATAGTGATTAGGAAAACTTCATACCTACTTTCCAAGTTTCTGATGATTTCTCTGGTATAGTGGTTCAGTGATTGAGCACTTTGTGCTCTAGAGGTTGCAGGTTCAAATCCCGCTTGCAACATCTTGTTTATAAAGTGATCTTTAATCAGAGATCCTGGGAAATTATCACTTGAAGATACAGAGTCATGTGTTATGAGTGCTACTCACTGCAAGGACATACAGCTTTTTTTATAGGGACAGAGTACCTTTGTGATAACCCAAGTACATTGAAGTAAATCTTCTCTGCACAGTTTGAGCCGTGCCAAGTTCCCCTGTTGGATTACAGTTTTCATGCAGTTATTAACATTTATTAATTATGTCATAATGGTTATATCATTTAGTGCTGATACACATATTGCATGCATTGATTGCTTAATTCAATTCTCCTAGTAAATACATGTAAAGCACTTGGCCGAATGACCAGAGTGACGGAGTCACAACAGTGTGGTAGCATGTTTAAACCACAGTTGTGACAGGATTTTTCGCTTTCTGAGCTAAAATAAAATTTGAACCTGTACACCACATGGTGACTGCTATTACTAATCAGCCATAATGTCCGCAGCTTACAAAAGCTTCCATATGTTCTCTAGCAGGAAAATATGCAGTAATGAAAATTAAAACATAATTACTTTTGTTAATTGCATGTTTGTAGCTGCCTTAATTTTCTGTTTATTACTTTCTGTGTATTTGACTTGCTTTTTTTCTACACTGTACCCCATGTTTGCTTTTATCATCAAGCTTATTTATTTTGTATTCATTTACTTAAATATTATATTCGTTCCTTAATTGAGAAAGTGCGGCAGAATCCTTCTATAGTATATCCTTTTAGAATGTTTTAAATTTCCATATTTAAAACTTTTCACTTATAATATCTACAATTTGTATGCCAACACTCTGCTACCAATGTCAAACATGGTCTTTAACAGTCTTGCAGCAGAGGAAAATCTCTACATGTGAAATGAAGTGTCTGATTAAAAACTGCTATGGTTACTAAACTAGATAAATAAGAAATGAAGAAATTAGGAAAAGAGTTGGTATAATATAATGTACTGAACATATTGAAAGACAGCAAGTAAAATAGTTCTGTCACCTTATAAGTCAAACATAACACCAATAAGAGCATATAACAAAAGAATATCCGGGTGTAAAGCCAAAGGTAGACCAAGAAAATGGTGGATAGAAAACATCATGCTGGATAGATTGAACAAACATGGACTAAATGCAACCATGACGAAACATCTGGCCTTGGCATGACAGCTTAAGCTCCTGAATTAAAAAGTTCAGGCCCTAGTTTCCACATAACCATCACTGTTACTGGCAACACTTTCTATAATCCCCAATGATATTTAATCTTGAGTATTTGTTCTATATAGGCCTATATTGAATTTCTGTTATTACATACATATTTTCTCAGTCCTGATCAAGTTGTTATAATCGGATTTGCCTGTACAAAATCACTGCTAACCCTTTATCTCCATCAGGGTTATCTGTCCTGCTGTAATATATGTATAATTCACTGTAAATATAGAGGATTTATCCATTTACTAGAACAGTGGATAGGTTTCAGAAGTGATTTTAGTAATTGACTGAAGATAAAGAGTTATTACGTCAGTCTGTAAACTGGATGCATTGATGGAATTTAGTAACAGTTTCAACAGTCAAATTGAATTCCAGTCTACTGCAACATATAAAGAAATGAAGATTCCAGTCTACTGCAACATATAAAGAAATGAAGATTCCAGTCTACTGCAACATATATGAAAATGAAGATTCCAGTCTACTGCAACATACATGAAAATGAAGATTCCAGTCTACTGCAACATACATGAAAATGAAGATTCCAGTCTACTGCAACATACATGAAAATGAAGATTCCAGTCTACTGCAACATACATGAAAATGAAGATTCCAGTCTACTGCAACATACATGAAAATGAAAATTCCAGTCTACTGCAACATACATGAAAATGAAAATTCCAGTCTACTGCAACATATAAAGAAATGAAGATTCCAGTCTACTGCAACATATAAAGAAATGAAGATTCCAGTCTACTGCAGCATATAAAGAAATGAAGATTCCAGTCTACTGCAACATACATGAAAATGAAGATTCCAGTCTACTGCAACATACATGAAAATGAAGATTCCAGTCTACTGCAACATACATGAAAATGAAGATTCCAGTCTACTGCAACATACATGAAAATGAAGATTCCAGTCTACTGCAGCATATAAAGAAATGAAGATTCCAGTCTACTGCAGCATATAAAGAAATGAAGATTCCAGTCTACTGCAGCATATAAAGAAATGAAGATTCCAGTCTACTGCAACATACATGAAAATGAAGATTCCAGTCTACTGCAACATACATGAAAATGAAAATTCCAGTCTACTGCAACATACATGAAAATGAAGATTCCAGTCTACTGCAACATACATGAAAATGAAAATTCCAGTCTACTGCAACATACATGAAAATGAAGATTCCAGTCTACTGCAACATACATGAAAATGAAGATTCCAGTCTACTGCAACATACATGAAAATGAAGATTCCAGTCTACTGCAGCATATAAAGAAATGAAGATTCCAGTCTAATGCAGCATATAAAGAAATGAAGATTCCAGTCTACTGCAGCATATAAAGAAATGAAAATTCCAGTCCACTGCAACATATAAAGAAATGAAAATTCCAGTCTACTGCAACATATAAAGAAATGAAGATTCCAGTCTACTGCAGCATATAAAGAAATGAAAATTCCAGTCTACTGCAACATATAAAGAAATGAAGATTCCAGTCTACTGCAACATATAAAGAAATGAAAATTCCAGTCTACTGCAACATATAAAGAAATGAAGATTCCAGTCTACTGCAGCATATAAAGAAATGAAGATTCCAGTCTACTGCAACATATAAAGAAATGAAGATTCCAGTCTACTGCAACATACTCGGAAATGAAAATTCCAGTCTACTGTAGCATACGCAAAAATGAAGATTCCAGTCTACTGTAGCATACACGGAAATGAAGATTGCAATAAACTGGCCAATGAGGATGAATAATAATTGGTAGCATATCCTGTTTAGGACGTGGCCATTAACCCAGAATTTTTGGCTGGATTTTCTAGGCAATATAAACAGGTTGAGTATTATTGTTTTCAGAACAGTCCGGATGCACAATTGCCTGTGGCATGATTAAAACCCTGCCTTGGCCATCATAGACACACTGTGTACCTTGCCATCACCGAACCAGAAAAAAAATGATGAAAGAAAATTCCAAATTCAAGATAGTACTTCATATAATGAAATAACGATTACAAAAATTGCATGTAATGTAAAAAAATATATAAAAAAATCACATATAATAAAATAAAGATAAAAAATAAACCTTCAGTGAAAAATGGCTACAGAATAATTTGGAAAATCATCTTTGATATTACTGCAAAGATGAGATCAGGTTACAATATTCCAAGTTAGAACTTTAGAACTGGTCATTATTCTGAGTGTCAACTGGTCAACTGCTGCATGTACAAATAGCCTATGCTTATACTTCAACCAACATATACCTGACAAATAAAATATATACTCTTGCAGGTCAACAAGAACATCTCGTGGCAGTGATAAAGCGTTGCAAACTTGTGTGGTTTGGCCACATGATGTGGCACGATTCCCTTTCCAAAACTATCTTACATAAAACAGTTAAGGGTGTAAGAAGGAGATGAAAATAAAGTATGGAGTGATAATGTTAAAGAATGGGTAGGATTTCAATTCTCCACACTTAAATAAAGAACTGAGAACAGGAAGGCATGATGGAATTTTTGTCTCCATCGATTTTCACACTTAAATAAAGAACTGAGAACAAGAAGGTAAGGCGGAATTTTTGTCTCCATCGATTTTCACACTTAAATAAAGAACTGAGAACAGGAAGGCATGATGGAATTTTTGTATTAATGATTCCAGAGTGACACCCCAACGACACTGAACAATTTTGAGCTTAATGAAGATGAAACTTAGACAATCATGTACCCATGAGGGAAAAGCAAGGAGACAGTAGGATATGTACTCCGTGATTGCGATCTTCATTAAAAGAGAAGAACAGAGGTGTGACTCCCCATGACCAACCTCAATGAAAAACTGTATGACGATGTAACAAGCCTGAGACGGACTGCCACCTTTATAAGTGAAATGAGTTATAATATAGAAGCCAGATCAGCATTGTTGTCTGAGCGAATGACAAAGAAGAAGTTTTAGTGTATCATTTGTTTAATGATCTTAGCAGTTTCTGTGCTTATTATTTCTGGCAGTTTCCATTAGTTTTAGAGACCATCTGAAGTTATTTTCATTGATCTACAATTGTGTCATGCAGTGTATTGAAAAGAATATTTTTACAAGGCACCAACTGTAAAGCTAGTCTGTCACTTTTGTTCGGTGGCATGCATAGTGTTTGATTAGAGCAAGCATATTTTCAGCAACAATTTATGGTTGTGAATCATGGACACTTAATAAATCAGTAGTACTTAAATAGAACACAGACTTTAGATGTTTCACTCGAACGTAACTGACTGACTATCACTAAAACTAAAGGGTTATGAGGTGTAAACACAAAAACATACAAATTACAATACACAAGATATTTTCAACATTTCTAACCATTAGATCTTTTTCAAGAATATATATAACAGTGAAAAACAATGAAAACAGTAAAATCAATATTACCGCCACAGAGATAGTACAATGATATACATGGAAACATGTAGTCATGGAAGTGAATTTTGTTGAAAATTGGACAGGATATGATAACAGATATAACAAATTATTACCTAATACAACATGGATAGCAATACAATAATGACCACACCAACACAAATTTAAACAAACGAATGTTCAGAGTTGAGTCCAAAAGGTTTGAAGTTACCAAACTCAAAAATAAATTTATTTTCAAAAGCGTACCAACATCTGTCATGATGTGGTGCACAATCTTATGTCACTGACCTCACACCTGTGTTGGTGTGGTCCTTATTGTATTGCTATCCATGTTGTATTGTTATCCATGTTGTATTGTTATCCATGTTGTATTGGGTAATAATTTGTTATATCTGTTATCATATCCCGCCCAATTTTCAACAAAACCCGTTTCTGTGACTTCATATTTCCATGTACATCATTGTCACCTTGAACTTAATATTATTTACATGTCAATAGTGTATCTAGTACCTCCATGTTGGTAACATTGTTTTTCACTGTTTGTTTGATATATCCTTTAGAAAGTTTTAATGCCTCAAAACATTGAAAATGTCTTGTGTATTGTAATTTGTAAGTTTTCATGTTTACACCTTATAACCCCTTAGTTTTAGTGATATTCCATCTGTTGTGTTTAAGTGAAACATCAAAAACCTGTGTTCTACATTAAGTAATATTGTTGTTTCTTTTCACTGCAGTATTACCTTATATTAATAAATCAATAGCACAGAGAATAGCTGTCTTTGAAATGAGATGCTATAGAAAGATTCTGAGAATACTATTGTTAGCACCCAAAAAAAATTCAAGAATTGATAAGAACATTAAATGTTGAAGAGGATTGATTCCTAAACACATTATAATAACAGGTTGAGATTTTGTATTGGCTAAGAGTTAAGTTATAACAGCATGTTAAAATTAATAATGGATGGTTAGGTCACTGGTAGAAGTGATAAGTGCAGCCAAAGACGACAGTAGATAAGAGACATCTCAATTGTTTCAACATGCCCCTCACTGCATCAAGTCAGCTTGCCCAGACAGGTGAGAAATTCAGAAGAACCATAGGAAAGGCTACGTCCTGGAAAGAATATTCCACCTGAAGAAGGTATATTGTAAAATATAATGGTTCATTGTTTTTATTTATTTATTTGCAGCACTAATTAAATAACTATATACAAGAACAAATGATGAATATCTATGCATTCAGAGTTACCAGTACATGTATTGAACGTGTCTCTACATGAATGGTTGGTTGGTAGGTTGGTTGCTGATCCAGCCGTTCATGGGTTCATTCCCTTCGACCTAGCATGCCCCTTAATAGAATCATAATCATTTGAGGGATCTCCCTGACATAATGGTTACTCATTTGCTTTGTGTTAAGAAGTTGCGGGTTCAAATCCCACACACGATGTCTTGTTTTTAAAGTGGATTTTGTCAGAGACCCTGGAGATTAAAGTTTGATGCTATAGAGTTTACTTTCTATGTGTGGTATTCTTGATAGGTGGGTGTCACTTCATTTGACAGAGTACATATGGGATAACCCTAGTACAATGAAGTCAGTCCTCTATACGATTTGAGCCTTTTTTTAAATTGTGGTATATCTACATATCTCCAATTCCTTTGATCTTACTGGTGTCAGTGATAGAACACTTACAAAGTAGAAGTGGTCATTGGCATCACGTCCACCATTGGTACTCTAATCTCTGATTAATTAATATTGTAGGGCTCTGTAGCTATGTTGATAGCATGCAAGACAACGATGGCATGCAAGACAACGATGGCATGCAAGACAACGATGGCATGCAAGACAGCGATGGCATGCA
The DNA here is from genome assembly GCA_034231615.1 of Meghimatium bilineatum. Lineage (NCBI taxonomy): Eukaryota > Metazoa > Mollusca > Gastropoda > Stylommatophora > Philomycidae > Meghimatium > Meghimatium bilineatum. The sequence continues at coordinate 8,378,862 of CM067301.1, forward strand.
AGACAACGATGGCATGCAAGACAACGGGGGAAAAAAGTCATGAATGTTTGTTTGTGATTCACTTTAAGGTTGATGACCAGAGTGTAAGTATGGGAACCAACTCTCTCCTAAAGCTGACCCACTAGCGACATGGTTGCAAAAGTTCAATAGAAGTGGTAAAACACTAAACGAATTAGATGATGCCACCAAATTCAGATGTGCTGGGCCATTGGCTCCAATAAAAAGAACACATGTTACATCTCTATTCTCTGAACAACATTCTGCTGGAAATCTAGTAGGACCAGTGTTGTGTGGGAGTTTGAAACAAATAAAATTATTAATAACGGTAAATAATTATCAGTGTGATTAAAGAAACTTTGAAAAGAGTAGAATGCTCCAGACAATTTTAAAGCGACAAAAAATATAAGAAATCAGGTAGCTCTTCTTGTCTGAAGATCTTTATTCTTGTTTACACTGCAATGGGTATAAGATGGGATTTGTTAGTGATGGTTTCATAAGATGGGATTTGTTAGTGATGATTTCATAAGATGGGATTTATTAGTGGTTTCATAAGATGGGATTTGTTAATGATGGTTTCATAAGATGGGATTTGTTAGTGATGGTTTCATAAGATGGGATTTGTTAGTGATGGTTTCATAAGATGGTATTTATTAGTGGTTTCATAAGATGGGATTTGTTAGTGATGATTTCATAAGATGGGATTTGTTAGTGATGGTTTCATAAGATGGGATTTGTTAGTGATGGTTTCATAAGATGGGATTTGTTAGTGATGATTTCATAAGATGGGATTTGTTAGTGATGATTTCATAAGATGGGATTTATTAGTGGTTTCATAAGATGGGATTTGTTAATGATGGTTTCATAAGATGGGATTTGTTAGTGATGATTTCATAAGATGGGATTTGTTAGTGATGATTTCATAAGATGGTATTTATTAGTGGTTTCATAAGATGGGATTTGTTAATGATGGTTTCATAAGATGGGATTTGTTAGTGATGGTTTCATAAGATGGGATTTGTTAGTGATGGTTTCATAAGATGGTATTTATTAGTGGTTTCATAAGATGGGATTTGTTAGTGATGATTTCATAAGATGGGATTTGTTAGTGATGGTTTCATAAGATGGGATTTGTTAGTGATGGTTTCATAAGATGGGATTTGTTAGTGATGATTTCATAAGATGGGATTTGTTAGTGATGATTTCATAAGATGGGATTTGTTAATGATGGTTTCATAAGATGGGATTTGTTAGTGATGGTTTCATAAGATGGGATTTGTTAGTGATGGTTTCATAAGATGAGATTTGTTAGTGATGGTTTCATAAGATGGGATTTGTTAGTGATGGTTTCATAAGATGGTATTTATTAGTGGTTTCATAAGATGGGATTTGTTAATGATGGTTTCATAAGATGGGATTTTTTAGTGATGATTTCATAAGATGGGATTTGTTAGTGATGGTTTCATAAGATGGTATTTATTAGTGGTTTCATAAGATGGGATTTGTTAGTGATGGTTTCATAAGATGGGATTTGTTAGTGATGGTTTAATAAGATGGGATTTGTTAGAGATGGTTCTGTGAGATGACTTAAAAACCAGTGTTCTGCCTTACCTAACTCGAATTTCAGCACTCAAAATAACTACAGCATTATATGTCAAAGACTAACATTTTATTTTATTTGAAATAATGCAATTATTTTTCTTAGAGCTCAATTAGCCTATCTGTTATTTTACCTTATTCTCAATCACAATGTTTTAATGCACAAGCTGTTTGTCAACATCCAGACTTCTCATTCTGTATTTTTGTCCAAAATATCCATACAATACAGTTTTGTATTTTTACCACAAAATTCTATCAATTTTCCATTATGGACATATTCAATGAAACGAATATTTTGTGCAAAATATTCAGAAAAATGTATATACCTACTATGTGATGGGTAAAGTTTTACAACAAGTTTCCAAAACAGATCATAAGTTCCCAAATGAAGTAGCAAGAATTCATGATAAGACAACATATGTCATCTTGAAACCCATAACCTTTCAGGATCGTAGGTTATGCCACTTTGGAAATATCAACACAAAAATCCTGCCATGCCTCTGTTCTTAGTTCCTTGTTTCCTCTCTGTTCTTAGTTCCTTGTTTCCTCTCTGTTCTTAGTTCCTTGTTTCCTCTCTGTTCTTAGTTCCTTGTTTCCTCTCTGTTCTTAGTTCCTTGTTTCCTCTCTGTTCTTAGTTCCTTGTTTCCTCTCTGTTCTTAGTTCCTTGTTTCCTCTCTGTTCTTAGTTCCTTGTTTTGGTGTGAAGAATAATAACCATATCCAATATTTAATCAGATTAATTCCTGCTTTCCTGTCTCCTCTGTTTCTACCACCCTCAACTGCTCCCTGCATCATAGTTCTTGAAAGGGGCTGTCCACAAATTACATCATGAATTATAGTGAAGGGATCTGAAAATGATTAACAGTTGTTAACATGGGTAGGGTGGAGTTTGACAAAAGTAAATATTGGAATATAAGCAATGCCATTTTTTAAACATCAATTAAATTGTTTGAATTTGAAACATTTTTTCTCACGAAAAATATTAAATAATTTTTTATTTTTTTTTTACTTATCTGAAAAATATTGTCATGATGGGGAAGAGAGTACTTTTTTTAAATATAATTAGGCATAAGCAGCGGGGTCCCTGAAATCTGGACAGCTAATGACAGAAACAGTAAACCTCTGTTTCAAGAATAATGGGGGTTTTATGATTTTACTTATTTTACCTGAGGGTAAAAGAAAAAGAGGAAGACCTAAAACAACCCTTAAAAACACCATTCTTAAAGAAGGGGGAATTAATAGGCTGTAAGACCATCCAGGAACTAGAGCTGCAGTCATATTTACTGCATCATATGGAGAACCAAAACCTCTGGCCTATGTGTCACTTGCGGCACGAAAGGAAAGAACAAACTAATGACAGGTTGAAGTGGGGTTAAAAATTGTTGACAACAATAATCGTAAGCCCCAACAGGAATTATGCCTCATCATATGGTCAAATCACAATTTTCACTTATTCATTCATTCATTTTCCTTTTGCGCCGAAGTTAGCACATAGGGCAGAGATCAGATCTCTCCAATTCTGTCTGTTCAAAGCTATTCTGTGCAGTTCTTGAATAGTATGAATATTGGTTGTTTAACTTTCTCTAAGTATTGTTCTTCTGAGTGTTTCTTTTTGTCTACCCCTTGCTCTTTTGCCTGTAATTATCCGTTCAAGAGATTGGTGGTGTATTCTGTTGGTGTCTGCGCATAGGACATGCCCGATTTAGGACCAACAGCGTTTTCTGATAACATCTGTGATGAAATTTTTATGTGTCTCTTCTCTGATTTTATCATTCGATTTGAATTCACTCCAAAGGGTGTTAGTTATCCTACGAAGACATTTGTTCTCGAAACTCAGTAATTTCTTTTCACTTATACATGGTGTAATTTATTTCATATTTGCAAATTTATGATCCCTTACTTACTGTTTTCTTTATAAAATTTCAGTAAGCTATAACAAAAATGGAATTTTGTGTATTGGATTTTTAGAAGAAAAAACAGAACAAAGAATCAATTTTATGTATTCTGTTTTTAAAAGAAAAAACAGAACAAAGAATCAATTTTATGTATTTGGTTTTTAGAAGAAAAAAAACCGAATAAATAATTTATCAATTTTTAATATTTGGCTAAAATGTTAACATTTTATGCCATGCTAAAAATTGTTGACTAATATTATTTAAATATTATGTATGGCTAAAATTTGTTTGTTACTTTTAAGAGGGGGCACACTCTCCCCATACCTGTTCAACATTTACGCTGAAAGTATAATGAGGAACGTGAGAGAAGACATACACAACACTGACTACCACGCTTTAAACATAGGTGGATTCCTAATCCCAGAACTACGCTACGCAGACGACACAGTACTTCTTTCAAACGATAAAAAGGGATTGGAACAACTAATCAAGAACACAAAGAAATATAGCAAAGCACAAAATTTGTATTTAAACATGCAGAAAACAAAAATCATGTCAACAGATATAACAACACAACAACCACAAATCAGAATAGACAATACTGAGATAGAATGTGTGGATAAATTTGAATACTTAGGAGCAAACATCAACGGTGCAGGAGACTGCATGGCAGAAATAAGGAAGAGATTGGCAATGACATATTGCAAAATAACACGGCTGAAAAACATATGGAAAAACAACAAAATAGAAATGAAATTGCTAATGTTACGAACTTTTATTTTTCCGGTTGCAACATACGGCTGTGAAACATGGACTCTAAGTAAAACAGCAGCAAAGAGGATCAACTCCTTCGAGCTGAAATGCTACAGAAAGATACTTAGAATATCATGGAAGGATAAAATCAGAAACTCAGATATTATAAACACACTGAATATTCCAGAGTGTTGGTTACTAAACACAATAACAAAAAGAAAACTACGCCTGTTTGGTCATATAAAGAGACATAACTGTTTAGAAAGACAAATAATGGAGGGAAGAGTACCTGGGTAGAGGAGAAGGGGCAGACCAAGAAGATGATGGACTGACGACATTAAAGATAACATGAATAAATCGCTAGAAAATGCAAGCCACATCAGCCAAGACAGAGAGAGGTTCAGAGAGTTCATTGGGAAGACAACGTTCTGGAAGGAATACATCACATGACACTGTTGACTAATATTATTTCAATGTTATGTATGACTAAATCAGTTCAAGTGTTTAAGGGTGGGAGTTAGACAAGACTTAGTCTGCATTAGTCAGCAGGATTTTGAGAATTTACAAAGAAAAAAATACTAGGAAACAAGACAAAAAAAGAAGGTAAACACCCATCCTCCTTTTCCTATTGATTTATTTTCCAAAAATCTAACAAAAACAGAGAAATTACACTTTTTTGGGGGGGTGGGGGTAAACCACTCCCCCATATCAAAGACATATACAGCTTTGATCATCTCCATACATGTTTTCCTGTTTGGAAATCATAAAAATGTATGCTTACCAGCATGGTGGGTGGGTCTAAGAGGCAGTTACTGCAGCTTAATGAGAGAAGGAATGAGATATGTCTAGCTGATGTTTATTTTTTTGTGTGTTTTTTATTTTATTTGTTATTTCCAAATTATTGTACTTACTATGACAACACAAAATCGTTTAAATTGTCATGTCTATCTATTCTTGTTTTATTATGATATATTTCTGCAATGAATATTGTGTCTAAGATGACCGCAACCTCATTTTTTTCTTTTATGTTTGAAAGCTATGATATAATATGATCCACAATAAAACTTGACTTTGAAAGTATGTCCACAAGGGTTTCCATAGAATAATTTGTTGGTAACACCCAGATGTAGCCAAGTTGTTAGTGAACTGGCTTTTTGTTCCAGTGATATTATATATATATATATATATATATTGGTACTTTTTGGGAGAAGTGGCCACTTTTTAACAGAACAAATATTTACATTATTTAGCACAATGAAATATCTATAGAGACACATGTCACAGTACATAAGTCTACTGGCAGATCCAGTGAGCTGTCCGCTACACACGAGAATACCTGCTCCCCTTGGATGACTCTGGGGGATGGTGGGCTCTCAGTGCGTAGTGGGCAGATGGATGCAGACCTATTGACTTTTATGAAACTATACATAATATTCGAAAGTTAACATTCGACTAAGACTCTCCGTAATGAACCTATATATATATATATATATATATATATATATATATAATATATATATATATATTATATATATATATATATATATATATATATATATATCCATTAAGTGACATATTCTTTCGTCCTGAACCTGACTATCCTGTGCCAATCTGCCTGTCTTCTCCCAATGATAACTTCAAATCTTTGATATCACCTGTCCATCTCCTTCAATTTCTGCCTCTTCTTCTACTTTCCAGAATTCTCCCCTCTGAGATTATATATATATATATATATATATATATATATATATATATATATATATATATATAATATATATATATATATATATATATATATATATATATATATATATATATATATATATATATATATATAAATGTATATCATGTGACATAGGCCTATTCTTTCCCAGAACATAATCTTTCTTATGGCTGACCTACTCTGCCAGTGTTATCTTTACACATTCCAATATGTCTATTGTCCATCTTCTTGGTCGAACTCTGGCTGTGTTTCCTTCAACCATCCCCTCCTTTATTAGTCTTTCCATATCATTATCCTCAAGTGATCGAAGGTTCAAGTATCTGAGGCTCAATGTCCAGTTCAACTGGAAATATTATTAAAACACAAATGTTGACTATGTCGACTAAGGCTAAAGAAACTGTGTACCAGATACTCTAAGATAGAAAATGTCAGATGCTTGATAATGACCACATTATTCTTTGGTCATGAAAAAAACATGGCGTAACATTGTATGTGGACACCTGAGGATAAAAGAAAAAGAGGGGCCCCCAAAGTTACCCTAAAACACAGCATACTTAAAAAGAAGGTTGCAAGTTCAAGTCCATACAAGAACTAAAAATACAGGCAGCGGACTGCAACGCATGGAGAATCAAAACTTCTGCCCTATGTGCCGCAAATGGCTAGTGAATAAGGAACAAACAAACTAATGCTGTATGATGTGGAAAAAGGAAAACATTAAAGTGCAGATGATGTCATATTTTCTGCGTGAGATTTTTGTTTTGTTTTGCGTATAACTCAAATTGAACAATGCAAATCATTCAAGAAATTCTGAATCTTTGATATAAAAAAGTCAATATAAAGAACTGCATTAATTAATTGAGGCACTAAACAAAATTAATACTCATAGCACTGCTATTAGGAAGAATTAAAGTTAATGCACTACTAAACAAAACTAATCATTATTAATTACACTGCACAAAGAAAGCAAAAAAAACATCAATCTGTTTACAACTAGAAGCAGAATTAACGCAAAAACCAGTGATGTAATAGCTAAATGTAATAGAAAGTAAGAAAACATCAATCTGTTTACAACTAGAAGCAGAATTAACGCAAAACCAATGAAGTAATAGCTATAGGCCTATGTAATATGTTATGAGTACCCAAGCCTTTTTATATGTAGGCATGCCAGTAAGCAATACTTTGCATTACTAAAACACTTGCAAACAAATTTTCAAAATCTGATTTTATTTTAGGATCAATTCACTATCTATTTGCTAGAACCTTTGTTGCTTTTCAGCATCAGAGGTAGAAGAGTTTTCTGGAGATAGCCCTCTTGTGTGCTGAGTACATTGTGGAATTTGTCTCCTCTTTTATTTCTGTGGTCGGTCATTTTCGTGGTCAGCCTCTAGGTCTGCCTTCACTGTATCTGTGTAGCATAGCTTGCTGTGGTACGCTGTCAGGTGGTAGTCTGGTGATGTGTGAAAACCATTTGATCTGTTGTCTCTTGATGTATTCTAAGATTGAGGTGGTGTCTGTGTTTTTGTCAGATGTTCACATTCCTCACTCTGTCTCTTAGTGATGTTTTAGGATCACATACTCAAAACTAGATGACGAATAAATAAAAGTAAAGTAACCCATATAATTTATTAATGCTGCAGGGGTGTGAGATGCTAGCGATCTCACATTTCAGAGGCTCTGCAAATGAGGGCAGTAGCCATCTCCTCTCCTTCTCAGTCTTTACTTCCAGGATTAATCCGGCACCCATTTTAGGCTGCGTCAACTTGGGAGCCGTTGTGATCTGAAAAACATTTCCGCCTCAACTGGGGAATGAACCCAGGACCATTCATATGCGAAGCCAGTGCGCTAACCACTTTGCTGCGCAGCTTCCTGGATGATGAATACCCACAGTTTAAAGGAGCATATCTCACCGTAAGAGGAACCTAAGAGGATCTAACTAAATCTGAGAGCATATCTCACCGTAAGAGGAACCTAAGAGGATCTAACTACATCTGAGAGCATATCTCACCGTAAGAGGAACCTAAGAGGATCTAACTAAATCTGAGAGCATATCTCACCGTAAGAGGAGCCTAAGAGGATCTAACTAAATCTGAGAGCATATCTCACCGTAAGAGGAACCTAAGAGGATCTAACTAAATCTGAGAGCATATCTCACCGTAAGAGGAGTCTTTTATCTAACTAAATCTGAGATGTATTTGCTGATCATTGAGGTATACTCAAATAGTATTTATTACAACTGGTTCAGTGGAGTGTGTTGGACAATATGCATTACATGTATGATGTGTTGCGGTCATTAATTATTATATTGGTATGTGATTCTAAAATAATACCAGACTTTGAAAATGAGTGTCTGTACATGAGTTTCCATAGTGCTAAGGGAATTCCTGCTTAGTAGCGTGAATACATACAAAAAACGTTAGTACTCGTAACATGTATTGTTTTCTATGTAATTTCTGCTATGAATAGTAAATATGTCTGCTTCTTCTAAACAGTTGACAATGTTATATGATGATTAGTTTTGTTTATTGCTTCAAATTACTCAATTAAATTTTTTTATTTTTCTTTGTTATGATGATTGATTCTTTTTAATTAAATGTATTTCTGTAAATTAATAAATCCAGCATCCGTGGTTAATTTGTATACTACACTTTACATTCTACATAAAATAAACCCACATAAAAATATTACATCATCCGCACTTAACACATTATATGGGAAACCCCTAGTACATATTATATGGGAAACCCCTTGTACAAATTATATGGGAAACCCCTAGTACACGTTATATGGGAAACCACTTGTACAAATTATATGGGAAACCCCTAGTACACATTATATGGGAAACCCCTTGTACAAATTATATGAGAAACCTCTAGTACACATTATATGGGAAACCCCTAGTACACACATTTTCATTGGAATATAATTTTAGAATCACATACCTTTTTTATCTCCATCCTGTAGTGCTGTTTCAGTGAATATAACCTAAATAATAAGACTGATATAATGTTTATTAAATTAAATATATATATAAATAACAGTTTCATGTATTATATGATTGATATAATGTTTATTAAATATATAGTGGGCTAAGTAACAGTTTTATGTAAAGTAAATGGGGGAATTGGTTATTCGTTATAGATCGACATCATTGCACTCTGGGCAGACCCAGGGTATTCGGTCTCCCTTAGCAGATGAAGAAGGGTATGCATACTGATGGTTCCTGTGTCTCAGTGCTTAAACATTCTTCTTGTTTCTCACTTCAGGCATCCTGTTCTACTAATACCATACTTAATGCTGAATTGTTAAACTCTGATACATGTAATTTGTTGAGAGTAACCACACATTTTTTTGTAGTTGATAGGGGAATGTAGGGATTAAGTCTCCATTTTCTGTAGTTGATAGGGGAATGTAGGGATTAAGTCTCCATTTTCTGTAGTTGATAGGGGAATGTAGGGATTAAGTCTCCATTTTCTGTAGTTGATAGGGGAATCTAGGGATTAAGTCTCCATTTTCTGTAGTTGATAGGGGGATTCCATTTTCTGTAGTTGATAGGGGAATGTAAGGATTCAAGTCTCCATTTTCTGTAGTTGATAGGGGAATCTAGGGATTAAGTCTCCATTTTCTGTAGTTAATAGGGGGATTCCATTTTCTGTAGTTGATAGGGGGATGTAGGGATTAAAGTCTCCATTTTCTTTAGATGAAAATATACGTTCTTATGCCCTCTGAGTAGGAGACTTCTTCTCTAAGCATTGCGTAACTATCTGAGAGTTGTAGTCTGCTGAGTGTGAGAGTTGTAGCCTGCTGAGTGTGAGAGTTGTAGCCTGTTGAGTGTGAGTGTTGTAGTCTGCTGAGTGTGAGAGTTTTAGTCCGCTGAGTGTGAGAGTTGTAGTCTACTGAGTGTGAAAGTTGTGGTCTGCTGAATGTGAAAGTTGTGGTCTGCTGAGTGTGAAAGTTGTAGTCTGCTGAGTGTGAGAGTTGTAGTCTGCTGAGTGTGAGAGTTGTAGTCTGCTGAGTGTGAGAGTTGTAGTCTGCTGAGTGTGAGAGTTGTAGCCTGCTGAGTGTGAGAGTTGTAGCCTGCCAAGTGTGAGAGTTGTAGCCTGCCAAGTGTGAGAGTTGTAGCCTGCCGAGTGTGAGTTGTAGTCTGCTGAGTGTGAAAGAAAGCTCTGCCATAACTCTCACATTGCAAAAAAGAAAGAATATAAGAATAAAGATATAAGAATTCCATTGCAATGGTTCTCATTGTGAACCACTTTCTGTGTTTATTCTCAAACTCCTACAGACTGTAGGATGTAGTCCTAGAATAAAATGCTTTGTGTCATATTTTTACAGCTTAGCCTTTTGGTGTGACACATCCAACTTCAGCATGACTTCTGGGTCACTTGACCATGAATGGAATGAGACAACCAACCTCATCCCAAAAACCTCCTTAGTCGCGTCGCCTCTTACGGCAGGTAACATTGTCACTACTCTTTACTTTCCTTTTGGGCCATCCCCCGCAACAAATGAACTTCATCATGGACTATATTGCTACCACTGGATCCACAGAGACTTATGGGGTGGGGCATGTAAAAAAAGGTAGAAATATGGGGAATAGGCCAATACAGATCCATTTAGGAGGCCACAAGTTGGTCATCATTTCGAACACAATTTCATAAGAAATCTAGCAATAAACATTTAAAAGGTTTTCTGTAAAAGTTCAACAAAAGTTGATAATAATCTTGTTTTTCCCTCTAGGCAACAGGTGGAAAATGTCTCCAAAAAGGGGGCCACTGTTTAAAAACCAGAAAAAGATTGAGATCCACTGCTCTATTGCTTGTAATTCCTAAAGAATCATATCAAATCTCCAAGCTTAGAGTGGTGGGTGTATGAATCATTTAACACCATGATATTCTGTGAAAATATTGTGAGTTCTTTATTTTTTTCTTATTTATGTATTCTAATACTATTGTTAAATTTATTTAAAACATTGATAGAAACTATGATTTATTTTTCTGCTGTTTGCCTTTTTTATTTAAAATAAAATATGGCAAATATGTCTTGCTAACTAAATGTGCAAATGTTTGATCTGTGCTTTATAATTATAATTAATAAATTACTAATCATGATGAACTTAACTGACACAATGTGTTGGAAGATCGACAAATGGTTGAATACAAATATAGATATTAATTTATCTATTGAAATCAAGTCTTTCTACAGAATAGTTCTTTCCTCAGATTCCAAACAGTTTCATTTATCTTGACTGATCCAGCTTTTTGTTTTCATTTAATGGCAACACTGGGGGCGCATATACCTAAAGTGACCAATGGGCAGAGTAACAGCCAAGTAAAATGATACTGTTTGTGAATCTGAATGCAGGAATAATCATCTGGGAAAGGACTTGATTGAAATCAATGTATTTATTATGTGTGTATCCGATTTCAAGTTCTCCTTGGTTGCTGTAAATATATTTTTAAAATACAAATTAGTCAAATAAATATGTCATACTATTTTTCTCAGAACTCGTTAACCTTTCTTTATTTCTTTAAATTTGTTTGTTGGTAAATGTTGATTCTTGTTTTCCAAAGAACAGGGTTGCCAGATCGTTGAAACTCGTTCTGACAAAATTTTGGTTCAAAACATTGCCAAAATGGCAAAATTCTAAAATCGTACATAAACCACTATAAATATAGTAATCAAAAAAAGGTGTTACTTCTAGTAGGTCAGAATGAACGTAATACTCACGTGGAAGACAGGTAATGGAGTTCTACTGGACAACTCCATTACCTGTCTCCCACATGAGTATTATAAACATAGTAAAAATGAATTAAAATTTGGTGAAATGCAGCTAAAATAAAATATACTCTTGTCCTATTACTCATCATTTGTTCGACCCAAATTTTCTTGTGCACAATAATCTTTCATCTCCTACCAGTTTATGAGAATATTTTTTATTACTTTTTCTTTCTCATGCCATGTAGTTTCCTGGCCCTAAGATATGATAATTTTTCTTCATGAACATTTGCACACACAGCTTGTGGCTTTAATGTGTACAGTAAAAATTTGTGTTTTTTATTTTTAATTTTATTTTATTTATGTAGGCAGTTCAAAATCTAGCAATAGATTCTGTAAATAAACATGATTAATAAAGTTTTTATTTCCTAAAAAATAAAAATACATGATTAATAAAGTTTTTTTTCTAAAATGTAAAAAAAACATGATTAGTAAAGATTTTATTTCCAAAATGTAAAAAAACATGATTAGTAAAGTTTTTATTCCAAAATGTAAAAAAAAAACATGATTAGTAAAGTTTTTATTCCAAATTGTAAAAAAAAAACATGATTAACAAAATTTTTATTCCAAAATGTAAAAAACATGATTAATAAAAAAGTTTTTCCAAAATGTAAAAAAACATGATTAATAAAATTTTTATTCCAAAATGTAAAAAACATGATTAATAAAAAAGTTTTTCCAAAATGTAAAAAAACATGATTAATAAAGTTTTTATTCCAAAATGTAAAAAAATACATGATTAATAAAATTTTTATTCCAAAATGTAAAATAAAAAAACATGATTAATTAAGTATTTATTCCCAAATTTTTTAACAATTTTTAAACACTCAAGATGCATCTTTTGTGGCTTACATTCTTTATCAGTTTATTTATTGAGGTCCAAAATAAATATATTGTCATTACTATTTGCTTTGAAATTTACTTGTAAATCTTTGTTGACCTTTTATTAGAGCACACTTAGCTCCAGTGCAGTTTTAATTTGGCAAACATTTTTAAATAATGTGTACAACTTTTTTAAATAATTTGTAAACATTTTTAAATAATGTGTAAAACTTTTTAAATCATTTGTAAACATTTTTAAATAATGTGTACAACTTTTTTTAATAATTTGTAAACATTTTTAAATAATGTGTACAACTTTTTAAATAATCTGTAAATATTTATAAATAATTAGTGCTTACATTTTTTAGTAAAAAATTTTTTAATAATTTGTAAATTTGTAGGCCTATTATCTCTCTTTAATAATAATCATTTATCTACTGAAAAATATTCAATAATGATATCCCTACTGTTAACTTAAGTTTAGTTAATGTCATTTCAAGAATCTCAGATTTCTCTAGACATGGTCGAATGTATGGTAATTGGGCGTTCAGCATAGTAAAATTGTACAACTTATTGTTTTTGCAAATATTATCCTTGCTGATTGTTTCAAAACACCAGGAATTACGAGTGATTAGCTCTTACTTCCTGTGTGCAGTGAGGTGGTTTTTCTGAGCTTTTTTCATACCTAGGAGACTTCAGCTTTCAGCTTAGTGCAGTGCTTATTAAAGGAGCCTTCTAGTCAGCTGGGGTATATAATTGTATAGATGATATGATATAAAACTTCTATAAGAAGATAACCTCAATATGACGGCATGTCATCTACTAAGGTTTTCTGTTGCATGTTTGTCTAGTGGGTCAATGATGAGACTCACTGACGTAACCGCATGAATATTATTCCTACTATAACAGTGTCTTTTCGAACCTTGAAAGCTTTTGTACCTATTATGTTGCAATAATTTTATGCCTATAGCTCAATATAATAAATCTTTGACATCTTGAGAAAAGTGCCGGAGAATTTCTCTTGGAAACACACTCTTCATTCTACATTTATATAGGCGTATAAACAGAATAGATAGCAGGTCTGTAGATGCGACTTTGTTATGCTGGGATTTCCTTTTTTTTAAATGTATTAAGATAGAGATGGGTTTGAAGCCTGCTCCCAACGCACGTCTACTGTACTATATAAAACGATATATGTCATCACTATGCTACCAATGTAAAACGTGGACACTAACAACAGGATACAAAAGAAAACTTGTTACAGCAGAAATGGCTTGTCAACGTAGAATCCTCGAAATAGCAATAAAAGACACAATCAGAAACGAAACATCAGAAGACTAACAAGCACAATGACAATACTGCATTAATATCAGAGGACAACAGATTAAGTGATTTTCACATGCTTCCAGACTACCATTAGACAGTGTCCCTAAAGAAAATAATTACCATACAGACACAATGGATAAAAAGCTAGGGGCAGACCATGAAAACGATAGATTATAGAAATAAAAGAATCAACGAAAACAAACATATATGAAACAAACAAAAAGCCATCTCCAGAGAACTCTCCTACTCTTGACGCTACACGGCATAAAGAAGTATAAAGCGAAAAGATAAGAAAAACGAGAATTGATAGACATGACATCTTCTTCTTCTTCTTCGCTTTTTTATAATCAGCAGCACGGTAATTCGAGTGCTTTCTGCGGGGTGAGGGGGGGCATGACGTACATTGTGCTACCGTTTGATTTGGGACACATAGGCCTAGCATACCCTATTTCATATAGGCATAGCATACCCTATTTCATATAGGTCTAGCATACCCAATTTTGGCATGTTTTTAATTTGTGTACGCTTCCCTAGCCTGTGACAACCTTCATATCGGTCGCCAGTCGACGAATGTTATGATCTCTACGCTGTGACGAGTTATCACCCACTGTGTCTTAGGACTTTGTACGCGAAATCATGTCCCCGATATCCACTCTCGGGGGATGGAAACGGTTTGTTAGACTTGGGTCGACTACGTTTATCTTTTGCGAGTGGTTCCACTGCCAGTGAAAGTTGTCTTGTGTAATCAGGCAGTTCATTGACCTGTGTCCCCGAGTACTGAACTTTTTCTCATCTGTGAGCCTTGTTCCAGTATAGGAAACGCTCGAGCGTAGAGTTGGACTGGGTTGATGTGTCCACTTAGACGACGTTTCTTCCACCGTTATCATCAAAGTCTGAACTTATACGCACATTTTTAGCAGTCTGTGACTGCAAGGCTTCATTGAGCTTTTCCACGGGACATGTCGCCAACAAATAACTAGCAACTTGTTCTCTACCACGAACATTGCACTAGAAAAAAACTTTTTTACTGACTTCTGTTTTCCTTATCTCGTACTTGCAGATGGTGCTGCCCTCTAGTGCTGTGTTCCCTTCATAATGTACTCAATAATATTGCCTTACTGTTTGATGACTTACTGATTATTCTTGATGTCGTGAACTTTGGGACAGGACAGCCCGGTAATCCAAGCATTCCACTGTCTTACATGGCGCTGCATCAGTATTGTGGTTGTTGAAGCCAAATTTTGTGGTTAAAAAATCATGTTTGTATTGTGCAATCAAGCCACACTCGAAACAGTTTTAGCCAGATTATTGCGCACGAGTTTCGACGCAATATATTTCCAGGAGAACGATGCACCTTTGCTCTCAAGACCTTTGCTTCTGATTAAATCAACATGATACTTTAAACTAGCATGGTTCGGACATGTATGCAGGCACTATTCCTTGTCAAAAACAATACTGCAGGGAACTGTCGAGGGAGGAAGAAGCAGAGGTGGTCAAATAAAGACATGGACAGACAACATCAAGGAATGGACAGGGCAAGATATTTCCACACTCATCCGCATCGCTGAGGATATAATTCTCTGGAGGACTCTGTGTGCTGAAGCATCCAATGTGGTACCCCTACGACCCTGAAGGGTTATGGGTTTATTGATTGATTGATTGATTGATTGATTGATTGATTGATTGATTGATTGATACTTGGAAAGTGCAAAGGTCGATGAACTTTACAGTGAACGTACGGACTGGATATTGGGTATGAAAAAAATACAGATAACATCAATACTATACAAGACAAACAAGAAACAAACAGCAAAAACAGAAGCAATAAAGACACTTTTCATTAATGCAATACACGGTAGACACATCAAGGAAACAATGACGTGCCTACACAAGTATTGTCTTAGGGAAAAAAAATTCTTCTTCTTCTGCTTTCGTTCTCAAATTCCTGCAGATTAGCAGGATGTAGTCCGGCGAATGGAATGCGTTGTGTCATGGTTTACATCATTGCTGTGATATCTGCGCCTTTCGGCCTGACACATCCGACTTCAGCATGGCTTTGGGTCACGGACCCTATATGAGATGGGACAGCCATTTCCATCCCATAACCTCCCTAGTTGCCTTTTACGACATGCGTGGAAGGTAAACAGTGTTGCTATTCTTTGCTCCCCTTTCGGGCCCCAGTAACACACAGGCGAGGAAAAAAAATATTTATAAATATTGGGAATGAAAATGAAATAAAACAACTGTGTCTGAAAATAAACATGAGCGATAACACAACAAGCACATTATCTCCCAAATCTAAATAAATATATTACGACCAAATGGCTTAAGTGCAACAGACTGCAATATATATATATATATAGTGATTTTCAAGGGAATAATTAGCTCTATTATCAGTGGTGCACGATTTTATTGCAGTGACCTGAGAAAATTACAAACACAAGTCTAATTGTATCATCCGTTCCATGGGATTGTATTCGAGATTGTAGTCATATAGTCACTTCCCCTTACTATACACACATACTCGTGTACACAAGCACACACAAATACTGAGAAAACCTATAGATATAAGGTTGTTGTTTGAGGCCTTCAAAACCCATCCTTATGAAAATACCATGGCGATTCAAATAAAAACTAAATATTGTGAATCCTGAGTTCGTGTGTTCGTCCATAACAAGTGATGATACACATTCGTTACATCCATTTTTTAAAATTCAATTAGAATTTTGTCCACTCCTAATATTTTTTAAATTGATAATAAGCCCTACTCGATCTGTAAATGTTTTTGGACTGTTTGGCATGGAATAACTACTGTATGTGGATTTTGGTCTATCCGTGACTTTCAATCTACTCTCCGCTATTGAACTGCTGCATTTCTCCTCTGTTCACAAGATGATATGCCCTTCTTGACTGTAGAGCATCATGTAGATCTATTTTGTGCACGTTCTTCTCTTATATTTTGGTCTATTTCAAACGCTTTCAGTGAGGTCTTTAACGAGTCTTTGTAGGGTTTCTTTTGATCACCTTGAGATCATGTACCCTTCTCTAGCTAACGATAAGTACCTTTTTATAGTACCTAGATGGTAACAGACTGTAACCTGTACATCGGGTGATGTTACTTTCCCACTAATTTATCTGCCTTTCTCATGCTTGCCTCCCTTCGAATTTCCCCTCAAATAAGGTCGTCAACAAGGTGTCATGTCTTTTAATATGTCCAAAATATTTTATTTGATTGATCTTTATTTCCCTTATTCTTTCTTCAAATTAAGTGTTGTTAGTATCTCTTTGTTTGTTTTCTTCTCTTTCCATGATGTTCTTCTCCCTATTCTTCTATATATCTACATCTCAAAGGCGTCAAGTCTGTCTTCTAGTTAGTTTTATACAGATCTTAAGGTATGTCCCATGGCAGCAATCTGCCATCGGGGATGAAGATAACTCTTCATTTACTAAGCCGTACCAACTATTAGGTGGGGTGGCTAGTTCCCTTCCTTGCTGTCTTTACCTTCCCTAACTCATGCGTCAGGTACTCATTTACAGCTGTCGAATGGAGGAGTGGTCGTGTCAAGTGAGAAATGACAACCTGGATTTTTTTGTTTTTTCAATCAAAGGACATTTAATAAAGAGACTCTTCTTCTTCTTCTGCGTTCGTTCTCAAACTGCTGCAGATTAGCAGGATGTAGTCCGGAGGACAAAATGTGTTATGTCATGGTTTACAGCATTGCTGCGATATCTTCGCCTTTCGGCCTGACACATCCGACTTCAGCATGGCTTTGGGCCACTGACCCTAGATGGGATGGGACAGCCAACTCCATCCCTAATCTCCTTAGTCGCTTCTTACGACATGCATGGAAGGTAAATAGTGTTGCTATTCTTTGTTCCCCTTTCGGGCCCCGGCAACACACGGGCGATAAAGAGACTGATGTCAGCTGTTATTGCTGCGGTGAATAATGTATCCAATTCCTGAGGAACAAAAACAACAAAAACTGAAGGATTATTGTTTGTCTTCATGATTGTAAAAATACCAGTGAAGTGTGCATGTCTTATGGCCAGGTTCCAAAAGCATCTTCTGATACAACTAGGCAACAGGATCACATGCTGTCAATTGTGAACAACTGAGATAACTTATTATTGAATAATGAGTTGAAACTTTCTACTTCACGGACTGTGACTTTTTACACCGCAGTCAGGCAAAAAACTCACCCTGTACATGTCGTGGCGACAGCAAGAGCATGCGGCCTTTATCATACAGCTACAAAATTCCTCAATGCAACTCCTTAACGGGAAGCATGCAGTATTTAAGAGACAAAAATCACATTTTCTGATACATTTCAATAAATTTTTACAAGTTCATATAGTGTATTTTATTTTAGCTGTTCTTAGTTAAAAGGAGTGGATAAGCTATCAAATAAGCACAAAATAAAACTGATATCTTGAAAGATAAATTAGGTATAGGCCTAAATGAAAACATAAAAATTGGGACTTTAAGCCCAATTTTTCCTACATACATTATGTGTCAAAATTCTTTCTCGTTGGTGAGTTAATAGTTCTACCAATTTTGTATCATATAACAACAGTAGCAACCATCAAACAACCCGATGTAAGAGTTCTCCCTTGACTCCCCAAGTCATCATGGCATTCATTCCCTAGGGTGGCACAGTCCGTCAGTCACGTGGTCTAAGTTCTATTATCGTGGACAACATTCAATCAAATATCGCCAAACCCTCAGTTCTCGTGAGATTTTGATTTCCCGCCAACGCGCATGCTCACAACGGATCCTATCTTCCTAGTATTGAGTTTTTACTTCTGATTTATTTAACACTCGCGTCTGTTTGGCTTAGTTCAATCTACAAAATGTCGCAACCAGCCTTGTATTCATTACGTTTTGGTTCAGCTTTTCAATTTCTCCCTACAGACAAACATAAATATCTATAAACGAAAATATAGCCCGGTCATTGATTGTTCTTTTTTTCTCTCATTTCGGTATTTTTTCTTTCTTTTGCTTCCATCTTCTTCTCCCCTTCATCCTACCGCTGCTGTTGCTACTACTACTACTACTAATACTACTACTACTACTACTACCACCACCACCACCATTACTACAACTACTACTATCATTACTATTACTACTACTATTACTCTATTACTAATATATTACCACTGCAACTACTACTACTACCACTACTACTACTACTATTACTCTATTACTAATATATTACTACTACTACTACTACTATTACTATTACTAATCTACTACTCATCATCATTAAGTGCCATCTCCGTAACGAAGGTTGGCTTCAACAGATCTCTAACATCCCGTCTCTTGTCTTCGTGGTGCACTCTGCTAAACTGTACCATGTCCATCTCACAATGTCGCACTTCCACGTGTATCTCTGCTTCCCTCTTGCTAGCCTCCCCTAGGTCTTCAACTTTGTCAGTCTCTGTGTCGGCGTGATATAGTGCTCCACTGTGACGGTGCGATATAGTGCTCCACTGTGACGGTGTGATATAGTGCTCCTCTATGACGGCGTGATATAGTGCTCCACTGTGACGGTGTGATATAGTGCTCCACTGTGACGGTGTGATATAGTGCTCCTCTTTGACGGCATGATATAGTGCTCCTCTGTAACGCATTGATATAATGCTCCTCTGTGCCAGCGTGATATAGTGCTCCTCTGTGACGTCATGATATAGTGCTCCTCTGTAACGCATTGATATAATTCTCCTCTGTGCCAGCGTGATATAATGCTCCTCTGTGACGGCTTGATATAGTGTTCCTCTGTGACGGCTTGATATAGTGTTCCTCTGTGTCGGCGTGATATAGTGCTCCTCTGTGTCGGCACGATATAGTGCTCCTCTGTGTCGGCACGATATAGTGCTCCTCTTATGGAGGGTTGAGAAGGGTTATGGGCTATCAAGAGCTGCCTGCTCACACCGAAAGTTATTGAATTACCATCATCATCGTCATCATCATCATCATCATCATCATCATCATCATCATCGCCATCATCATCATCATCATCATCATCATCATCGTCATCATTACTATCTGATGTTTGTTATGGTGCCTACCCTGTGATGAACATCCATGCAAAGACAATGCCAGGTCCTATGCCTCGAAATAGTTTCAACCCCATCGACTGGAAAGTCTTCTCAATTGCCTCGAGGATTCAGGAGGTATGAGAGTAGAGAAACTTGCTAAAAAAACAAGAAACTGGCCTATAGAAATAACAGCGGAAGAAAAATAAGACCGTGACCAATAAAATAACAGTGGAAGAAATAAACAAGACACTGGTCTATAGAAATAAAAGTGGAAAAAAAAGACAATGGCCGATATAAATAACAGTGGAAGAAAAAAACAAGACAATGGCCTTTAAAAATAACAGTGGGAGAAAAAAAACAAGACAATGGCCGATATAAATAACAGTGGGAGAAAAAAACACGACAATGGCTTTTAGAAATAACAGTGGAAGAAAACACAGTCAATTCTATAGAAGAAACAAAACGAGATATAAATTCATTCCAAGAGAACAAACGAAGAAAATCACTGTACACAGGATAGCAAATAATGTGGTTGTGTTAGAAGTGGGTGAATTCAACCCTAGCAAAATATAGCATGACAATTTGTATTAAGAAACAAGTTTTTTTAAAACTGTAAGCCCCTTGAAGTGACAGGTTGTCTGTCAGCTTATCCCCCAACTTTCCTTATGTTCCTTTTACTATATGCATGAAAATAAGACAGTAGACATGTTATTTAAACCCTGAACTAGACGTCCAGTCCCATGTTCCATATTGCCACGCGGACAATTAAGATATATATATATATCAGTCAGTACCTCTGTTGTCACGTTTGGCACATAGGGCGGATGTCATAGTTCTCCATGCCTGTCGGTCAGTTGCTAGGGATTGCAGGTCTTGTGCATTTATGCCTGTTGATTTTAATTCATTCATAAATGTTCCTCTGAGCGTTGTTTTTGGTCTTCCCTGTTTTCTTTACCCATCTGGTGTCCACATGAAGGCGTGTCGTGGAATTATGTCTTCCTTCATTCGAAGTACATGGCCGATGTATGTCCAGCGGCGTTTTCTGATGATGTTCGTCGCGTATTCTCGTTTTGTCTCCTCTCTATGTCGTTTGATTTGAAGTCTTTTCAACTAGTATTTGTGATTTTTCTGAGGCATCTATTCTCGAAGACAACTAACCCATTACTGCGGTAGATTTCCAACTTTCACATCCATATGTCAATGATGGAATCACACTTGCATTGAATAGTCGTAGTTTGATGTGTTTACTTGCGATCTTCGATCTCCAGATGTTTGAGAGTTTGTTAAAGGTATATATATATATATATATATATATATATATATATATATATATATATATATATATATATATATATATATATATATATATATATATATATATATATATATATATATCGATTGCCCAAGACAAAACAAACAGCCTGCAATTATTTTCTGCACAACTTGGGCTTGAAATCAACACATCCAAAACAAACATATTTGACCTTACCAACAAACCAACGGACATAAAACTAAACGGCAACACTCTTGAAAAAAGTCAACAACTTCGCATACCTTGACAGTAAGCTATCATCATCAGGAGATTCATCAACAGAAATATTGCACTGGCTGCTAACTCATTCAATAAACTATCAAATATCTGGCATTCAACAACACCAAGAAATAACACAAAACTCAAAATCTTTAACTCCTGCATAATTCCAACATTAACATATGGATGCGAAAGTTGAAAAGCAACATCAAAATTAGAGCAAAGACCTTTGAAAATAAATGTCTTAGAAGAAGGCTACTGAACATAAGTTGGTCAGACTTCAAATCAAATACAGTTGTCAGACAAGAATCAAAACAATAATATGTATCCGCGTATATTAGAAAGCGTCATGGAATTACATCGGACACGCAATACGAATGGATACTGAAAGACATCCAAGTCAAGCTTTAATGTGGTCACCAAAAGGCAAGAGAAAACGAGGAAGACCAAAAGAAACTTTACGTAGAACTATTACAAGGGAACGTTTCACCATCGGTATCAGAAACAATGAAGATCTAAAGCAAATTGCAATGAAACGAGAGACATGGAAATCTATGGCATCTGCCCTATGTGCCGTCTTTGGCGCTAGAAGAATAACTAACTAATATATATATATATATATGCTCCTACTGCAGCGGAGTTGAAGGGCTCAACACATAACTCGCATAAATAAAATGTACTGAAGAGAAACGAGCATCAATACTTGTCAATATAATCTCGAGCTAACTTATTTAGCCATCTTGTTCACTCAGAGCTTGGCTAGACTGAATGAGTCAATTTGCATGAAAAATGGGACGATCTTGTTAAAGTGCTTCTTGAGATACCAGACGGAGAGACTGGAGTCGCTATGGAATGTTTTTATTTCACAGTCCAATGACAAGTAGGGGAGGAAATGCGGGTACAAAATAACTGAGATGAAGAGCAAGGATGCTAGAACTTTGAAAATTATGGTTCTTGTCGTGATGGCGCGAGATGTGGGCGCGCTGCAATTTAGGATTTCGATATATAGGAAGTGTTCGACCTTGACAATTGAAGATTGAATGTTGACATTAATTGGAAAAATTATAGGCTATGAGCAGCACGCGGCTGTTGAAGTGTAAATAAAACTGGCTGCTGTGATGGCAACGAACTAAATTAACCAAATGGTTGTTGTTCAATTTTCTTTTATTGAAGCTAGAAATCGTTTCCTCCATCATTCCTAAGGGGCGTTCATAAACAAGGTCAATAATTTTTAAAAAATTTTTAACACCCTCCCTCTTGTCAATAAATGTCAATAATTCAGAGACTCCCATCTACTCTTGCTTAATGTTAAAACTAATTTACCCCCCCCCCCCCTTCTGACCAAGCCCCCTCCCCCAAATGCATTGCCGAAAAGATACAGGATTTGTTTTCTATTTTTTTTTAGAAAATGTTTCAAATTCAAACTATTTAATTGGTGCAGAGAAAAATAGTATTGTTAACGTCAACTTTTTGTACCCATCCCTCCTAAAAAAGTCAATGACTATCAAACATTTTCAGATCCCCCCCCCCACCACCCCAAAAAAATGGTGACGTAATATATGGGCAGTCCTAATCCCCAAAACCATATCCGTGTTTATTTATAACTTATGCTGCACAAGTACTTCTCTATAATAGCCTTCCCGCACATCCAATGTAGCGTCACTTGTCTTGGCTCGTCTTAGTGTAGACATTGTATATGAAGAAACGAGTGGGAGCATCAGTTAGTGGAGATATTGTATATTAGGAAACCAGTGGGGCATCTTGTTAAATATGTTAGTGGAGACATTGTGTATGAAGAAACCAGTGGGGCATCTTGTTGAATATGTTAGTGGAGACATTGTGTATGAAGAAACCAGTGGGGCATCTTATTAAATAGGTTAGTGGAGACATTGCATATGAGGAAGCCAGCTGGTGCACCTTATAAAATTGATCATCAAACAGTGATGAAGGGTTGTCAATAAATTCAACACTTTTTTGTCAACAATTGTCAAGAATTCAGGGACATGCCTGGTTAAACCATCAACAATATAAGACAGTGGGCTACATTGAAAGCCATCCTTCTATTGTATGTTACGTCTTTCCTTGATTTTCATTAGCGTCAGCATAATGTATACATATGTGTCCAACAAAAATCGTGAAATGCTTCACTTTAGAAGTAGGATTTCCGATGAACCAGTAGGATTATATAAATGACGAAGGACACGACTTAACTCTCTATTACGCCATTTAAGATTTTCCATGATATAATATGATTACTGAATATTTAAATAACCTTAGGTTTAGATATGCGGAATATAGTTAAAAAATTGAAAAGGTGTATAATAATGTTTCTATGGGCGTGGTACCCTTTTCTCTATAAAATGATTTTTGGAGAGAAAGGAGTATATTTTTATAAACTAAATACATAAATAAACTAACGTGTTATCAATACTATATATTTCACTTTAAAAAACAAACTAAACTGAAATTGTATACGGAAACAAATATATATCAAGAAACATATTCTTTCGAAAACGTTTAGTTCATCGTAGATACTCTGAACGCCTCTCTGTCCCGGGCAAGCAGGTCTGCATTGGCCACAGACATGCTCATACATTCTTCGATGTCGCTGGTCCATCGTCGTCTTGGTATTCCTCTTCTTCACTTTTCTTGCACTCTGTCATCCAGAATTATCCTTTCGATACCATCATGTCGCTTTAAGTGTTCTTCTTGTTCTTCAGCGTTCATTCTCAAACACCTGCCGGATCTCTATTACAGTAGGACAATGGCCCTATTAGATTTCCAGCAGGATATAGTCCAGAGAATGGAAATGCGTTGTGTCGCCGTTTTATTTACGCCAATGGCCCGACACATCCGTCTTCGGTGTGGCTTTAAGTGTTCAAAATCATGTATATTCCTTCTTATGAATGTATTTAGGAGACAACCTTCATTTTGTTTCAGTAATTTCAAAAGATCAATGTTCTTTTTTCTCTGTCCAACGATATTTGTAGAATCTTTCTATAGCACTTCCTTTTAAATGTATTTATCATTCTCAATATTGAAGATAAATATACCTTGTAGAAATGAAAAACAAATGTAAATTACACAATTTTGGGGGGAAAAATTGCTTTTACAGATTTAAATGCATGCACAATATAAAACAAATCATGTAGAAACATGAAAATGTCAAGGATTCATTAAAAAAAAAACATCGGCTTTAGATGGAAATAATTGTTAAAATTAAAATGCTCCAAATAAGGAATAAGGAGGAAAAAAGTTCAGAACTGGATATATTTTAGTTCAAATTGTTAATAGAAAAATTCAAATTCGTACATAAAACAAATATGTGCATACATTTGATGGCAAAACGAACGCATGACAGGATACTCAAAATTTAATCAAGATAAATATTACAACCAGAAAATCAAGATTAAGGTCGGGATAAACTCTCTTCCCAGCAGACACTGCAAAACAAATTTTATGAAATTGACTGTATAGTGTCAATCATGAATGATATAGTTGTCCTTCTTGTATCATACAATATTTGCTTATCACATATGTTCATGCGGCAAGACTTGTATCATCTACGTCAAGGTGCAGCGTTTCTGTTGTCAGAGGTTTCAACTTTTGATCATTTTAAAATTGAGAACAAGACATTACTAACTCAAACAACACATAGGGCCTATATAGAAATCCTGGATTTAATGACACCGAAATGTACCCCTGTGGATAATCTAAAAAAAAAATACACATACAATTGTTTGCTGAACTGTCCACTGTAGTTCACAACAAGAATAAAACTACGGACATCTGAAACACATCTGATCGAAAATCACCGCAGCCAGCTCTCAGGGCTGGTGATACAATTCATCAGCCTGGTTATCACTGAACATCCTTCATTGATATTCATCGATGTTCATTGATAACATCTATATCAGCGTCGGACTTCGGCCGGAATACGAAGAAGAAGAACTATTGACCCCACTAAACAAATAAAATAAGATAAAAATAACTAGATTTATTTTATATAAACGATTGCACGCATTCGCACCAAATGCGATTTGACACATCGTTTCTCTCGTTCCTTCCGTCAATTATACAGTCCTGTGAATTCACGGTTTCCTTCTAAAATGGAGTTCTATGACTTTCCCGTGATTTTTATTTGTTATAGAAAAATCTTATACACAAAATAATCAATGAAAGCCACATGGAAAGGAACAAAAAAAAACTCACTTTTGAAGGATTGTAATGAGGAAATACAATAGCCCACAGGGCTGTAAAATAGACATAGACATGGTTTCTCATTAACCCCATGTCAACATGTGTGTGCGTGCCAGAGTCAATCGAATTTACCTCCCCTTGCCATGTTGCCATGGAAAGTCGTCCATCTTACTTAAGGCGTCATTACCGTAGCAACGGGGACTCTTGACTTCCAACAGATGACACACGCAACGCTGTTATTGCTGGTAAAAGATTACCTGCTGTGTATTCTAACTAATGATTTTACGCAAGTTGATAACTATTCTTTACATGAACTTCTGTTTCACGATCATACAAAAAAGAAATTGGCTTCGCAAATTGTAGGTTTACCTTAACGTTATATCAAACGTCAACTTTGGATGGCCAGGACAGCAAATTACAAGAAATAAAAACAATATAAAATGTCACATTCTCTATCCATTTCATCATCATTAAGAGCCGTCTCCGTATCGGAAGTTGTCAGCAACGGACTTCCATCATTCTCTGTCTTTTGTTTTGGGGATGCACTCTGACAGAATGTGCCAATGTCCATCTCGTTGTGTTTCCCTCCCAATGCCTCCTCTTTCATACCTCTCTACCTTTTGTTCGCTGCTCCTCGACAAGGTTATTTTAAACATCAATTTCAGCACACATCAATTAAGAAGCTACAATAATAATTTCCGGTTTGTAGTATGTCTATAAATGTTACGGACTTTGATTACGATCGTGTGTCCTTGACTTTTCAACGACAGATTTTGAGACACGTGTGAAATTATTTATTTTATACAATCAAATACCACAAAAAATAGCATACCTGCATATAAGACAATAGTAACCATATGAATACATTGTAAAATTTTATTGAATCAGAATAATCCCCGATAAAATTGTATTAATACATATTTCTGCCACTCAGAAAACACAAAACATTAATAGCTTTTGTTTACAAAAGTTTGACCTTCGTTAATCGGCCAGATGGTCAAAGATCACCCAATCGTATTATTGGTCACGTTTAGCTGGACTTTTCTCCTGTACTTTTATATGTATACACAGTACATATCGCTGGCAATCAAATCGCAGGTGTTGGCAGAACGATGTCATATGCCGATGATATCCTGGTGTATAGAAGGGCAGAAATCGAGAAGAGTGTGTCGTGGAACTACAGAAGAAGCTGGACGGACTGACAAATTAGTGTCGAGATACGGGAGCAGTGGTTAATCCGTCTAAGGCACTATTGACGTGGTTTTCCTTGAAAAATCACATAGTAAAGACACCCATGCCACAAGTTTCGTAGTCCGGGAAAAGTTTAGAAAGAACTAGCACAATGAGATATCTGGGTGTGTTTTTTTACAGAAGCATGAGTTTCAGGGAACATGTTGACCACATTATCATAAGGGCAGGCAAAGGCTTAGCAGCAATGAAGGTTATGGCTGCTGCGCAGTTTGAGCAGAGATTGTTATTTCTTTTGTATCAGGGTTTGGTTGTGGCTGTGGTGGAATATGCACTGGCAATTCTGACTCTTAGCCAAACTCAGAACGAAAGACTGGATAGAATCCAGAATGCAGCAATGCGTATCATACTGGGATGCACAAGAGACACATCGACAAGAGCTATGCGATACCTACTTGACTGCCCAACAGCTGAGCATAGATTACAGTATTGCCGTGCACGGGCGTACCTTCAAATACATGCAGATAAGGAACACCCGTTGCATTCCGAAATACAGAAAGTTAAAGGCAGCAGACTCAAGAGAGGAAGGTCGTGGATGGGACGTGCTGAGTGCAGAGAATGGTGTCCCACAGCTGTGGAGAAAGAAGTGCAGGCTTTAATCAGTGAGAATACCAAAGAGGGGGATGTGATTATATACACTGATGGATCTGTAATTAGGCATGTTCGCAGTGCTTGGGCCTTTACAGCTCAGTGCGCATATAAAACGATCAAGAGGAAAGTGGTGCCTTTGCGGTCACTACGAGTAGTATGACCATGGAGACTATGGCGGTGACCAAGGCATTTGAGTGACTACGCACACAGAAGGTAACGCAGGTCTGCATCTTGAGTGACTCTATGAGTATGATTAAGAAGGTACAAGTGGGTCTCGTTCACGAACAGTGGATTGAGGCCTTGAGAAAGACGAGCTTGAAAGTGGTTACATTTATTTTCGTGCCGGGACATGTGGGCGTTCGAGGCAATGAAAGAGCGGATCAACTGGCATCGTGCGCGATTGTGGCACATGGCGATGGGGCAATGGATCGCGCTGACGTTTTGAACTCCTTAAGAGATATAACACGCGAGAGTGAGATTAATGTGGATGATGATTCCTTTTCAATGGCTAGGATTAAAGATCAGGGATTGAAATGCGGTGTTGCTAGAGGTGAACATTTTGGAGGGCGCAGAAGAATGATGGTCAACCAGCATATGACTGGTACTATCAACAGAAGTGTAATGGCGGATACACTCAAGGAGAGATCGGAGCAACTATGGACGTGTCCAGTTTGCAGTGACGATGATCCGACGACTAACTAACTAACTAGCTAGCTTGACTTATGTGCATTAATTCGAAATTCTACTACGGCCATCATTTCTACGTGAAATTTTCTTTCAGTTTGGCAATTTCTATTCTTCTCTGTCACGAAATGGAGAAACGTATACAACATAAGAAAATGTAAGTTACAGAACGTATCAATTAATTATATAGACGAATTGTTTATATATATATATATATATGAAAAATTCGTCTATACGGACGCAATTTGGAACGGTTATAAATTAGATCTAATGGAGAGTGGTGAAGGTCGTGAAAACTCATTGTACAAATGTCAAATAAACAAATCAAATGGTAGGTCTAGGAATAATGATGTTGCATTCTCAATTCATTTGTTGATTACTTTGTTTTAACATGTTCACTATTTTTGTATCTTTTCCTTTTTGCTAATGCCGTTTATATATTTGTCTATGACATTATGACAGAAAATGTCACATCTGTCCTTCTGTTCTTAGAATCAAAACCATCGATCGACAATAACGGCTATGATGAGAGTATATATAAAAAAGCATTTATAATAGCATTTATATATTAAAAAAAGCTATTTTCGCACGTTAACTATCCGCCTTAGCTCAGTTCGATACGCGTACGCCATTTGAACTTATTGTTACTACTAATTGTATGTGTTCGGTACCAGAAACAGTAGATTTTAAAAAACTTAAACTTGTAGAAACTTAAACAGATCAAAATCGTTAGTGTATTGGAAGAATAACTAGCGTCTGTTATTTTATATATAATGTATGGTTCGTAGCAACTTTTAACATCATTTTATGTTGTCGTGATATATTTATCATTTTGTTACTTATACGTTTTGTAATACTAATATTTTCATATTTTCACCCAAGTAACGCCGGGTATTACCTCTAGTCCATAATTTAAAAAATGGAATCGAAACACAAATGAAATAAACATAAATATATTTGTATTTCTGCTGCATGAACATAAGAATAATATAATAATGATAAGATTCAGAACTCGTCAGGGTTGTAGGGAGAACTCGTCAGGGTTGTAGGGAGAACTCGTCAGGGTTGTAGGGAGAACTCGTCAGGTCGTAGGTGTACCACACTATTTCATAATGTTATAAATCCAGGATTTTCTTTTTTTTTTCGCTTTTTCTCATTCCAAACTCGACTGCTATTACAAAATAATTTTAGAAAGCGGGTCGTGTCTCGTTACATTTCCAAACCGAATAACTTTACGCCGTTTCACCAATACTAAAAGTGGTTCTCGATAAACAACAAGTTTTTTTTATTTTCTGCCGGACGAATATATCTGTATTGTGTTCTATATAACTGATTCTTAAGTAAAGAATCGAGATGGCGATGTATGTCATGGCAACGTTGAATATGATTTAGAAAAGTAAGATCAGCATTACAGTAAAGATCAATCTATTCAGATCGCTATTGCCATGTATACTTTTATGTGGATGTGAAAACTGAACACTCAATGCAGACAAAGACAGAAGGATTCAGGATTTTGAATACAAACGAACACAGACGTTTATTAAACTCATTTCCCGAGTTGCCACCATCACATATTTGTGCCCGAGATATTTCAAGGTGGTAACTTATTCAAGTTTGTGACCGTTTAACCCAGTGTTTCCCAACCTTTTTTTTTATTACCATGCCTCACTTAAGTCTTTCTGAAAAAAATTGTGATGCCTCCCCCCCCCCTAATGTTTAAAATTTATATATATATTTCAAATTAAAAAACTAAATTATTCCATAAATGAAGCTTAATTACAACTTGTTCAAACTGCCCCCCTGAAGAATAAAATTGCCCTCTTATGGGGAGTGAGCCTCACGTTGGGAAACACTGTATAAACCGGATGTTCTCAGCGGTATGTTTTATACCACTATTGCTTTTTAATATTGCGCTTTTATAAATGCTAATTCCTATAACATATTTCCGACTAACGTCTCCCAACTTTGAGTTGAATTCCTGGAGTTCACATTAGGAACCAGCCAAGAGATTCAGATTCCAAATAAAGGACAGCAGATCAGATATTAGGATAATTTTATAGAGTCTAATCAGTTTAAGCAATTACTTCAGGACTGCCTAACACACAAAGAACAGAGACAGCAGACCTGGTAAGAGGATACAGACTTGGGGCAAAAGCTATGGGGCAGCCGCTCTGACCTGGAGAAGACAGTGGATTTCGTCTTGACGACAGACTTGAAAATATAGCTTGACCACAGATTATGAACGCAGAAGAAGAAGAAGTTAAAAAAATAGTTATGTCGTAACAGTAATATCGCAGTAATCAAACACAACAGTGGGAGAAATTGGGATTTTGTGTTAAATTAATCTTTACAAGAACAGCAAAACTGAAGTCGTCAATGAAGATAACGAAAGATTATTTCCTCTCGTGTTGCCATCTCGTGGCTAGTACCTCTTGATTCAATATGTAAGACTTTTAACCGATTACGATTCCCTGTATGGAGATCGCTGATTGGTAGATGGTTTCTGTCAAACTGTCGTATGATTTATGAAAAGAGTTATTGCTCTTGACTTTTATACATTTATTGAACAAACGAAATAACGATGATTAAATTATTGTCATCGCTGTATTTGACCATAAATGTACAAATCGTGTGAAGATATCTCCGTTATTGTTCGTCAGTCAGTCATAAGGTTACAACAGGTTTGGGGATATGAACAAGATCTGAACAGAATTAAACAAGAATTGATAAATGATCGTCATTATATATCATTATAAATGATATTCATACTACCTATATCATCGCTTCTCAAGCTGGGTTCCGCGAAACCATAGAGTTCCTAGCAAGGAACTAGGGGTTTCGCGAGAAATACTAATGAATAGTCAAACAATATATTTCTAAAGTAATTTTTGTGTCTAATATCATATTAATACTAGCACATGTGTGACATTAAACAGGAAATTTTATTTAAATTGGCGTCACAAATACATTGACAAACACATTTTAATTTGATTCATCTAATATCATTATCACATTGTCAGATTGAATATATCGTTTCCTTTCTGTTTATATATATATATATATGCTTAGTTTTCTTTTGATTATTTCCCTTGGCTAAGTTTATCCGGCAACGGGTATTTATCAATGAATTTTAAATATTAATTTTTTAGGGTTAGGGTTAAAAGAGTTTATTTTTATATACTTAATCTTAACCCCAAGTAAATGAATATTTTAATAACAAATTACAAACATAAATTGATAAACACAGCCGAGAGAAATAATCCAATGAAAAAATATGCAGATAGGCACTTGTTTTGAAATTGGACCATGATATCAAAAATGCCCGCCAACCAATAAATGTTGCCATCTCTGGCGTATTATTTCTGTCGCCAGTCATTGAAAAGTACAGAAATAGAGAAGAAGTTGTTTGGGGCCATTGAGCAGGCCAATTCTGGAGACGGTCTTGGGAAGATCCATCTTCTGTAAATATTTCATTTTTTTTTAAATATCAAGAGGTCAGCGGCAGTTTGGACGCCGACCAGAGGTAATTACAAAAGTCTATAATCTATCTAATTTGTTGAAGTATAGCTCTACTCGGTTGACCAATCTATCTATGTGGTTGATCAGCGTGAAATGGTATCCTAATCGTTGTTTCTATAAAGCCGAGAAGATTAACTTCATTTTCTGTGTCAGTGCTAAGTAATATTATGTTCCTGTTTTGTGGAATTTGTATCATTCGGGAGACTGGCTGAAGAAAGCAACTGGAAGATTAGTTTGAAGAAAAAAGATGACGACTTACAAGTGAGTGCATAAATATGGTTAAAAGAGAAAAACGTTAGAGAAATAAGAGAAAAACGTTAGAGAAATTTAAAGAAACGTAAGAGACATAATGAGGAAGTCATAGTGAACGAAAAATGGGTTTGAGAAAGAAGAGAGGACAAGTTAAGTAATCCTTTTCTTTCTTGTGGTTGCTTTTTTCTTCTCTTCCACGTAGCGTTTCGCTTGATAGTATGGTCGGTGTGCGGCTATTGGTCCAGTATAGCCGATGTGCTTGCTTGGGCAGGATCTGTGTGACTGTTCGATATAGGGAAAGGGCTTAACCAATATTAATTTCCAGTCTCTGTTGGCTGGACTAAGCCTTATCTCTACTCTAAGGAGTTGGCCTCGATGGGGGATTTAAGTATTAAATTGGAAATAAAATCGAGAAATTGCCTTTTGAGCAGATATTAATAAATAATTACTTTCTCTGATCATTACTTCTCGTTCTTTTGAGCAGATATTACTAAATAATTACTTTCTCTGATCATCACTTCTCGTTGAATTTCATGTCTTCTCCCGCTCATTTCCTGTCTGTGTGGAACCAAGAAAACTACGTGGTCATAATTGTTATATGTTAACACGGCTCTCATCTATTGCAATACCAAGGCCAGGGTTGTCAGGTAATTAGAACTGTTTACGAAACTGTTTCATCATCATCAGGTGTCATGCCGGCTGGCGTAGGCGGCCACGGCTCTCCACAGCTCTCTGTCCACAGTATTATGTATCAAAGTCGTTGTTGTTTTCTTGCCGTGCCAGGTTGTCAAACTGTCTAATATTTTCTCACGTTGTCGCCTTCTGTCTCTGTTGCCTTCATTTTTTGCCTGTTGTGACTATGTTCTCTAAACCTGCCTGTCTCATGAAGTGGCCAAAAAAAGAAGATTGCCTTTTTTCTTATAGTGTTGATTAAGGTCCGTTTCGCATTTGACTCTTTCAACGCCTTTCTACACGAAACTGATTACATGTTGGTAAAAATATCTAGCCTTTAAAAATGACCACATTTCATAATTTTTTTCTATAAAGTGACCAAAGTGGCAGCTCTGATCCAGGCTATACTAGAAATACTTCGCTGTCATAAAAACACGTAAAGACCATTACCAGTTTCCATAAAACTAGAACTTGATTTTCTACGAAAAATGTATAAGATATTTCTTTTCTTTTAATATATGTATACACTCGGTCACAAGTAATGCTATTAGGGAAACTGCTATCCTCTGACACACATTGAAGACAATGTTGTTAGATGGACTAACTTCCCCCGGGAACCCATCGAAATGTCCGCTGAAGATTGCCAATAAACGAGAGTGGACACAGCTCGAGTTCCCGGGTGGACAAATCTTAAGTCAGTCCCCGATTTCATTTTCTTCCCACTTAGTCTGGCCTTCTACGTAGTTAGTTGAAAGCAGTTCGTTGACTTGAAACATTAGTGATCCAAGGTACTCACTAATAGAGAATAGATAGATTAGGTGTGCTGTAATGTGTCTGCGTGAGAAGTAGCAGCATAAATGACCTAACGTGTCACGCGAGATCACGCAGAGGTTACATTCTAATGTAGCACTGTTGCTAGCGACACTAAGAGGTTACATTCTAATGTAGCACTGTTGCTAGCGACACTAAGAGGTTACATTCTAATGTAGCACTGTTGCTAGCGACACTAAGAGGTTACATTCTAATGTAGCACTGTTGCTAGCGACACTAAGAGGTTACATTCTAATGTAGCACTGTTGCTAGCGACACTAAGAGGCTACATTCTAATGTAGCACTGTTGCTAGCGACACTAAGAGGTTGCATTCTAATGTAGCACTGTTGCTAGCGACACTAAGAGGTTACATTCTAATGTAGCACTGTTGCTAGCGACACTAAGAGGTTACATAATGTAGCACTGTTGCTAGCGACACTAAGAGGTTACATTCTAATGTAGCACTGTTGCTAGCGACACTAAGAGGTTACATTCTAATGTAGCACTGTTGCTAGCGAAACTAAGAGGTTACATTCTAATGTAGCACTGTTGCTAGCGACACTAAGAGGTTACATTCTAATGTAGCACTGTTGCTAGCGACACTAAGAGGTTACATTCTAATGTAGCACTGTTGCTAGCGACACTAAGAGGTTACATTCTAATGTAGCACTGTTGCTAGCGACACTAAGAGGTTACATTCTAATGTAGCACTGTTGCTAGCGACACTAAGAGGTTACATTCTAATTTAGCACTGTTGCTAGCGACACTAAGAGGTTGCATTCTAATGTAGCACTGTTGCTAGCGACACTAAGAGGTTACATTCTAATGTAGCACTGTTGCTAGCGACACTAAGAGGTTACATAATGTAGCACTGTTGCTAGCGACACTAAGAGGTTACATTCTAATGTAGCACTGTTGCTAGCGACACTAAGAGGTTACATTCTAATGTAGCACTGTTGCTAGCGACACTAAGAGGTTACATTCTAATGTAGCACTGTTGCTAGCGACACTAAGAGGTTACATTCTAATGTAGCACTGTTGCTAGCGACACTAAGAGGTTACATTCTAATGTAGCACTGTTGTTAGCGACACTAAGAGGTTACATTCTAATGTAGCACTGTTGCTAGCGACACTAAGAGGTTACATTCTAATGTAGCACTGTTGCTAGCGACACTAAGAGGTTACATTCTAATGTAGCACTGTTGCTAGCGACACTAAGAGGTTACACTACGTTCTCATGTAAAACTAAAGTAATGAGCCTATTGTAGTGTTTTTGCAAACATACTACGTTTTAACTCACATTACAATCTTTTAAACTGTTAAAATACATTAATAAATAGATGGAGTCGAAATTAGCATTTTTATTAGGGATATGTAGAAAAACTATTTATACAAATTACTATCTATCTCAGAAACTCATTTTGCTTCTTTTTTAAAAAAAATAACTCAAGAATTCTTGAATGTATCAACTTCTTGTTTTACACGTGAGCTTTTAATAAAAAATACTTTAGAATGATTTTAATAATAATATATATAAAATATTTCTCTTTCCGGACCAATCACCACTATACTGGCTTTATAGCATGGGTCTACAGGACCTTTCGCCACTTTACTGGCTTTGATTTGATATTTGATTACTTCACAAGGCAAACTGTAACCTTGTGAAGCAATCAAATATCATCAATGTACTTATATATTCATATTCTGTATCCATTCCCCTTTCCAATGATGTATTACACATACACTATTTATCAATATTAGTATGTCAAGTGATACAATAAAAAACACATATAAGGAAATTTTATAAAATTAATTTGGTCCACACCTAAAATTAATCAAGTTCTGAAAGAGTTAATATATATTTATAGTAATGTTGTCGAGACCCAGAATAGTCGCTGTGTATATTATTGTCATATACTACATAATTGTGTGCGTGTGTATAACCTTTCTTTATTCTTTTTTTTTATATTTACAATATTTGCATTAGTTGTTTTGTTTTTTATGGTCCATATGAGCATCTTTGTTAATGGTCGTGAGATGTATATTGCGTACTAGAAAATATCGATTATATAGGGAAAAACTGTTAATTGAAATCATCAATCACTTAACCAGAAAGTGTGTTTTATTGATGACTTCATACGTAAATATGAAGATCTACACACAAAAAAACAAATGTAGCACTTCTAAATCAACTGTCTGCTAACAATAAAGTTGTGCTGCAGTGGATCCGTGTACACTGTGGAATAGCAGGGAATGAAGCAGCTCACAGACTGGCAAAAGCAGGTGCAAAAAAAAAGAGCATTTCCAGCACAGAATATCACAATATCACTGACTGAAGCAAAAACTCTCATCAAAAGAAAATACACACATGGAGTCAGAGAACAGACAGTAACTTTTCACAGAACCCTATTCTAAAGCTAAGCAGGTCACAACAAACCACAATTTTTAGACTCCGCACAAGACACTGCAGACTACAAGCACATCTCCACAAAATTAAGGCTGTCCAAACTGACCAATGCCCATTTCAAAAGGGTCCCCAGACTCCAGAACACATTCTGCAGACATGCCCACTTCGATGACGTGAGAACTAAAATATGGCCCCAAGAGACGGATCTGAAGTTAAAACTGTGGGGCAACCGTGAGGACCTCCTGCTGACGATTGAATGCGTGGAGGCGGCTCATCATCCTGTATATACTTATGAGCATAGGAAACTGATCGCAGAAGAAGAATATGTGTAAATATAACCCAAAGCAGAATGGGACCTTTGTTACCTCTAATATTTTATGGTACTTCGTCCTGATATAACCAAATTGGATTTTGTTGTCCGCCGGTTGAAAGGAATGCGCCTCTCCAATAGAGATGTAAACTCACAAATACCTTCCAGTAAGTGTGGATATTTATTCATAATTACCTAGTGTGTATATTTATGTTACAATTGGTAGCATATCCTATTCAGGACGTAGCCATCAACCCAGCATTTTTGGCTATAGTGATTTTCTAGGCAATATAAATACGTTCAGTAGTTTGCTATTGCTTTCTGAACAGCCCGAATGCACAAATGCCTGTTACAATTACCAAGGGCTAATATTTATCTCATAATTAGCAAGGGATAATATTTATCTCACAATTAACAAAGGTTAAAGTTTCACAATTCGAAAGTAATGATATTTATGTCACTTTGGTTTGTATTGATGCACATGGCATCTGTTGTTAATGTTAAAGTGTGCGTTTTTTTAATAATTGATTTATTAAATTAAATTGTAGATGTTTCATATAGGGATATGTTGCTTAATGAGAACACATACTAGAAACAAAATAGAAACAAACAAAAAAGAAACAAAATAGAATGTCTGGATTTTTTATTCGTGCTTAGAAACCGAATTCATGGAACTACTTTCAATGACATGAGGAAAATATTAAAATCTTAACAAATTATAAACAAGCTAAAAATGAGAATTATAAAATGCTACATTATTATAAACTTGTATCGCCCGTGTGTTGCCGGGGCCCGAGAGGAGAGCAAAGAATACCAGCACGATTTACCTTCCATGCATGTCGTAAGAGGTGACTAAGGAGATTATGGGATGGAGTTGGTTGTCCCATCCCATATAAGGTCAGTGATCCAAAGCCATGCTGAAGCCGGATGTGTTAGGCCGAAAGTCGCATCAATCGCAGTAATGCTGTAAACCATGACACAACACATTCCGTTCTCCGGACTACATCCTGATTATCTGCAGGAGTTTGAGAACGAACGCAGAAGAAGGTTATACATACGAAGACATATACAACTAGCTTCTCGACAGATTAACATGTCCGAGAGAGAGAGGAACTTTCTCCTGCAAATGGGGGGGGGGGGAACTGGATAGCAATATTCAAAACCTGTGAATTGAGAACTAAACAAATTGTGAGAACACTTGAAATACAAAATCCAACGCAAGATGACAAGAACAGATGCAAATTAAATAGACGTGGACAACATTCACCACAGGCCATTAGAAAACATCTTTATGAAACTGACAGTCAAGCCGTTTGTAATATGTTCTATCGTTGACGAAATCTTACGATTTCATTATTCCATACCGTGCGTCACGAAGAATTTCCGTTCACAGAATCAAAATGTAGAGCTGAAGCTGCTAAAGTCACGTAACATCTTGTTTTTCCATTTATTTTTCAGTCTTATGAGAAGCCGCCATTAGACCAGGAAACCTTTAGCTTGTCACGAAGCGTCATGTTGAGAAAGTTATTTGAAATTTGATTGTGTTTGGTCTCTGGATTTCTTGAAAGGTTTTCTGGTGTTGAAAATTATAAGAATGTCAGCCATTTTAGCCAGAGGTTGACAAAGTATAATTGAACAATAATAAATGAGTTAATTTATAAGTTAAGCAATCTTTTGGTTAAGGTTACAGTATGGGCAAGGCCTGTAAGTTGAGGGGATCAGAAAGAGGAGCAAAGAATATTGACTGTTTCCCGCGAAACATGTAGTAAGAGAGTACTAAGAAGGTATAGGGGTGCTATAGGCTGCCCCATCTCATTCTTCTTGATTAGAAATTAGTATTATGGAACAAGGAAGATTCCTATAAGTGCATCATTCTCCTTTCCAGCAGCCATTCAATGGTATGCAGATTCAAAGTCCCAGTCACATGCTGATAATAATCCAAACCCATATAGGAGCAAAGTAACACATAACTCATGCTGAAGTCGTATGAAACAGTCTGAAGGCGCAGATATCACAGCTATGCTGTAAACCATGAAACAATCTACTCCGTTTTCTGGACCACATTCTGCTTATTTGGAAGAGCTTGATGGCGAAACCAGAAGGAAAAATACAAGATATTAACAACGAATTGATGCTTCTTTGAACCATATCATGTCTCATTCATTCTCACGCTCCCGCTGAATCTCACTTGTAGCAGAACAACACTCATACTAGACTACCAACATGATATAGTTCACATACTAGACTGTCAACATGATATAGTTCACATACTAGACTGTCAACATGATATAGTTCACATACTAGACTGTCAACATGATGTAGTTCACATACTAGACTGTCAACATGATATAGTTCACATACTAGACTGTCAACATGATATAGTTCACATACTAGACTGTCAACATGATATAGTTCACATACTAGACTGCCAACATGATGTAGTTCACATACTAGACTGTCAACATGATATCGTTCACATACTAGACTGTCAACATGATATCGTTCACATACTAGACTACCAACATGATATAGTTCACATACTAGACTACCAACATGATATCGTTCACATACTAGACTGTCAACATGATATAGTTCACATACTAGACTACCAACATGATATAGTTCACATACTAGACTGTCAACATGATATAGTTCACATACTAGACTGTCAACATGATGTAGTTCACATACTAGACTGTCAACATGATGTAGTTCACATAACAGAAAATCGTTATCCCATTTTTGTTAACAAGAAATTTTTTTAACTAGAAAGAGAGATAACTATCTAGATAGATACAAAGACAAACAGACAGACAGACAGACAGACAGACAGAAAGATAGATGGATGGATGGATGGATGAATGGATGGATGGATGGATGGATGGATGGATGGAGATACATAGGTTAGGTGACATATAGGTAAACAGGCTAGCAGTCACGTAGGTAGATAGATTGGTAGGTATGCATGTAGGTGGGTAGGTCGGTATGTAGATTTTACATGGGTGGATAGATATGTAGATAGGTAGGTCATCATCATCAAGTGCCATGGCGGCTGGCGTAGGCGATCATGAATCTCCACAGATTAACTCCAGCATTATGTTTCAAGATCTTTGTTGGTGATCAAGAAAGGTAGTTGTTCAGGGTAGGTAAATTCATTCATACACGTTCCTTCAGCGCCGAACACGGTGCATAGGGCAGAAACCAGAGCTCTCCAGTTTGAGCGATGTGATGCTACTGTGTGTAATTCTTGTATGTTGTTGAGACACATTGTCATACCTTCTTTGATGGTTGTTCTGCGAAGAGCCTCGGTCTTCTCTTTTCCTATCTTTTCCTATTGCCACCTGGTACCCATTTTACTGTTTGTAGTGGCAGTCTGTTTTCATTCATTCTTATTGCATGTCCTATGTAAGTCCATCGTTTTCTATTTATTGTTGTTGTAGAAACATATTGATGATTGTTGTCTTCTCTTATACGTAGGTATACAAGTAGGTATGTAGGTGGCTATGTAGATGAATAGGTAAGTAGGTAGATAGATATGTAGGTATATAGTTCGCTATATAGGTATGTATATACGTAGGTATGCAAGTAGGTATGTTGATAGATTGGTAAGTATATAGGTAGATAGATATGCAGGTATATAGCTCGTTATAAAGGTAGGTATATATGTAGGTATGAAAGTAGGTAGGTATGTGGGTATATAGTTCGCTATATAGATAGATATATATATATATGTAGGTATGAACGTAGGTAGGTATGTGGGTATATAGTCCGTTATATAGGTAGGCCTAAGTATAGGCCTTTATATAGGTACGAAAGTAGGTAGGCAGTCTGGACGACACATCTTAGGATAAATTGAGAATCGACAGAGACAGACGTATGCAAGTAGAGAGATACACCGCGGGTATAAAGTAGCATGCGAGTAATCCACATTCCATGTACACATACGTGTAAAGTGTATTATTTCATGTGTGTTTTGGAACATACACAAACATGTCATTCAGATCGAGGGCATTCTTACTACAGGTTCTTGTTGTTGTTTTGGTGTGCATATCAGCTCTAGGCCAGCGGTTCTCACTGTGTTGAACCATGAATCTCTAAGCTGGGCCGTAGATGTCTCTTCAGTAAAGGGAAGGATGGTCAGAAAAAAAAGCATCCACCAATTTTCGTGCGCAATTTCGATGAAAATTTTGCTCTCCCTCCTCCAACCTGAAATTGAAAAAAAGAGGAGAAAAAAACAGAAAATCCCAAGTAAAACTGTACAAGTTTACCATTGTTATCGATTTTATCCACATTTAACAAAGATAGAATTACATTTTACAATTTAAATTTCAAATTCACTTTACGATCTTTTTGACTAGCGAAGTTATTAATTACTGCATCGAAGCTCACATTATTGACCAGCTCATGTTCGATTGATATAATTGCGAGGTTCATTCATTCATTCATGAGCATGAGTCAATATCGAGAATGCGCGAATTGTGAGTAAGGATGGGCGTGGCCCGTAGAGAACCCCTGACAGAGATTTCAAAACCATCAGCTGTTATACCCTGAGAGATTTACTGAAGCGGAGATCTGAGTACCTATGGACGTGTCCGGTGTGCGAATAGGATAATCAACATACCTAATAGCGAGGTTGTTCAATCTCGAGTTGCTCATAGTTTGACCTGATATAGTTTTTGATTAATAGAGTTTTGAGAAACTCCTTTCACATCTAGCTATACTAACTCCTAGAGTTAGGAACACACGCAGTAAAATGACAATTTTGGGTACTGAATCGGAAAGCTGATGTTTCTGAATGAAGGCAAGTAATTCCAAAGGCTTTTGGTCCTTCAAGATCAAGGCCGAAGATGCTGTGACAAATTTCATTAGTTGCTTTCTCTCGAGTAAAAATTCATCCTTTTCGATGTCACCATCAGGAACGTTGTGAAGATCAATGTCGATTCGTCAAACAGTTGCTTTGGAAAGA
Organism: Meghimatium bilineatum; assembly: GCA_034231615.1. Lineage (NCBI taxonomy): Eukaryota > Metazoa > Mollusca > Gastropoda > Stylommatophora > Philomycidae > Meghimatium > Meghimatium bilineatum. The sequence goes on from CM067301.1 coordinate 8,419,978, forward strand.
GAAAGCCAAACTTGTCAGCAGCCTCATGCAGTTGTTTAAATCTCGTTGAAGAAATCTCCTGATTCACTCTGTCCAACCAAAGTTCATTTCTGTAGCTTAACCGAGCATCGGCGGCTTCTTCTCCAAGCACTTCTTTTTTACGACTTATTCGCCGCTGTGGCTCCGTAGGAATTCCAAGTTCAGAACATACCGACTACGCATAGCTCACACTCGCATCGGCTACTGTTTGCCTCGAAGTCGTGAGAAATTCACTTAAAGCTTTCATTTTTGTTGCTCAACCCGGAACGCTCAAGCCCTTCTTCTGCACATATGCTTGCGCGTCATTTATTTCCGTTAAAACTGGAGCCAAGAACCCTAGATACATCAAGAACGTGAATGACTGCACCGCCACCAGCAAGCTGTCAGCAGCGGATCTTCCGAATTTCGGTTGAAAAACAGCTGAAGCTCCCACCCCTACGCTTAACGACAAGTATGAATGCGATCAACCATCATTCACCTGGAGAAAGACAATAGACAATAATAATAATAATAATGTAACATGTGTGAAAGTGACCAAGATAATAGGTTACATTGAAACACAAGTGAATGATGATTCCTTTTCAATGGTCAGGATTAAAGATCTGGGTTTTAAATGCGGTGTTGCTAAAAGTGAACATTTTGGAGGGCGCAGAAGAATGATGGTCAACCAGCATAGGACGGGTACTGTCAGTAGAGGTGTAATGGCGAATACACTCAGGGAGAGATCGGAGCAACTGTGGGCGTGTTCAGTTTGCAGTGATGATGATCCAACGACGAACTAACTAACCAACAAGTTGAGAACCGCTGCCTCAAGCAATTTCATCTATAATCTGATCTTTATCTACATGCCTCATCCTTACTAACTTGTGGCATATTATGAGATACGAGTGTCTGATTTCACCGTACCTGTTAGACCTGCCCCAATGTTTTGTTCTTACTTGTAGCTTTGAGGCCAACTCTGCTGCACTTGCTTGTCTATGTTGTTTTTCCTCTACTTTTGCTGTCAGATGCCGCAAGATTGAATGACTATCGGTTTATGGGATATAACACGTTTAGTCGCTGGATATGCAGTAATATTGTGACGTTTCAGAATGTTATCTTCTTTAATTTCCTTTCTTCTTGGTCTTCCTCTGTACCTTGTTGTTTCATTGTCATATAGTAGGCTATGCTATTGCCGATGTCCAGTAATGGTTAATTCCCATTAAGTGGCCAAAACATTTCAGTTTATTTTTTTCAATATATTTGGCCATATATGTTTTTCCATCAGTTCTTGTGATTTCTTCATTCCTCACTTGATATCATTTTGTTCTGTTTGCTACTTTTCTTAGACATCTCATTTCACACGTAGTAAGCTTTCTCTTTTGTTCTTTTGTTAGTATATTTTGCTGGTTTCTAAATCGAATAAATTATAATTATAACTGTTAGTGCCCGTCCATACATTATGTTAACAACTTTTTCCATTTAACCCCCGTCCCTGGTCAAGAACGGACAAAACTCAGTGACTTCTCCCTGCGTAATTATGTTTCTTTAATACCTTTTAGAAAAAGATATGTTGCTGAGAAAGGACGCAATAAAAAAATGTGAGTACATGATTTGTTTCGGTTTCATATAAATATTTCAATTTCAATTTAGTTGGTCAACAATGTTGTCAACTTTTGTCACACAACTGCTAACAATCTGTCAACAACGGTCAAACGTTTTCTGTAATCCCACCCCCTTTTTGATGTAATTTAAGGACGTTCACTTATTAAATTTACAGCACAAATATTCGCATATATTCGTCTAAAGATAAACAATATCAGAATGGTTTAATGTACAGAAAAGAGACAAGGATGTACACTATCACCGTACCTGTTCAACATCTACGCTGACAACATAATGCAAAATGTAAAAGACGAAATGACATATACTGACTTCAAGCCTATTACCATCAGCGGTCAGCAGATCCCAGAAATCAGATATGCTGACGACACAGTTCTATTTACAACACACGGAGATGGTTTATGCTAAAACAAATGCTACTATCAACAAATTAACACAGTGAAGCCTAAAACATTTACTTAAATATGAAGAGAGAGAAATTATGACAACAGATAAAGTGAAAGTACAACCAAAGATAATAATTGACAATTTCGAACTAGAGGGCGTAATAAATTTCCAGTATTTGGGCACAAACATTAATAACTCAGGAGATGTGCTGTCGAAACAAGAGAAGAATTGCAATGGCGACACTGAATCTTGCGCAAATGAAGAAAAGTGTAGAATACTGGATGCGTCGGTATATGCGTCTTTATCGGAAATTCGTTCCGTTTAATTATGTTAGCTATTTGTTCTGTAGAAACCTGTCCACTGATTCTTGTATTGTACCAAAAATCTGTGGCAAGGTACCATCATCAAAGCCAAACTATGATCAGAACATGCGTATTTCCAGTGGCAATATACTGTTGTGAGTATGGGACATTAAATAAAACAATAGCAAAGAGAATAACTACTTTCGAAATGATATGATACAGAGAAATTTTAAGTATACCATGGACAACTAAAAAGACAAATCAAGAAGTGTTAAGATCAATAACCGTCGAAGAGGGCTGGCTCCTTAACAACATCCTAATAAGAAAGTTGTGCTTTAAAAAAATCATATATAAAGACACAAAAGTATGGAAAGATTAATAGCTGAAGGCAGATTTAATGGTAACAGATGAAGAGGGCACCGAAGACGACGATGGTGCAGTGATATATCAGATTGCTTAACTAGCTGCAGCAATTCAACTCGTCCAAGATCGCGGATTGTTCAGAGAATCCATAAGGGAGACAATGTTCTGGATAGAATATCACATGAGAATATAAACATTCTCATATGTACGTCTGTGTGTAAACATTCTCATATGTACGTCTGTGTGTAAACATTCTTATATGTAAGTCTGTATATAAACATTCTCATATGTAGGTCTGTATATAAACATTCTCATATGTAGGTCTGTATATAAACATTTTCATATGTAGGTCTGTATATAAACATTCTCATATGTAGGTCTGTATATAAACATTTTCATATGTAGGTCTGTATATAAACATTCTCATATGTAGGTCTGTATATAAACATTCTCATATGTAGGTCTGTATATAAACATTCTCATATGTAGGTCTGTATATAAACATTCTCATATGTAGGTCTGTATATAAACATTCTCATATGTACGTCTGTGTGTAAACATTTATTTTAAGTAAAATGTGCCTCTTGTAGTGAGGTACTCTTAAAGTGAGGTACTCTTATGGTGAGGTACTCTTGTAGTGAGGTACTCTTAAAGTGAGGTACTCTTATGGTGAGGTACTCTTTAAAAAAGAGTTTTTGGATAATACTTTGTTCTTTCTGTCTAGTTATGTGACCGAACCATTTAACTTGTTGTTTCTGAATATATTCTAATGTTGACGTGATCCCTAATTGTTTTCTTAGTTCTTAATTTCTGATTTTGATGATTATTGTCCGCTGGTTGAAAAGAGCACGCCTCTCCAAAAGAGAGGTAAACTCATAAACTACCTCTGTTTCTTCAAAAAACTTATTTGTCCAAACGAGATGGCAACAGCGATATTTGAAACAAAATCAAACAAGCTACTTCCGTGCCGCCAGAAAGGAAAACAATGTTGATTTTCTCTTATGGTTATCTATAATTGCACACAAAAGATGAATTCATCGGCAAAGGTAGTTCATAAAAACAGTATTTTATAGTTTGTTAAAATCATTTATAACGTTTACATTAATATAAAGTGTATGTGAATGATACAGACATACTCGAAGGTACAATAATATTGAATACAGTCCTATTATCGATATGTAAACAGTAGAGCGTAAAGTACTACTTAAACGTGACCATTCAATTCTACAATATATACCTCCGCACAGATTACTAATTAGGTTTTCATTCGTTACCTTTTTTTAATTATTGTTGTAATTTCCGTTGGTCACTATTTCTTGATTAGAAACTAGCATCATAGAAACTACATTCCCAAGGCCAAGTGCAGTTTCAGCAGCCATTCGAAATTCGAGTGTGCTCAGATGATCCAGTCGCCATGTGTTGATTACGATTACGCGTCTTCGGTTCCTTCCAAAAAGAGTACCGTTTGCCACAATTTATATACTTAGAGTGCATGCCAAAATTGGCACGGCATTTTCAAGTATATAAAAATAGTTAAAATAATAGTGACCAACGAAATTCCCGACAAAAAAAGCGTAGCTAATGAAATCCTAATATAGATTTTCTATAGACCTACGAGACTTATGCAGATGGTCATATATGAATACTTACTTATGATTAGTGAATGCTGGCAATGAATGCTTCTTATACCTATTTTTGGTTATGGAGATAACAATTCTTTTAAAATGAGTAAGGTAATCAAAATATCTGAAAAGTTATTTTTGTCAGTTTATTAAAAATCTCGGTACAAGCTGAAAAGTACAAAAAATAAAAGATATTTTTATTTTGGAGAGGTTTCTTGATTAGAAACTAGCTTCACAGTACATGGAGCACTGCCATAAGTGCTCCGCCATCCCAGTGTATGAAGACTCAGAGTCCCAGTCAGGTGTTGATTGCATGATCTTTGGCACTTTCCAAACAAAATACTTTTCATTCTCTCCCCTCTAGATACTCCTATTTCTGATATTCTCTGTATGTGTATGTTCTCAGCCTCATTGACGTCATCTTGAAATGAATTTATTATTTCCTTGGTCTACCTATCTATTCACTAAACTCTTTGTTGCCTTTCAGCATCAGGGGTAGAGTTTTCTGGAGATAGTCCTCATGTGTGCTGAGTATATTGTGGAAATTTTTGTCTCTTTTATTTCGGTGGTCCATCGTTTTCATGGTCAGTCTATAGGTCTGCCTTCACTTTATCTGTGTAGCATAGCTTGGTCCCATCCCATTGATTGTTGTGTTTCATTCCATACAAAACATTCCATTCTCCAGACTATATCCTGCTACTATGCAGGAGTTTGCAAATGAACATGGAAGATGATGACATTATTATTATTGTGTTTATTGATGAATGAACATGGATAATATATTGGTATTCTTCTTCTTCAGCGTTCATTCTCAAACTCCTGCTGAATTCTCTTGTAGCAGGACCATTGTCCTACTAGATTTCCAGCAGGATGTAGTCCAGAGAATGGAAATGTGTTGTGTCGCCGTTTTATTTGCGCCAATGGCCCGACACATCCGTCTTCGGCGGTTATTGGTATTCAAAATGAAATGTTATAGAAAGGCCCTAAGAATATCATTGACAGAAAGATGAACCAACGAAGATGTCCACAAAGACCTGAACATAGAAGAAGACTGACTCCTCAAAGCTATAAAAAAACACAAGCTAACATATTTCTAACATATAAAAAGACACAATGGTTTAGAAAGATTAGTCATGGAGGAAAAAGTTCCAGGATAGAGAACAATAAGCTGACCAAGACTACGATGGACACATGACATCGAAGACCTACTGAACATGACACTAGAAGAAGCTGAGCAGCTTGCACAGAACCGAGAAGCTTACAGGTGGGACTGAGGATAACATTATTTAACGGACACATCGCATAGATAGACCTATAATATTAATAATTTACCTATATTTTTACTAGAAAAGACTCTCCTGAAGACGGATGTCGTGCTTTTGATACAAATAAAACGAGGACATGGCACATTTCCATTCTCTGGACTAGATCCTGCTGGAAATCTAATAGGATCATTGTCCTGCTACAACAGAGATCCAGCAGGAGTTTGAGAATGAATTCTAAAGAAGAATAGAAAGGTCTGAAAACAGGACAGATAAATTTAAATAGACATGTAGTGTAACTCCTAAACAAGATTATGTGACTGTTTCTGTTTTAATATAACCATGTTTATGTAAATTTCACAGATTGGTGATTTTAATATAGCCATGGTTTTTTATATAAATTTCACAGATTGGTGAAATTTTCACAGCTGCTGGTTCAGCTTTTACTAAACTTGGAGAGCTGACAATGCAACTCCATCCTACATCAGATCAGAGTGCTGGAGGAATTGGGTATGTAATAACAAAACATTATTATATGATACTATTATATACTTTCATTACTGCATGTTTTCCTGTGAAGGAGTGCAGATAGTTTTCTATGGGCTGTGGTAAAAAAGACCGCTTTGCCATAGCAGATGCTGCGACATGTACAGGAAGAATTTTTATTGTACCTTCGAAAGAAATAAATTGAACCCGGGACCTCAGTGGTCTGAGAACGGCATTCTGGACATGTGCTCCCATATTATATATATATATATAATATATCTTACAAAACTACAGCTGACAAATGCAGGCATATATGTCATTGCCTCAAATGGCATTGACAGCTGAATTAGTTAACCAACATTAAAGATAACATGAAAATGTCGTTAGAAAATGCAAGCCACATTGCCCACGACAGAGAAGGCTTCAGGGAGTTCATTGGTCAGACAACATTCTGGAGAGAATACGTCACATGACACACAAGTGTTTATTCATAATTATTGCGTGATCCACTGTAATGTTGCACTATTGCTAAAGTAACTAAATATCTCTGAAAGTGCTATGAGTGTAATGCTATAGCCTATTTTCTGATAGTATGATAGCAGATATTGAACTGAATGGAGCTTTAATACCTGTCTAATATATATATTTCAGGATCAAGTGGACGGAGCAAGAGGTGGAGATGTTGCGAGATGCAGTCAAACGCTTTGGAGAAGATTTAAACAAAATCAGCGATGTTATTAAAAGTAAAACAATGTGAGTGAGTTCATTAATTAATCGTCAGATCATCATCATGGCACTCCAGACAAGTCCATAGGTGCTCTGATAATCAATTCTTGATTCTTGATTGATTCTTGATCAATTCTTAATCAATGAATGAATTCCAGTAAATTCAGTATGTCCTTCAGCATGCAGTTACTGACAGTTCCTGTTCTCTTTGTTGGTTGATAACTCTTCTTTTGTTTCCTATATGCCACTCATTTCTTGCAACACCACGCTCCTCTTCCACTCGTTTCTTACAACACCGCACTCCTCTTCCACTCGTTTCTTGCAACACCATGCTCCTCTTCCACTCATTTCTTGCAACACCGCACTCCTCTTCCACTCGTTCCTTGTAACACCACGCTCCTCTTCCAGGTTCTGCATTCTAGCCATAGATACGGAAGAAGACATCAGTCAGCCAGTTCCTCTTATGCCAAGTTTGGCACATAGGGCAGATGTCATAGTTCTCCATGCCTGTCGGTCAGTTGCCAAGGATTGCAGGTCTTGTGCATTTATGCCTGTTGATTTTAGTTCATTCATAAATGTTCTTCTGAGCGTTGTTTTTGGTCTTCCCTGTTTTCTATTCCGTCTGGTGTCCACATGAAGTCTTGTCGTGGAATTCTATCTTCCTTTATTCTAAGTACGTGGTCGATGTACGGAAGAAGAAATATACCTCCATATCTTCCAACTCCATTATTGCATTCAAAATATCAGCACAGGCTATTAAACTGTCGCTAGTAAATGTGGAGCGTGGTAGTTTAGTTTATAGTGAGCTTGCTTGCTATCACCAGGCTAGTGTCCCGGGTTCAAAACCCCATCTGGATTTTAAAAAAATCCAGGTTGTGATTTCTCGCTTGGCATGACCACTCCTTCAGTCAACTTAGGTATAAATGAGTATCTGACGCAATAGTTAGGGAAGGTAAAGACATCAATGAAGGGATTTGGCCACCCCACTTAATATTTGCTGCAGCTTTGAAGGCCTACATGTAAAGTTATGTTCATCCCTGATGGCAGGTTGTTGCCATGAGACTTAACTTTAGCGACTGGCAAATATATCAGTAAATGTGAGTAAAACTTACAAATAGAACAATGTGAGGAAAACGTGCAACAGAACAATGTTAGTGAAGCTTACAAATAGAACAATGAGGGAGAAGCTTACAAATAGAAGAAAAAGTAGTTCAGATAAATAGTTTTTTTTCTTTGATATCTCTTCTTGTATTATACTTACTCTGCTTTGTTGCCTTTCCTTTTATTCTCTCTTCTGTTCTTGCTGTATTTATTGTTTTTCTCCTTTTTTTTCTCTCTCATCTTAACTCCCTTGTCATCTTCTTTTGTTCCTCTTACATTATGATTCTCTGTTTTTAATATTTATTTCTTGTTGTTTGTTTTTGTCTTGCAAAAATATTTCAATTTTTGATGGTTTATTTTTTTCTCTAATTTATAAATTCTAGCACACAAATCAGAAAACAGCTCCAGAAAAAGGCTTATGAAGATGCTGGTCTTCAGCCACCGACAGTGTCTACTCCGGTAAAAACAACAAATACTGCAAAAGTTCTGACCAAACAGACTGTACAGGCTGTTTCATCTCAGGTTGTATCTGAGCCTCAAAGCAAGAAACAGAAGACATCAGGTGCAGTACAAACATAATTCATTGCATGTTCAAACAGTCTTCTTCTTCTTCAGCGTTCATTCTCAAACTCCCGCTGGATCTCCCTTGTAGCAGGATCATGGTCCTAGATTTCCAGCAGTTGGGAAATAATTCCCAGATATATAATGCCATTGAATGGCATTAGGTCAAAGGACATGATCCCATTGACTGCTGAATCAGCAACCAACCAACCATAGTTCCTGGTCTGTGTTGGTTGATTGTGAATCTTTTAGTGTAGTGGCTGATATTTCCTGGTCTGTGTTGGTTGAGTGAATCTCTCAGGGTGTAGTGGCTGATATTTCCTGGTCTGTGTTGGTTGATTGTGAATCTCTTAGTGTGTAGTGGCTGATAGTTCCTGGTCTGTGTTGGTTGATTGTGAATCTCTTAGTGTGTAGTGGCTGATATTTCCTGGTCTGTGTTGGTTGAGTGAATCTCTCAGGGTGTAGTGGCTGATATTTCCTGGTCTGTGTTGGTTGATTGTGAATCTCTTAGTGTGTAGTGGCTGATAGTTCCTGGTCTGTGTTGGTTGATTGTGAATCTCTTAGTGTGTAGTGGCTGATATTTCCTGGTCTGTGTTGGTTGAGTGAATCTCTCAGGGTGTAGTGGCTGATATTTCCTGGTCTGTGTTGGTTGATTGTGAATCTCTTAATGTGTAGTGGCTGATAGTTCCTGGTCTGTGTTGGCTAAGTGTGAATCTCTCAGGGTGTAGTGGCTGATAGTTCCTGGTCTGTGTTGGCTAAGTGTGAATCTCTCAGGGTGTAGTGGCTGATAGTTCCTGGTCTGTGTTGGCTAAGTGTGAATCTCTTAGTGTGTAGTGGCTGATAGTTCCTGGTCTGTGTTGGCTAAGTGTGAATCTCTCAGGGTGTAGTGGCTGATAGTTCCTGGTCTGTGTTGGTTGAGTGTTTAATTTTCTAAATTTCATGAGTGTACTATGCCAAGCCTATCTTCGCTCACACTTCACACATTCTCGATACAGTGGAATCCCATTATAACAACTTGCTCCTGGGCAACAAAATATGTATGTAATAACAGAAATTCTCTATATAATAGTACGATCTGTATAGAATAAATATAATTGGGGATTTTGAGGTGTTGTTATATAGGGAAATTTGCTATAAAAAATGCTGTATAGGGGGATTACACTGTACTGACTCACGCTGATTAAGCTCAAAATCTTCCAATCATGCAAACTCTCATACAGCATAGATTGTGTCCTATCCAACATGTCTCCCCTAGTTCTTGCTATCCAGTACCGTCTCCCACTGGGGTTTGTCCACATTTTCACAAGAGTTTCCTATTGGTAGATTTGTTATTTAGTGTTCCTACTTATCACGTTGCTTGTTTTACTTTAATCACAAAACATACACCATGATATCTGTTCCCTGGACTATATCTGGCAAACCAAGAGGAGTTTGAGAACAAATGCAGATATTGTTTTGTTTTTCTTTCGTTTTCTAGAATGCATGACATTCGGGTTTTTGTCGCTGTCTTCAGCACCTTCAATTGCTAGGCATGACTGTGGTCGTATCCAAATGTAAGAGGAACTGCCCAGTTTTAGTTTCTATCCTCAGCAGGATGGACTAAGCTCCTCGTCAAAGAGCTGATATTGATGGAGACAGATAATGATAATGACAACTTTGATAAGTGATATATAGATTTTACGTATTCATCGTTAAACCAAAACATCCCTGTTCTTGACTTATCAAAACATCCCTGTTCTTGACTTGTCAAAACATCCCTGTTCTTGACTTGTCAAAACATCCCTGTTCTTGACTTATCAAAACATCCCTGTTCTTGACTTATCAAAACATCCCTGTTCTTGACTTAACAAAACATCCGTGTTCTTGACTTATCAAAACATCCCTCTTATTGACTTGTCAAAACATCCCTGCTCTTGACGTATCAAAACATCCCTGTTTTTTACTTGTTATTTCAGAAGTGACTCTGAGTGCACTCAATGCCCCAGAAGGCGATGTGGATATAGAAGGACTTGGGGACTCCAATACCCACAAGAAGCTGGACTTTGACTCAGGTTTGATTCAATATAGAAATTATATAGGTCTAAACTGTCTCTAGTAACAAGGGGACTCTGAGGCGTGGTGTTATGGAGCTCGTCTGTGACGGCCAAGGTACCGAGTTTTCAATTCCCGCCACAGGCAATTGTTCAATTGAGAAAACAATGGAAATCTACCTAAGTGTGTTTATATTGTCTAGAAAATCAAGGCCAAAAATTGCTGGGTTGGTGGCTACATCTTGAATAGGATTCGCTAACAAGGGGAACAACAATGAGTCCATTATTTGAAGCCAAGAAAGAAAATCTTTTGAGTGTTCTACCATGCTCGGAAGGGAAGTAAAGGGTACTATCCCTGTGATCTCCCGATACACATAGACTTGATCATTCCTGGGGGGGTGATAAAGGGAGTTAACTTTTAACACATTTGACAATAAATCTATCCTTTTAAAGAGTAAACTCCCTTTTAGGGTTTGTATACCCCTAAGAATGGTCATGTCCATGTTAACCAGGGGATCACAACGAATACTTCAACCTGCCATGTATGTATGAAAAGGCGAGTAAGAGGTTCTAGAAGAGGTGGGAATTGTTTGTACTATTCCATACAGTCTAAATACCAAAAAGACATGCTGAAGTCAATGTGTTTAGCTGAAATATCCAGATATTGCAGTTTAGCCATAATCCACAACACAACGTATTCCAATCTCTGGATAATGTCCTGCTAATCTGCAGGAGTTTGAGAATAAATACACAAGGAAAGGAGTGTATGGGAATAATGATTAACTGCTTAATGTCAGTCATGGAACACTTGAATAGAACACCAGGGCACCATGCCTTTAATTTGTACCTGTTAGCTTCCAGAGACAATGAAGTTATCATCCTTGTGAAGTTATCATCCTTGTGGGGACTAGATTGAATGCTGATTCTATAACCTTTATTATCTGGCCAGTAATCTGTTAAAAGATAAAGGTATTTCCAATGGCAGCAACCTGCCATCGGGGATGAAGTAAATCTTCATGTACTAAGCCGCAGCAACTATTAGGTAGGGTGGCCAGTTACCTTCCTTGCTGTCTTTACCTCCCCTAACTCATGCATCAGGTACTCATTTGCAACTGAGTCGGCTTTAGGATGGTTGTGTCAGGCGATAAATTACAACCCGAACTTTTTATTTGTCCAGACGTGATTTCGAACCTGGCACGCTGTAACCCAGCGATAGCAAACAAGCTCACAATCAACTAGGCTGCAGCTCCCCAGCAATCTGTTACAGTCTGGTTTATCACGTTTTATTAACTGTTTTTTTATGCTTTCAATGTTGTGTGAAGTTGGAAATGTGAGGTGAAGATGGAGTGTTATTTTCAGGGCACATGTCTGGGTCAAACTATACAAGGGCTGTTCAATAAGTATCTGGACTGAATTTTTCCAGAGAACTTATTCTTACAAACTAGTTGGTTCTATCTCCTTCAAAATAGTCCCCTTGTGATTGTATACACTTATTCCTGCACTTATTTCATTGAATCATCAACCTATTATTGTTCTCTTATGTTGTGGATACATGTGAAAGTCAGATAGAGCATGCGTTGGTATGTATGGAGGTTGAAAGTCAGATAGAGCATGCGTTGGTATGTATGGAGGTTGAAAGTCAGATAGAGCATGCGTTGGTATGTATGGAGGTTGACAGTCAGACATGTGAAAGTCAGATAGAGCATGCGTTGGTATGTATGGAGGTTGAAAGTCAGATAGAGCATGCGTTGGTATGTATGGAGGTTGAAAGTCAGATAGAGCATGCGTTGGTATGTATGGAGGTTGTGGGAACAATGTGGGAAATTTCATCATGAATTTGTTCGACATGACAGACCCTGTGATGCAGGGACATTATCTTGGTACACAATTGAATTGTCTGTGCACCACTTATATGGACAATGTCTGCACGCAATGCCATTGAAACACTATTCCTTAGAATTCTGCATTGACAATCTGGAAACATATTCATAATGAACTAGCCCATCAGTGTCAAAGAATGCAACCAGTGTGGTCTTTTTACATTGGACCACTTTATAAACTGCACACCATGGGTGTTCAACCACCACAAGCTCTAGATGTTGCGTGAAAGACATGGTCGTGAAATTGCACTCTTTCCTATACACTCTTTTATCTACGAAAAACAGTATTAGATTTAAGGTTATTCATTCTGAGAAAAGCAGAAATGAGACTTGCAATAATCAAATTTCCTTTTCCTATAATTGTTGTTGAAAAAAAGCCAGTTTTCACAGAAGATATTATTAACACGTTAGTTTCGTTATGAAATGATAGAATAGAATAGGTCTAGACATTTAGCTGCAATATATTCCACATTGAATATAATGATGATGGTGTTCATCCGTCGTAATTTACGATGACCAAAATCTCAACCATAATAATAATAACAATACGTAATAAAAATAATAAAGTTAATAGTGCGCTTCTAAATGACTAACAAATCCAATGCGCACACAAAATGGCTAGCGCTGAAGTTGGTTTATAGTATGGAAGAGTTACGCTAATCGTCAACCACACTCTCTCCTGAGTTTTATCTTGGTCAAGTGGCAAGACAAAGTCGAGACAACTGGGAGAAAATCAGGTGCAGTGGATGGCCAGAGCGTACTATGTGTCTAACTGCCCTATGATGTCCAAACAGCTTTACTGTTAGCGCGTATGTACCCGTTGAGTTACCTGTCAACATCTTCGCCGTATTTCGCTGCAGACTTTTTAAGCCTAGGTAGACAAAGCCTTTGTTAACAATGCTAGGCTGGCTTATTTATTAGCACTGTGAGTGTCCATAATAGATACAGTGTGTCGCCCAATATCACATCGACTGTAACAGGTTGGCACCGTGTAAAAATACATTGAATATAATGATGTTGTTGGAACATTAGGTCTAGACCTAGTTGATAACGTTAGTGAGATCTACGTCTTTCATTTGTTTTCACAGAAGATATTATGAACACATTAGTTTTGTTATGAAATAACATGAGAAATAGAATATACATTGGCATTTGGTAGCATTTTATTGTGGATTCATTATAACGGACAAGAATAGGTGAGTCAGTCTTTTTAAAAATTTTATTTATTTGTTTATATTTTTGATCACTATATTAACAAGACATATATTAATACATACAGTAACAAATCCGTAACAAGATTTATATCAGTACATACAGTAACAAATCCGTAACAAGATTTATATCAGTACATACAGTAACAAATCCTTAACAAGACTTATATCAGTACATACAGTAACAAATCCTTAACAAAACTTATATCAGTACATACAGTAACAAATCCTTAACAAAACTTATATCAGTACATACAGTAACAAATCCGTAACAAGATTTATATCAGTACATACAGTAACAAATCCTTAACAAGACTTATATCAGTACATACAGTAACAAATCCTTAACAAGACTTATATCAGTACATACAGTAACAAATCCTTAACAAGACTTATATCAGTACATACAGTAACAAATCCGTAACAAGACTTATATCAGTACATACAGTAACAAATCCTTAACAAAACTTATATCAGTACATACAGTAACAAATCCTTAACAAAACTTACATCAGTACATGCAGTAACAAATCCTTAACAAGACTTATATCAGTACATGCAGTAACAAATCCTTTATTATTATTTAAATATACAAAAAAAGCGCCACAAACTAAAAAGTTATTCGTTTTCCAAACAACCTTCAAAAATAATGGAAAATGTCAAAAAAGAATTTTTTTTGCAGGGTGAATTTACACAATTTGTATTTGCCTTGCTAAAGGTAAACATGTCATGCTTGGATTTAGGCTCATCTACAAATGATCTGCATTCAATATTGAAATAGGAACACTACTCAATTGTAGATCTACTTAGATAGGATTCTATGAAAGCTGATTGTAGATCTACCCGGTACTTAGATAGGATTCTATTAAAGCTGATTGTAGCATTTTTTCAATTGTTGGAACCAGTTTTTTGGAACCAAAAGAAGAAATCAATGTGTGCACATTGTTGAAGATTAATATCAATACACACAAAAATTGTTGAAGATTAATATCAATACACACAAAAATTGTTGAAGATTAACATCAATACACACAAAAATTGTTGAAGATTAACATCAATACACACACAAATTGTTGAAGATTAACATCAATACACAGACATTGTTGAAGATTAACATCAATACACAGACATTGTTGAAGATTAACATCAATACACAGACATTGTTGAAGATTAACATCAATACACACACATTTTTGAAGATTAACATCAATACACAGACATTGTTGAAGATTAACATCAATACACAGACATTGTTGAAGATTAACATCAATACACACAAAAATGGTTGAAGATTAACGATCAGCTAAACTAGGTCACCTTCACTAATAGCAGTTATTAACATGTTTGACCCCATTCACCATACAAATTGTCCTTTCTCCTACCCTCTTAATGAAATTCATATAAAATTGAAAGTCTTTTTTTTTTCTAAATTATTAGATTAGGGTTAGGGTTGTTACAATATACATTCACTTAATATAGTTATAGTGGAGCATACTGCCAATGGGTAGACCAAAAGAAACACTCAGAAGAACAATACTTAGAGAAAGTAAACAACCAATATTCATACTATTCAAGAACTGCACAGAATAGCTTTGAACAGACAGAATTGGAGAGATCTGACCTCTACCCTATGCTCTAACTTCAGCGTAAATGGAAAATGAATACTGCCAAGTCTCACAAATGTAATAGCAATAGAATAAATGTAATGGATGTTTAAGTATGAATGAAAGCAGCTTAAAAGAAATTATTCATAACATATTAACAAACTAGTGGTGATATTTTAGACTTCAAAGAATTTTGAGATCCTTTTATCTCATACAACACAAAATACCGCCGAAGATGGATGTGTTGGGCCATTGGCGCAAATAAAACGACAACACAACGCATTTCCATTCTCTGGACTACATTCAACTGGAAATCTTGTAGGACTATTGTCCTGTTACAAGAGAAATCCAGTGGGAGTTTGAGAATGAACGCTGAAGCAGAAGAAGAAGAAAAACACAAAATAGGAAATATCAAAATATAAATGTGATTATTTGGATACATCTTTTTTTCAGCAAGACCATTATTTCATGTTTCTTAAAAAAGATCTGAGTTGGACTTTTATGTAGAAGTCCTTGTTCTTTTGTTTATTGATTTATTTTATGCATTTATAGTTCAGCTTTAACAGTAACCTTAGTACTTTATATAGTATTTATCGCTTATTTGTTTGTACTGCAGCACTGTCCATTTTGTTGGATATCCTCTGATATTTTTGTTATTTATGTTTCTTGATTGGGCTCAACTTACTTTATGTAGTTGACTGTTTATGTTTCTTGATTGGGCTCATTTCTTGATTGTGGAGTACGTGGCCGTATGGCTAAAACGGCAGCCTCAGATTCCTGAGGTCTCTAGTTCAATCCGCGGTTGGGACAAGGAATTTTATCTTTCGGAGGCACAATAAAAATTTCTTCCTGTACAAGTCACGGCGACAGCTTTGGCAAAGCAGCCTTTATTCACACATCCTTAACAGAAAAACACGCATTAATGAAAATGAATGATTGGGCCAAACTTACTTTATGTGGTTTACTTTATGCTTTTTGATTGTACTCAACTTACTTTTTGTGGTTGATGTTTATGTTATTTTACTGAATCACCGTACTTTATTTAGTTGAGTGTTTATGTTGTTTTACTGAACTCACTTTATGTTGTTGACTTTGTTGTGTTACTTGATTTTAATTGGTAGCAGAAGACCGGGCTACATGACATGAGGAAGACCAAGAACTAGATGGGCAGATAGAATCAAAGAAACATTAAATAGACTCAGGCTTACCATGGCCAATGCAACTCAAATTACCAAAGACAAAAAACTCTGAATCTCGTCCACGAAGCTTAATGGTACAAGTGGAAATGGCGATAGATAGACTTGATTCACCTTACTTTATGTAACAAGTTGTATTGTCTTGACCTTGCTTACTTTTTATGTCAGAAATTTTATAGTGCAATTTGCTGACTTTATAATATCTTTTTGTTTCCATCTTATTCCAGATGTGGACTCAAGTATGTTGTGAGAGTCAATAAAAACACTTTCTACATACAAGTTGTTTCTTAGCTATTGGATATGTTTGGAGACAGGA
The DNA here is from genome assembly GCA_034231615.1 of Meghimatium bilineatum. Taxonomy (NCBI): domain Eukaryota; kingdom Metazoa; phylum Mollusca; class Gastropoda; order Stylommatophora; family Philomycidae; genus Meghimatium; species Meghimatium bilineatum. The sequence goes on from CM067301.1 coordinate 8,436,645, forward strand.
CATTTTATACAAGGGTGAAAGCATGACTGACACTGGAAGATAATCATCATTAAGTGCCGTCTCCACATTGAAATTTGGCTGCATCGGACCTCCAACATCCTTGTGTCTTGGTGGCGCGCTCTGATAAACTGTATCTATCCATCTCATGATGTTCCTTTCCCATTTGGTATCTCTGCCTACCACTTGCTCGCCTCCTCTCAACTCTACCCACAAGTAAAGTCTTCAAGGTGTCATGTCTTTTAATATATCCAAAGTATTTTATTTGTTTGTTCTTTTAACATTTTTCTGACCAGCAATCCTGAGCATTTCTTTCTCTCTTTACCAAATGTGTTTGTAAATCTTAGAGAAATTTGAAGTATTGTGTTTGAATGTTCATAAAAATTGAAAATATAATATATCAAAATGAAATTTTCAGAGGGTCACAGTGGATGTTTCTTATGCATAATAAACTTACTTTATGCAGCTTAGTTACATGATCATGGTGGCCATCTTGAATTTGTTAGGTTATTTATAGATATTTGCAGGTGCTTTTTGAAATCAATTATTTTCCCTAAATTTAAGATGAATTTGCTCATAGTCATTGCACTAAAATGTTAAGAATATGGATAGTAATCAATAAAATGTACATTATTGGCATACAAATTCAACAAATGATCATATATTTCAATATGAAATAAACAATAAAATTTAGTAATAAAAAGGGAAATTTTTGTTTTTATTGTATTTTCATTTCTTGAGTAAAGTATGTGTCTGTGGATTCTAGTAATATATAATTGGGAATGTTTTGAATAGTTCTATGCCACTAGTAAGTCTGAACTGATTTCTTCATTAGTGGTGGTTGTAGTTGTAGGAAAGAGTCTCCTTCGATGCTGCTGACAGTCCTCAACAGTTTTATATCATTTGAAGCAGGGCATCAGCATAGAGGTACATTGCAATCAGGGCAGTACATCATTTTCAGATTCGCTCCCAGAATTAGAATCATTTCTGTTATAATGATGGTCAACTTTTTTTGCCATGGTAATTATATCTGCTAGGCAAACTTGTGCAAAAACAATAAGATTTGTATAATTTTTATCAACTGAATACGACTAAATGTCGTAACTCATGACATCAGTCATTTTGGAATGACGTGCTTCGGATGAGGTATATAAATTAACACTATCACTACGGCAGCCGTATTTCTAATGCATCAGCAATTTTAATGATTGTCGAAATTGATCACAAAGGTTCTATACCGAAAATTCGGTGATCGTTGAAATTGGTCAGCAAAATGTTAATATTTGTTTTCATATTTAGTTTTGTCAGAACCTCTTTGATTATTTCTTCTCTTTCCATGAAGTTCTTCATGTTTCTCTGCATATCCACATCTCAAAGGAATCAATTCTCAAAGCCATACATTAGTTAAAGTATAGTGTAGCATTTCACAATTAAAATGTTTAGTTTGTGATTTGTTTTTATGTTAATGTTATCATCATATCATTGAGAGTACAATGGAATCCCGTTATAACGAATTGATCGTGACTAACAGAATATGTATGTTATAACCGAATTTTGTTGTATATGGTTATGACATATATGATTATGACAATTATTACGATAAGCTATGCCCTTTCAATTATTGTATCCCTTGTACAGCATTGTTTTTCCATGATATAATCACTGCCTATCAATTGAGAAGATGAGGTATCGATTTTCTGTAACTCCCCTCTTCTCCAAGTATCAGTTGTTTTGGTACAATACAAGTAGATGTCATCACAGGTTTAATTATTTCCCTTGTCTATGTTTGTAAATTTCATGTTCATCATTTAATTGAAATATTTATTTATTCAGGGTTGGGGTTAGGGTTATGTAAAACACAACTATCTTAACCCTAAAATAAATATTTAAATTCTTAAATGATGAACATGAAATTTACAATCATAGACAAGGGAAATAACTCGACTATGTGGTGGCGTCTACTTGTACTGTACCGTTGTTTTTTTATGAAACAGATACACAGACCCGGTCTCGTTGCAAATTATTTTCACCGTAATTTCATATTTCTCTCAACACCTGTTTAAACCAGCAAAGACGTAATTTAAAGTCAGTATGATCTGGGCTTTCAGCAAACACTCTTCCTTTTTTCATTAAGGATAGTTCCTGAAATGAGAATATACCTGCTCTTAGTTTGCTGGAACTACATTGATACCAAAGAGCAATCAATATCTTCATATTTAGGCTTCCTAATTTATATTCTCGTCTGCTTGTAAATGCCAACTTAATGTTTTCTGCCCTTCAGAATTGTTTGTAGTGTACTTATTATTGCTGTAGTCTGATATTTTAGATATTGTGTTGAATGCATATTTCTTGATTTTAATTTTTGTATCTACTGTCTCTATTAATAATAATAATGAGACCCTGGGATCTCCCTAGTGTAGTGGTTAAGCTGTTTGTCTTGTGTTCAAGAGGTCATGGGTTCGAATCAGACTTGTGTCGTCTTGTGCACATGGTCAATTTTTTAGAAGATCTCTGTGGATTATTGCTTGAAACTAGAGTTACATGCTATGAGTGGTACTCTTGGCAGACAGCATTCTGCTTCGTTGAGAGCAACGGTGTACATATGGGAAACTGAGTACAGTGAGGTCAATCCTTTATGTCCTTTGAACCCTTTTAATAAGACCCATAACCCTTCAGAGTCATAGGGATGGCACATGGGATACATCAGCACATAAAGCCCTCCAAACAGCTCTGTCCTCAGTCATTCGGAGAAGTGTAGAAAAATCATGTTGAGACCATTCCTCAATGTTATCAATCCAGGATTTTCTCCTCTCCTTCCTCTTCTTCTTACTCCCTTGACAGTTCCTAGCAAAATAATTTGATAGAGTCTTGTCTAGTTACATGTCCAAACCAAACACGTTTACGCTGTTTCACCACTGCAAAAAGTGGTTCTTGATAACCTGCAAGTTTGTTTATTTTCTGCCTGACAAATATAGTTGTCTTTTGTTCAAAAATGGATCCGACAAGACAGAGCTGGACTGTATAACCAACATAGGTCACAGTTTTGACAAAACCATGACCTTAGACAAGCCTGTACTGAATATGGCTTTGTTCAAATGCGTTGCCAGTAAATGTGTCATGATGTTTGTGGTTGAATGCCTCAAGGACACATGGTGATGAAGTTGTTGTGCAACATGCCAAACACATTCTGGTCATAACTTCAATATCCCATAGCTGTCAACTTTTATTTTCAGAAATCTGTATTTTAATAATTTATTTCCGTATTAAAATAAAAATGTCCATATTTAGCACCCCATAAAAAACCCCACTAAATGTATTTTTTATTTTATTTTGTTGCCACTCAATTATAAGATTGTGAGATTAAAAAACAGGTCCACATTTGTGATACTTACTAGGAAATTTAACACAGAGCGACCTTTTTATTGAAAAAAATATTTTAAAATTGGGTATTATTGAGGAAATTATAAAGTGCCGTGTTTATATTTAAATATTCGACCTAGTGGAGGCCCTCGTAATAGGTGGATAGATAGTGTATTAGGGACACTCGGAAATATAACATGCAGAAGAGGCAAATAAAAGGCCAAAAGACCGTACACTCACTCTCCCCTCAACACCGAAAGGTATATGAGGACAGAAAGAAGAAGAATTGTGGAAAATCTGTACTAGTTGGCACCTATGGTATCCATACTTGTTATCCAGAAACAAATTGTACATAGTGCTCTATACGGTAATATGTGCTTAAATTCATGTTTTTAAAAATAAAAACAAAGAGTAAAATAATCTGGGATTTTGAAAAGTGTCACTAAAGAGGGAAATTCATTATAAACAGATTTGTTGTAACTGGATTCCACTGTACTTTTATCCCTCCTATTCTCCTTTTAAATTCTGTTTCACATCCCACCATCATTTGTGATTATTTGTGAGATAATAGTGAACTGTACTAATTATCTTTATGAAGACAAGATATTATAAATAAAGGTGACAGCATGGCTGACATTGGAACATTGTATGTGCATGTATAATAATAATAATGTAAAAATAAATGCGCATTTTGTTTGTGTTTCTCAGATGGTAACAAAATAACAGTCAACAATGTTTGGTCTATAATTATTATGTCCACTTTAGATTATTTGTGAAACAACGGGGACTGTGAATCAGCTGTGTTGCCGCAGCCCCTACGTTTCCAGCGACTTGGGTTGTTCCTGGCTAGTGATTTATCCCAATTGTAATTGAAATGGTGCCCATATAATTAGCTATAATTAAGAAGGACGCCTAGTTATAGTAAGTTGGGAGACATACAACTAGTTATAGTAAGTTGGGAGACATACAATTAGTTATAGTAAGTTGGGAGACATACAATTAGTTATAGTAAGTTGGGAGACATACAATTAGTTATAGTAAGTTGGGAGACATACAACTAGTTATAGCAAGTTGGGAGACATACAGTTAGTTATAGTAAGTTGGGAGACATACAATTAGTTATAGTAAGTTGGGAGACATACAATTAGTTATAGTAAGTTGGGAGACATACAATTAGTTATAGCAAGTTGGGAGACATACAACTAGTTATAGCAAGTTGGGAGACATACAATTAGTTATAGTAAGTTGGGAGACATACAACTAGTTATAGCAAGTTGGGAGACATACAATTAGTTATAGTAAGTTGGGAGACATACAATTAGTTATAGTAAGTTGGGAGACATACAATTAGTTATAGTAAGTTGGGAGACATACAATTAGTTATAGTAAGTTGGGAGACATACAATTAGTTATAGTAAGTTGGGAGACATACAATTAGTTATAGTAAGTTGGGAGACATACAATTAGTTATAGTAAGTTGGGAGACATACAATTAGTTATAGTAAGTTGGGAGACATACAATTAGTTATAGTAAGTTGGGAGACATACAATTAGTTATAGTAAGTTGGGAGACATACAATTAGTTATAGTAAGTTGGGAGACATACAATTAGTTATAGTAAGTTGGGAGACATACAATTAGTTATAGCAAGTTGGGAGACATACAACTAGTTATAGCAAGTTGGGAGACATACAATTAGTTATAGTAAGTTGGGACCTTTCATTCCCTGTGAAGCATATGTCCTCAACAGATCTCTTCCATCTTGTCCACTGTTTATGCGCTTACACTGTTCATGTGCTTACATTGTTCATGTGCTTACATTGTTCATGTGAATACACTGTTCATGTGCTTACACTGTTCATGTGCTTACATTGTTCATGTGCTTACACTGTTCATGTGCTTACATTGTTCATGTGCTTACACTGTTCATGTGCTTACACTGTTCATGTGCTTACATTGTTCATGTGTTTACACTGTTCATGTGCTTACACTGTTCATGTGAATACACTGTTCATGTGCTTACATTGTTCATGTGCTTACATTGTTCATGTGCTTACACTGTTCATGTGCTTACATTGTTCATGTGCTTACACTGTTCATGTGCTTACACTGTTCATGTGCTTACATTGTTCATGTGCTTACACTGTTTATGTGTGTATAACAAAGATTGAACTGTAAACGAAACTCATCGCCCATGTGTTGCCGGGGCCCGAAAGGGGAACAAAGAATAGCAACACTGTTTACCTCATGATTTAAAGTGCTCACATGCACATTATAACTCACGTGGCAGGAGCACCACATGACATTATGAGAGCAAAACCTGGTTCTCGTGCGCACAAGGTTGAGTACACCATGATATATCTTATTCCACCCTCTGGACTACATCCTGCTAGAGAGCAGGTGTTTGAGAATGAATGCAGAAGAAGAGTGAGCATATAGTGGGAGTGTTCTAGAGATGAGAGTGTGAACATATAGCGGGAGTGTTCTAGAGATGAGAGTGTGAACACATAGTGGGAGTGTTCTAGAGATGAGGAGAGTGTGAACACATAGTGGGAGTGTTCTAGAGATGAGGAGAGTGTGAACATATAGTGGGAGTGTTCTAGAGATGAGGAGAGTGTGAACATATAGCGGGAGTGTTCTAGAGATGAGGAGAGTGTGAACACATAGTGGGAGTGTTCTAGAGATGAGGAGAGTGTGAACATTTAGTGGGAGTGTTCTAAAGATTAGGAGAGTGTGTACACATAGTGGGAGTGTTCTAGAGATGAGAGTGTGAACACATAGTGGGAGTGTTCTAGAGAAAGTGGGAGTGTGAACATATAGTGGGAGTGTTCTAGAGATGAGGAGAGTGTGAACACATAGTGGGAGTGTTCTAGAGATGAGGAGAGTGTGAACATTTAGTGGGAGTGTTCTAAAGATTAGGAGAGTGTGTACACATAGTGGGAGTGTTCTAGAGATGAGAGTGTGAACACATAGTGGGAGTGTTCTAGAGATGGTGGGAGTGTGAACATATAGTGGGAGTGTTCTAGAAATGAGGAGAGTGTGAACACATAGTGGGAGTGTTCTAGAGATGAGGAGAGTGTGAACATATAGTGGGAGTGTTCTAAAGATTAGGAGAGTGTGTACACATAGTGGGAGTGTTCTAGAGATGAGAGTGTGAACATATAGTGGGAGTGTTCTAGAGATGAGAGTGTGAACATATAGTGGGAGTGTTCTAGAGATGAGAGTGTGAACACATAGTGGGAGTGTTCTAGAGATTAGGAGAGTGTGAACATATAGCGGGAGTGTTCTAGAGATGGTGGGAGTGTTCTAGAGATGAGGAGAGTGTGAACATATAGCAGGAGTGTTCTAGAGATGAGGAGAGTGTGAACACATAGCGGGAGTGTTCTAAAGATTAGGAGAGTGTGAACATGAGAATTAGAGAGTTCAAGCGTGTGATCTTGATAGAGTTGTATAGAGAGAGAAAGTACACAGAGAAAGTTCTTGGTGCGAGAAAATACATAGAGTGAAAGTACAAGAAAATACATAGAGTGAAAGTACAAGAAAATACATAGAGTGAAAGTACAAGAAAATACATAGAGTGAAAGTACAAGAAAATACATAGAGTGAAAGTACAAGAAAATACATAGAGTGAAAGTACAAGAAAATACATAGAGTGAAAGTACAAGAAAATACATAGAGTGAAAGTACAAGAAAGAGGTACAGAGATTATCAGACAGTGACTGACGACATTTGATCGGTTAAAGAAGTGATAATAGTCATAAGCCCATGGGTGGGGTTAGTAGGATTAAATCTGACAGTTTATGGTTCTTTCTTGCGAAGTGGTTAGCTGCTCTCTTTTTTCTGAAGATGTCGCGGGTTCAAATCTTGTTTGCGACGGCGTTACTGGCAAATTAATTTTGTTTTCCGGACATCCGTGGGGATTATCACTTTGAGCTACGGAGTTACGTTCTCTCAGTAGTACAATTGGCAGGCGAGGTTCCACTTCGTTGATAGTGACAAGTACATATGGATAACCCGAACATAATGACATCACTCCTTTCAAACCCCACACCTCAATTAATTTCTTCTAATCCCTCTCCTAATTTTAATCAGTTGAAGGGAGGTAATCAATACGGATCCATCATTAACATCAGAACCTAAACCATACCAGCTTCCGCACTGGAAGCGATGCTGCTGGCTGTAGCTGTAGCGGTGTAGACACGATCGGAAACAATACGTATTTTAAAATCTATGCAGATTCAATAGAATATAGTTAGCTGCGTACGTTATTTCTGCCAACAAGAAAACTATATAAACGTAGAGAATTGCCAAAGCTGGACGTAATACTCGTCATAATTTCTGTTATACAGGCCTACGTCATAAGTAAGTGTGTGATTAGCGTGTTCATAATTTAATATCTGTAAATCAAAATATTTATTTGTAAATCTAATTTTAAAATAATTAAATCAGTTATGTTTTAGTTCGAATTATTTTTTTAAATTAAGCGTTCGATCTCTAACTTCTGCAGAATCTCTCTAAGGACAATGATGTTACCAGATTTCCAGCAGGGGAAGAACAGAGATCAATGATGCGTTATATTGCAGCTTTATTTGCGCCAAATTGTCCGACACATCCGATGATGAGTGATTGCGTGACCTGTTTTCTTCTAAGATTAATTGATAAACATCCAGTCCAATATTCGTCATGTCTTAGGGTTGTTTTTTTTTTTTAGGTCATCTTGAATTTATGATTCTTGATTAGAAACTGGCCTCACAGCACGTGGGGCATTCCCATAAGTGCTCCGCCCTCTGTTCCAGCAGCCATTCGACTCGATGGTGTTTTGAGGATAATGCCACCAAAATAGACGTCTACATCAGGGCACAACTCTGGCCATTGCGACAGGTTTATTTGTTGTTCCGCCCACCCACGCCGTGCCCGTAACTAGTTCAAGCACAACATCGGCCTGTCGGAACAACATGGTAACTGTTATCGAAGGCTACGACTACGGGATTGTATAGATGGCGTGCCATAAAGCTTCTATAAGAAGTTAACCTCAATATAACGGCATGTCATCCACTAAGGTTTTCTGTTGCATGGGTGGTTTATCTAGTGAGCCATTGGTGAGGCCCACAGACGCAACTGCATACCCTCTTGAATGTATGATACGCTATGCAATATAGCAGTTACGTAGAACACAAGTTCAATGAGCTTTACGATGACGCACAGACTATATGGTATTGTTACGAAAAAATACAAATAACAGTAGGCCTATACAAGACATTTTCTACGTTTCGACCTTAAGGTCTTTTTCAAGAAATTACAAAACAGTGAGCAAACAATAAAAAAAAAGTATAAATATGGTCACTATATCAAACGCATTCGACGGTTGTTCAATGGGAGATAGGAGCACCTACTGATGTGTCAGTGGTGCATGATGATGATAGGTAGTAGTAGTGGTGATTACGATCTGACGACAAACTAAATAACGTATTTTATTTGATAAATATACTAAATATATAAATGTTCATGTAGTCTTTGATATCTTGAGCTTATCTTCCCTTCTTCTGTGAGTGCCGTGTTCAGGGAGTCTTTGATATCTTGCGTCCATTTTCTATGTCTTCTTTCCTTGCCCAGGCATCATCTCTTCAATTATGGTCTTTTCTAGGCTGGCTTGTCGTTTCATATAGCCAGAATAATGTAATTGTCTAGAGCAGGGGTCGGCAACCTATGGCACGCGTGCTTACACACCTGGCACGCCAACCAATTTCAAATGGCACGCAGACTCTTCAGGTTTCCTGTATAAAGTTGATTATAAATCGATAAGCGGGGTTTACTCGCTCATTTCGGCACTCGCCTAACTCCTGAACATTCCGAAAATTGTGTCAAACTCAAAGTGACAAAATATGTTGTCGATATTGAGCAACTAGCCAAGACCATGCAAGGGCAAGGCTCCCATTAATAATAAAATAAGTTTGTTTTTTAAAAATCTTTCAAGGAACTCTATTTCTTTTAATGTTGTTTACAACTTTACAAATTATTGAATATGACTATATATTAATTAATTAAAATATAATAATAAAATATTTGGTAAAATAAGAATATTAGCCTCGACTTGTATAAAATGATATGTAATGTTGGCACTCTGAATAATTTGAAACCTTGAGTTGGCACACAGATAACAAAAGGTTGCCGACCCCTGGTCTAGAGAGAACGTTGCTGCCGTTTAGCCAGTTTTCTTTTACTTTCAATTCCTTCAGAATATTATTTCAACTGTTGCAGTTTTGTTTCTCACCTTATTGGTGCTCGCTCAAGATCCACACAATTCAACTGGGAATTTGTACGCTGTGAGGACAGTTGGTTTTGTTATTTTGTTGCAACCCAGCCACATGTTTTTCATTTGTATCAATTTATTTGTTGCAATGGCCAACCTTCATCTGACATTTTCGTAGCAATTCCCGTTGCTACTTATAAAGAGTGGAGTTCATCAGGTGTTATCAGTCTTTTTTTTGTGTGCTGTGCGATTGTAGGATTGTCTCATCAACATTCTTAATTCTTCGTCTTCTTCAGCTTTCATTCTCAAAATCCCCCTGGATCTCTCTTGTAGCAGTACTACTAGATTTCCAGCAGGATGTAGTCAAGATAATGGAATGCGTTGTCGCCTTTTTATTTGCGCCAATGGCCCGACACATCCGTCTAGGTGGATTTTTAAAATTAATTCTAATATCGTGTGAACGCCGATATTGAGTGTGTCGAAATAGCTTTGCTGCTGGTCATATTACTGGGTAAACATGCAATTACTTGCACAGCACGGCGATTCTTGTAAAATTATAACATTATGTATAACTGTTTTACATTTATTATGTGCCACAGAAGTCCCAATTTTAATTATTTTAAAAAAAAATGGTTTTAATATCATCATGGCTGTTTAATCATCATGGCTGTTTATGTATGTGTTATCCAGGTGACTCTGACTTCATCATCTTGTCTAAGGCAGAGTGTGCTCAAACCCCGTGACACTATCAGTTAGAAATTATTCTTGCAAACTCCCGAGAAAAGGAAAGTACAGCTGATTCAATGTCTGTTATACTGACTGCATGCCGCAACTCTAAGCAGAAAGCTATCGATAAAGCAGTCAAGAAAAAGGCCGAAAAAAAGTAAGCTACACCACCATTTATATTTCTGTCATTTGTGGATTTACCGTTATCATTAAGATTATAGTCATAACTTCACGCCTGATTAATGTAGTGATAACAGAAAGTACAATGTAAGGACTCTGTATCATCATCAGGTGCCATGCTGGCTGGCGTAGGCGATCATGTCTCTCCACAGCTATCTGTCTCCTGTATCAAACTCGTTGTTGCTTCCCTGCCGTGCGAGGTTGTCACACTTTCTAATATTTTCTCACGTTGTTATCCTGTCTCTGTGGCCTTCAATCTTGCCTATTGTGACTATGTTCTGTAAACCTCCTTGTCTCATGAAGTGACCAAAAAAATGAAGACTGGGACTCTGTATAAATCAGAAAAAGACGAGTAATGGTCATTTCCAAGAAGTAGTCTATTTCCGCATGCAACATAAAAGTGAACCTCGATGTGTGATCTATTGGTATGTTCAAATACTGGTATTATTGTGGTTATCTCATCTTATCATCTTTATCTCTTAAAAACACTCCAACTTCTTCTTCTTCATCGTTCATTCTCAAACTCCTGCTGGATCTCCCTTGTAGCAAGACCATTGTCCTACTAGACTTCTAGCAGGATGTAGTCTAGAGAATGGAAGTGCGTTGTGTCGCCATTTTATTTGCGCCATTGGCCCGACACATCCGTCTTCGGTGGAAAAAACACTCCAACTATTCTGTAATTACTAGTTTCTTTTTCCCTGACGTTTTCTTGTCTAAACGTTCTGTTGACAGTCTATACTGGATACCGATCATGCCCTATTTATGGTTACTCTTGCGCATACACGTTATTAAACCGGCGTCCGTGGAGGTCCTCATATGGGATTTGCAAGTATAAAAACATAGATGAATGAAATTTTATGAGATTTAAAATTTATAAAAACAAAGATAAAATGTGCAGATATTTTGATCTATTGCTGCAGAAAATAAACATTGTCCACGACAGTAAAAGTGTAAAAATCGCTGCCATATTGCTACGAATGCTATTGTACTGAATTTAGATCCAGCCTAACGTGAGTAGCCAATCGATGAGTTATCGAAGGAATCAATTCTAAATGGCTTGTCATTGATTCCATTCATGTCAAAAGAATAGAATATCAACCATCTCGTGCTACCTTCATTTAACCAAAATTTGTTCAACTCACATGACATTTTAAAATCCTCATACAGGAAGTCACAGACTGACATGACATTTTCACGTGTAATGTCAACTTCAAAATAAACAATAACGATTCTACATTCTCGTTAAAGACGATTATTGCCGCGTAGTTACAACACAACTCTAGATCGATAAGTTGAATATGATTGATTCATTTTTATTGTTCATCAGTGACATGTCTTTGACCTGGCTTGTTTATCCACTTCAATATTTATCTTCAAGTTCGCAAATGCAAAATGCAAAATATGGAATATCGATTTATTGATTTTGAGACTTGAAGCATATATAATTGTACGTGACACTGGTAGATTGATAAGTGCACTTCAAAGTGATCTATCTGTCATTCAGTAGCGATCGTGACTCTCGTCATTAGATCTACATGCAGAATCAAAAGAAGTCTGTATATATAGCATCATTACAGCTTAATTCTTGAATAATATGGCTTCATTCGTATCAGTATCAGTATAACATCGTAATACATTGAGATACTTCTTCTTATGGTCTATATTGTGTTATTCTTTATTTCCACCGGCTTCATGTTATGTTCTTTCTGTTCATGTTAACGATTTAATATTTCGTCATTTCAGATAGGTCTATTTGAAGTACATTTATCTATTTACTTGTGTCACCCACAGTTATATTTGTTTTTTTCTTTCAAAATCAATAAATCGATGTATTGTGCATTTTGAACTTGATGGCAACTATTATATGTGGATAAACATAGTCTGGTGAAAGGCTTGTAGCAAGCCATTTATAAACAGCCAAAAGGAATCAATCAATGAGTGCTGAAAACAAAGATAGCTGTGAGTTGTCAAGAGTTACCTGCATAGTATCTGCTTTTTTTTCAACCATTGTTTCCTTCAGTGATAGATTATGGCATGTGACATCTGTTTACTGCACAAGTCAACGTTTGGAATGCTCTCATAGTGAGGGTATGCGGATACCTATGGTATACGCATGATGCCCATGTCTTAACACCCATGTGGTGATGCACATGTCGTGATGCCCGTGGCATGATACTCATGTGATAATACACATGTCGTGATGCCCATGTGGTTATACCCATGTGGTGATACCCATGTGGCTATGCCCATGTCGTGATGCCCATATGGTTATACCCATGTCGTGATTCTCATGTGGCTATGCCCATGTGGTTATACCCATGTCGTGATTCTCATGTGGCTATACCCATGAGGTGATGCTGATACACGTGCTGGAATTGGCCTCTATCATGGCACGACATACATGCCTGGGGATACTACAGGAGAGTGACGAGGGAGAAGGTAAACCCCCTACATGGAAAAATAATACCCATAGCCCGTCAGGGTCGTAGGGGTGTCACACTGGATACACTACCTCAAAGTTATCTCCAGGCATCTCCATCCTCAATCCTTCGGAGGAGTGTAGAAAAATCACGCCCTGAACATTCCTTGATTTTTATCAATCCATTATTTTCTATGTTTCTCATTTACTTCCATGGAAACATACTTGATGTTAAAGGTTCAAGACTCCAATGAGTTGTGTCATGGATGACGGGTACGGAGAAGATAATATCCCAGATTATCTCTGTTGATGAACTATTCAAAGAGATAAGAACTGATAAAGATATGTCGAGTTTTCCAAAGGTTAAAATCACACTCGCAGAAAAAAACAGGGATTAGTGAAATGGAAAAGCTGATCTAGAAATCAATTAACTGAATACAGACAACATGGAAGAGGGTGATGTGGACATATATACAGATGGCTCTATATGGAGATAGTCAAGATCGGGCTGGGGCTTTCTGTAGCTCTAAGAAGTGAACATCTCTTCTGCTGATTGAACGTGATATTAGTTAGTATATGTTTTCTCTCTTCTGTTGATTGAACTTGATTTTAGTTAGTATTTTTTTAATCTCTTCTGTTGATTAAACTTGATTTTAATTAGTATGTTTCCTCTCTTCTACTGATTAAAGTGGATTTAAATCCTTTTCTTCCGCTAATTCTACTTTCCAGAAGACTGAAGAAGGAAGCAGCAATGCTAGCTTTGACTGAGAAGTTGGGAGTAAGTGAACTTGAGGGAGAAAATAATGTCAAAATCTGGACTTTTCTACTCAACGGAGACCCCACTAGTGTTGTCTTGCGTGAGTACGCTTGTTATTTTTATGCAATCGATGTCTTATTACAGTTGATATTTTTGTGAGTAATTTTATTTAAAATATATTACGCAGAGTAGATTTAATGTTATGAGACAAGATGTAATAGTCTTCTGTGTGGTGGATGTGAGTAATTATATATGTATGACTTGAGCCTGACTGCCTCGAAAGACTTCGGAAGTAGCCTCATATAGTGACTCTGGATTGACTCCCGATTTCTATCCGGAGTTGCCTATCTGCAAGATCGACTCCAGAAATGGTCTAATGTAGTGACCCTGGAATGTGTATCTATATATGGCTGTCTTAATTTGTTTCGAAACTCAATTCAAACGCTAGTTTTAATATCTGGAAACTATGACAGTACATCGTGAGATGGAAAATTTACATTAGAATCTCGAATGTAAATCTCGAGATTACATTAGAATTTCGACTTACATTAGAATCTCGAATGACTTGTAGAATGGGACCGGCGAAACTGATTTCCTTAAAATTTACACTATCTGCATCAGCTTGATTCTTAATTTAATAACCACCTGTAGGGCAAACGTGGCATTCCTGTAAGTTTTCCTGTCTCATTTCCAACAGCCATACAAGAGTATGCAGACTCATATGCAAGCCCCAGTCATCAGTCCTCTCCAGCAAACTCATATGCAAGTCCAAGTCAGATGTTCATTATGTAATCTTCGGAACTTTCCAGAGAGTACGCACTTTCTTCCCTCATACCTGGAAAGATCCCTTAGATCTTTCTTAGATCGCGTTTCATAGCAATTATATCAAATATGTAGTATAATTTTATTGCATTTATGTACATTGATAAGTGCATTTATGTGCATGAGTAAATTCATTTATGTGCATGAATACGTGCATTTATGTGCATGAATTAGTGTACTTATGTGCATGAATACATTCATTTATGTGCATAATAAATGTATTTATGTGCGGTGCATTAATAAGTGCATTTATGTGCATGAATAAGTGCATTTATGTGCATGAATACGTGCATTTATGTGTGCGAATAAGTGCATTTATGTGCATTAATAAGTGCATTTATGAGCATTAAATCAATTGTGGAGATAACAAAGAACATCTAGAACAACTGAAGATGGTGAGAACGATCAACTCCGAATGACTTAACAATATCAAAAATAGGTCCACATCTACGGACCATATTTTGAGGACAAGAAACTTTGAACACAATGTGCCACAAAGAATAATTAACATCGGGAATATAAACAGGGTGAGATATAGTTTGAAACTATGACATTTTGGCGTGTCTGTGTTGAAGCGGATA
Source organism: Meghimatium bilineatum (assembly GCA_034231615.1). Classification (NCBI taxonomy): domain Eukaryota; kingdom Metazoa; phylum Mollusca; class Gastropoda; order Stylommatophora; family Philomycidae; genus Meghimatium; species Meghimatium bilineatum. Next base: position 8,451,737 of record CM067301.1, read on the forward strand.
ACAGTATAAAGCTACTCTCGTCGGTAAGGCACACGATGATGATATTATGATATTATACATCAGGACAAAATCAATCAAAACATGCTATAACTTGCATCATAATAATAACAACGCAATAATAATAACTCTCAGTTCTAGAAATCTATTCATGGATGTATATATAACAAGGAAACGGTTGATCATTTCTCAGTTCTTAAGGCTAGAGTTTATTTACTGACGATATCTGCTGGATGATCGTTGCTTCTCTATTGATTTTATTTTAGCGGGTTAGAATGATGTTTCACGTTCGATTAGAGAATATTGATTTTACGATCGGTTGTTCAGGTTAGAATACAAGATATCTGTTTCCGTATGGTTCTTAGCTTCAATACACTAGACGAAAACATATTACGTCATATGAAACCTAGAAAGATGTCCCTATCCACGGTATGATGCAGCGAATCTTGTCAATTATACAGTCATGTGGTCACATTCGTGATCATTCTTTGGATGTTATACTATTTGACTTTTACCATGATTTTTATTTTGTTCTTTTGGCATACCTTTGTGCCAGTGATATCAGTGTTGTCCTTTCATACCTTTGAGTCGGTGAAAATCACGGGAAACTCAAATCGCGTTAGAGGGATGATCTTAATGTTAACGGATTCAGATGACGCGTCTAGGAGAACATTTTTGTGTATGTAGTCTCGATAAAGACCTTTTGGTCGAAACGTCGATTTCCGTGTGTCTTCTTCTGCGTTCGTTGTCAAACTCCTGCAGATTAGCAGGATGTAGTCCGGAGAACAGAATGTGTCATTTACAGCATTGCTGCGATATATGCGCCTTTCGGCCTGACACATCTGACTTCAGCATGGATTTTGGTCACTTACCCTATTTGGGATGGGACAGCCAACTCCATCCCATAACCTCCTTAGTCGCCTCTTACGACATGCATGGAAGGTACACAGTGTTGCTATTCTTTGCTCCCCTTTCGGGCCTCGGCAAAACACGGGCGTCAGGGTGTTATTATGTGTGTTTCTAGTTATTAGCAAGACTTCATCACCCTGTTCCAAGCTTTGTCTGGAAGCACTTGTCAGATTTTAGTAATAAGTGTGACACAAGTAGGGCTGTCCATTTGAATCGCAAAATTGAGGAATGTATTTAACCAGCAAGTCACGGAACCAATCAGCATGTCAAGACTTCGACATTTTCTGGGGAGATTTAGCACTTATGGGATTGACATGAGCGTAAATGCGTTGGTTTATAATCAATAACAGATGGAGAGGGTTGAGAAGACATAGAGAACTGACTTCTTTGTACTCGGGTTCCCCATATGTACTCCGTCTCTCTCAACAAAGTGGCACGCCAGCTACCGAGACTACTACATATACCACACATAACTCCCAAGCTTCAATCGATAATCGATCTCCCACCCCAAAAAAATTCAAATTGGTAGACTTGACAATCACTGCCCACATTCGTGTCCAATAACGATTGAGATATGTGGACTTGATCATTGCTTCTCCCATGCAAGGTACGTATAATATAGAGGCGTGTAATGCACAGTAAATAGACGACACAATGCTTGGGTGCATGCATGACGTGATTCTGTAGAAAATTGATGAAAATGTCATTGATTGCTAAAAGATAACGTTGCTTTGTTGTTGTAAATGCAACACAATGCAATTCTTTCTCCGGACTACATCCTGCTGCAGATCTAATGGGGCAATCCTTCATCAAAAGATATGGGAGTTTGAGAACGAACACGCTCACTAAAATCAACTAAAAGATTATTGATTGCCAAAGTCTTGCAAAATACGGCACGCGGGCCACATCCTGCCCGCGAACTCGCTTCTATGAACTCCTCGTGATTATTTAAAACGTTTATATGAACTAGACTAGTTTATGGCGCTTGGGGGAGACTAGTTTATGGCGCTTGGGGGAGACTAGTTTATGGCGCGTGGGGGAGATTAGTTTATGGCGCGTGGGGGAGACTAGTGTGATTTGTTTAGAATGTCAATGGACTAAATACAGTATTTATACTGTACCGTACTTTATATTGTACTTTATACTGTACTTTATACTGTACTTTATATTGTACTTTTTACTGTACGTTATATTGTACTTTATACTGTACTTTATATTGTACTTTATAATGTACGTTATACTGTACGTTATATTGTACTTTATACTGTACTTTATATTGTACTTTATATTGTACTTTATACTTTACTTTATAATGTACTTTATACTTTACTTTATACTGTACTTTATAATGTACTTTATACAATGCAGTAGATGATCAAGCTAATTGACACTATCTGGAGGTTTACATTCACCGAACCCATTATTATCAAGTGCCGTCTCCGCAACGAAGGTTGGCTGCAACAAATTTCCAACATCCCCTGTCTCTTGTTTTGGTGGTGTACTCTGCAATCTTGTGATGTTACTCTCCCACTTGTATCTGTCTACCTCTTGCTCGCTTCCCTTTGACTTTACCCTCAAGTAAGGTCTTCAATAGGGTGTCATGTCCTTTAATGTGTCCAAAGTATTTTATTTGTCTGATCTTTATTTCTCTTAGTAACTCTTTCTTCATATTAAGTGTCTTTAGCACCTCTTTATTTGTTTTCTTCTCTTTCCATGATGTTCTCCCAATTCTTCTATATACCCATATCTCAAAGGCATCAATTCTGTCTCCTAATTGTTTATTAGTGTCCATGTTTCTGATCCATACATTAATATAGAATAGATGTAGCATTTTATAATTCTCATTTTTAACTTGTTTGTAATTTGTTTAGATGTTACTATTTTCCTCATGTCGTTGACGGTACTTTTAGCCATTCCTATTCTTCTTTTACCTTCCGTTTCACATCGTGGAACTGCAACCTCCATTATTTTCGGTGATATAACAATATCGACTTGTGTTCGCGGTTGATAGTGGTTTACCTCACCATAAGAGGTGCTTTAAAAAAACAATAGGGGAAGCCATAATTAAACAATTTTAAACAGTGTAGAGTCATGATACGAAACGGCATTTTAGTGCATGCGTGAACGTGAGTTTATGAAAGGATTACTGTACAATGCTTCCTCTAGAGGTTGTAAAATGTATAGCTTGATAACATTGATAACATCTAGGAATAGTCAGATAATTTATTTTTTTCCGTTCTCGTCTATATAACCGAATATAGGGAAATTAGGCCGGAATTGTGTGCTGATGTTTCCGATGTAACAAGCCTACACTCCTAACGGGTTATTGCTTTTATAATTTTGTTATAATAGTCTTACTTGTTTGTTCCATGTTTTACTAATGCACGTGTAGTTACTCCATTTCAGATCGGGACTCACTGGAGGTTGCATGTAATGGGGAAATAGTCGAATCTAACGTAAGTTTTATGTTGTATGTGGTAGTGGGTGAGTGATAAATTGTTTCAGTGAGTGAGTGGATGATAAAGTGTTTGTTTCATTGAGTGAGTTATAAACTGTTCCAGTGAGTGGATGATAAAGTGTTTCATTGAGTGAGAGTGAGTTATAAACTGTTCCAGTGAGTGAGTGGATGATAAAGTGTTTTATTGAGTGAGAGTGAGTTATAAACTGTTCCAGTGAGTGAGTGGATGATAAAGTGTTTTATTGAGTGAGAGTGAGTTATAAACTGTTCCAGTGAGTGAGTGGATGATAAAGTGTTTTATTGAGTGAGAGTGAGTTATAAACTGTTCCAGTGAGTGAGTGGATGATAAAGTGTTTTATTGAGTGAGAGTGAGTTATAAACTGTTCCAGTGAGTGAGTGGATGATAAAGTGTTTTATTGAGTGAGAGTGAGTTATAAACTGTTCCAGTGAGTGAGTGGATGATAAAGTGTTTTATTGAGTGAGAGTGAGTTATAAAGTGTTTCATTGAGTGAGAGTGAGTTATAAAGTGTTTCATTGAGTGAGAGTGAGTTATAAAGTGTTTCATTGAGTAAGTTATAAAGTGTTTCATTGAGTGAGAGTTATAAACTGTTCCAGTGAGTGAGTGGATGATAAAGTGTTTCAGTGAGTGAGAGTAAGTGATAAATTGTTTCAGTGAGTGAGTGGATGATAAAGTGTTTCATTGAGTGAGAGTGAGTTATAAAGTGTTTCATTGAGTGAGAGATCAAGTTAATGATTAAGTATGAATTCCTCAGTAGTTGCTGATTATATGTAGGTTTTGTGAGTGAGTGTTTGCATGATTGACTTTAGTGAGTGATTATATGTAGGTTTTGTGAGTGAGTGTTTGCATGATTGACTTTAGTGAGTGATTATATGTAGGTTTTGTGAGTGAGTGTTTGCATGATTGACTTTAGTGAGTGATTATATGGATGTGTGAGTGTTTAGGTGAATTATTGAATGAGACTGCATGATAAAAAAATCAGTGTGTCACTCTTTTCAATAACGTCGACAGTATCATATGGATCTACTGCCCCGACCATGTGGGAGTCATATGCAACGAAAGAGCTGATGCACTGGCAGGTAAAGTTATATTGGATGTCAAAGTAATGAGAAGTGGCCGAGATGAATTAATTAAGACAGCCATGAATACACTACAAAACGATGAAGAGGATGTCATGAATACACTACAAAATGATGCAGAGAATGTTGGCATGGATACACTACAAAACGATGAAGTGGATGTTGTCATGGATACACTACAAAATGATGAAGTGGATGCTGAAAGAGACAATTTACATGTTCAGAGAATGACATAAATGGGAGTGATCAAGGAATATGGGATGAAGAGTGACCTCATTGGAAAGACCAGAGGAACCCAAAACCAACAGCTGACTCGTGACACTTGGAGAGTTGGGCAATAATAGCAGAAATTGAGAAAATAATACAGACTTTTGAAAACAAATGTTACAGAAGAATATTTACGTATCCATTATACAAAACCAACATATACGTGAGATATAAAATAAATACTTTTGCAGGCCAACAAGAACATCTCATAGCAGTGGTAAGATGTTGCAAACTTGTGTGGTTTGACCACGTGATGAGGCACGGCTCTCTTTCCCAAAAAATATCTTGCAGGAAACTGTTGAGGGTGGAAGAAGAGATGGTAAAAGGAAAGTATGGATTGATAATATTAAAGACTGGACATGATTAAGATTCCACTCAAGCAAAGAACTGAGAACAGAGAGGCATGGCGAAAATTTTGTGTTGATGTTCCCAGAGTAACACCCCTACGACACTGAAGCATTATGGGTCTGATTCTGATGCAGATACAAATTCATTGCGAAGGGTCATGTAGTACGTATGCCAGATCACAGTCTATCAAAAATATTCATCTATAGTGAGATGAAGATTACGGTGAGATGAAGATTATAGTGAGATGAAGATTATAGTGAGATGAAGATTATAGTGAGATGAAGATTACGATGAGATGAAGATTACTGTGAGATGAAGATTACGATGAGATGAAGATTACGATGAGATGAAGATTATAGTGAGATGAAGATTATAGTGAGATGAAGATTACTGTGAGATGAAGATTACGGTGAGATGAAGATTACGGTGAGATGAAGATTATGGTGAGATGAAGATTATAGTGAGATGAAGATTACTGTGAGATGAAGATTACTGTGAGATGAAGATTACGATGAGATGAAGATTACTGTGAGATGAAGATTACGATGAGATGAAGATTACGGTGAGATGAAGATTACGATGAGATGAAGATTACGGTGAGATGAAGATTACTGTGAGATGAAGATTATGGTGAGATGAAGATTATGGTGAGATGAAGATTACTGTGAGATGAAGATTACTGTGAGATGAAGATTACTGTGAGATGAAGATTACTGTGAGATGAAGATTATGATGAGATGAAGATTACGGTGAGATGAAGATTATGATGAGATGAAGATTACTGTGAGATGAAGATTACTGTGAGATGAAGATTACTGTGAGATGAAGATTACTGTGAGATGAAGATTACTGTGAGATGAAGATTACTGTGAGATGAAGATTACTGTGAGATGAAGATTACTGTGAGATGAAGATTACTGTGAGATGAAGATTACTGTGAGATGAAGAAGGGCATAAACTTTGAAAGTTTCCAAAAAGAAACCTTACAATGACCTGTTAAAGATCTCACCGGAAGTCTGTGACATAACCCATGTCACATGGGAAGATGATGTACACCATGTGACACATGGGAAGATGATGTACACCATGTGACACATGGGAAGATGATGCACGATACAGAGCTGCATGGCGTCTGCAATTAAAAGAAAACCAACATATCATGGAAAAGGGGGAAAATGCAGCAACTCAACAGCGGAGATTGGCAACAAAGTTACGGTCACATGAAACATCGAAAGTGATCATCTAATGCACAAACTGTCCAGTCACCTTTGTGCCTTCTTTTTTCCTCATGAGCAATCTACAAAATCATAAACAAGGACTAACTGTTTACTCTAAATGAATGTAATAAAAGTTGATGTAACAAAGTCACCATAACCATGTGACGGATGAACAAATAGTCACCATAACCATGTGACGGGTGAACAAATAGTCACCATAACCATGTGACAGAGGAACAAATAGTCACCATAACCATGTGACGGATGAACAAATAGTCACCATAATCATGTGACGGAGGAACAAATAGTCACCATAATCATGTGACGGAGGAACAAATAGTCACCATAACCATGTGACGGATGAACAAATAGTCACCATAGTCATGTGATGGAGGAACAAATAGTCACCATAATCATGTGACGGAGGAACAACAACAACATATATCTTTCCTGTTGTTGGGGAGTAGAATTAAACCTGGGTGTGTTGGCAATTCAAGGGAAGAAGACGAAGTCCAAGAAGACGATGGACCAGAGACATCGAAGAATGTATGCACTTGTCTCTGGGCCAATGCAGGCATATTTGCCCAGAACAGAGAGGCATTCAGAGTATCCACGATGAAGACATCTTTCTGGAAAGAATATGTCACTTGATGATGATGCTGGTAATTATATAATTTGTATTTGTCTTTTTAATATATCTGCATATAATATATATATATATGTGTGTGTGTGTACTTACAGTATATATATATATATATGTGTGTGTGTGTGTGTGTGTACTTACAGTATAAATATATATGTAGGCCCTATGTTTTACTCTGTCAGTTAGTCTATCTAACTTTATATCGACTGTCCATTGTATTTGGGGGGGGGGGGGGGTGTTGAAACAATTTGACAGTTGTTGGTGGAAAAAGTGGATGGTCAAAAACTGGTACAATGTTGTGACGTAATTGTGGATTGCCATATAGACCCTACTTCTGTGAAGACTTGCTAAAACCACTTATACCATGTTCTGTGTCTCCCCCAGAGCGAATTCTGCCACTGTGGAGCCGTTATAGACTTTAAAGTCGGCACCAGAAATGCCCAAATTACCAGCAGCCAAGGTTCCAAGCCTCGTGATGGTCTGATATATGAGCTAACCATTGAAGGATGCCTAGTTCCTGATGTCTACGGAAACAGCCAGAATATGGAAACAATTTGATGTTTACGGGAGACGGGACATAATTCTGATAACTTGTACCCGAACTGTCAAAAACTTATAACAGCGGTTGCGGCCCTTTCGAGTCGCGGAGATGTGAAAGTCCACATATTATGTCAAGAATTAGAAGCGAGGGTTTGAAAAAGTTTGACAGTTGTTGACATTGGCGAGGGGGGGGGGGGGGGGAAGAGGACAAAAATTGATACCAACAACAAACAAAATTTATATGTCGATGAAATTGTTAGAATTTGAAAATGTCAAAAATTGCGAAAAAAATTTCATATTTTTGTTCATACTCAGTTTTAAACAAATTAATTAGTATTGTGTGTGTGTTGTGGGAGGAAGAGATTTGTGTCATATGCCCCTAATTAAGTGGGGCGGAGATGTTTCCTAATTCTTGACAGTTTGCTGACAGGGTTTGATGAATAACAAAAACTTAACAACTTGTTGATATAATTTATAGCCAAGGTTGGACTGCAAACTTGGTTCATGTGGTCATCATCATCATCAGGTGCCATGCCGGCTGGCATAGGAGATCATGGCTCTCCATCTCCAGTATTATGTACCAAGATCGTTGTTGTTTCCCTGCCGTGCCAGGTTGTTAAACTGTCAAATATTTTCTCACGTTGTCACTCTCTGTCTTTGTTGCCTTCAATCTTGTCTGTTGTGACTATGTTCTCCAAACACCCTTGTCTCATAACGTGGCCAAAAATTAAGATTGCCTTTTTCTTATTTAATTTATTAAGCTTCGTCTCGCATTTGACTCTTTCAACACTTCCACATTAGTTTTTCTGGCAGTCCATGGTATTCTCAGCATTCATCTGTAGAACCACATCTCTACTGCTTCTAGTTTCCCAATTTCTTGTTTGTTTATTGTCCAAGTCTCGCATCTATATGTTAGTATAGGAGTTATATAGCATGGCAGAACTGTCTTCCTAACCTCTAATAACAAGCTCATATTACACAATATATTTTTCTAAAGTTATTTTTGCCCTGCTGTATTCTGCTTCTTATTTCTGTTCTTCAATCTGCTGTAATCATTGTACCTAAATACTTGAATTGCTGGATCTGTTTTAATACTATATCATTCACTTTGATCTTGCAAGCTGTGGTGTTTTGTGTCTTTGAAATAACCATTACTTCTGTTTTCTCAATGTTTAGGGAGAGGCCTTTTCTTTTCTATTTATCACTACTGCATTAATTATTACTTGAAGGTCTTACTCACTTTTAGCAATCAGAACAGTGTCATCCGAATATATCTTAAATTATTTATGTTATGTTCACCCACCGATATTCTTAGGATATCAATAATTGCACACATTATGTTTTCACTGTATAAAGAGAACATGTCTGGTGAAATTACACATCCCTGTCTAACGCCTTGTTTTATTTGTTGAAAGAGGCCAAATTCATTTCCTACTCATTGCTGCTCTTTGTTGCCAGTACATGTTCTTGATGATTCTTAAATCTTTACTGTCGATGTTCAAATTCTCTAGCATGTGCATAACTTTACTATGTTTAACTTTGTCAAATGCTTTTGTGTAGTCTATAAAACAGAGATACAGGTCTGTTTTTACCTCTGTATTACAAAATAGTACTCTATAATCCGTTCATGTGGTACAAAATAATAAACAAAGTATTGGTCTGTAAAATGCGCCCGAATTTGGTGTGCACAGGATTCCGTATAATGCATTAGTGGGGAAAGTTAAACTGATGTAATGCTTTCTCATTGTGGTTTTTGTTCTGTATAGGAAACAGAATGGTGGGTTTATTAATGTGAATGAAATAGTTTATTAATGTGAATGAAATAGTTTATTAATGTGAATGAAATAGTTTATTAATAATTTTTTACAATCAATAAACGGTAATACTGTTAGTTAATACTTACGTAGGAAACAGGTATTGAAGTCTTATTGAACGGCGACTAACATACTATCACGATCAGATACTCATGTGAAATAATATACACAACAAAATAATCATACAAATAACAATAGACAAGACATAATCGATATTTCGTCCAAAAGGCCGTTAAAAGTCTTTTTGTCATGTGTATTGTTATTTGTATAATTAAATCCAGTGTTTTGTTGTGCATTATTTCACGTGAGCATCTGACAGTGATAGTGTGTTAGTCACCGTTCAGTAAGACTTCATTACCAGTTTCTTACATAAGTACTATACACATTTTTTGTTTAAAGTACAATTGGGCATGTATCTTTTGTTAGAACCACTGATAGCAGTTAGACGCAGCTTATGATAAAGGAGTAGGCCTACTATTAGAATTATAACATGTGTTTATAACTTGTAGCAGAAAAAATCACAGAAAATAACTTTATAACACAATAACATTAAGAATGTTAATATTTTTCTTCCAACAAGAAATGGCAACGCATTCTACAAAAATCTGTAGAAAGATTCGGATGCATTTTACATGTTAATATTATTGTGTTTCTGTGCACTGATAACTTTGTGGACACCATGTAGTAGTGTGTTGTCAAGACTCCAATCTCCTACTCATTTAATGTGTTAACAATTGTTATGTTTCATTAATGATAACACAGGCTATATTATTGTGTTAATTTGTAGTTTTTTTGTGTGTAGAAAATTGTTAATAAAATTTGTTTACTAATACAGTTTTGGGTCATGGTCAAAAATTTGTCATGGGTTCATTCATGATTTATTTATGACATAGACAGACCTACATTCTGTCTTCCATCAATCATGCGCGCACGGACACACATACATACACATAGGCCTATATATACAATTCAGAAACAACAAGTAAAGTGAAATTCCTCTATAACTCATACATTTATGACAATTTTCCTGCACTTTTAACTGCACTTTTTAAAATCCCTAATCACATTTATTCTTGATTGTTTGTATTGTAGACCCTATATAACGAATTTCTGTTTTTACATACATATTTCATAGGTCCAGACATATTTATTATAATGGGATTTGACTTTATTACCAAGCATAAAAACAGTGATAAAGAAGACTCCTGACTCTACACGAAAGAAAATAATACAGATCCAGCAGAACAGCATCACAGATAAGGCCTCCATGGCTTGCATTTCCAAGAGTTAGGCTATACTTTACAAATTCTTGTGGGGACACAGCTGATACAGTGGAATCCTTCTATAACATATCCCTTTATAACAACACTTTTTTAAATTCCCCACTTATATTTATTGTTTGTAGTATAGATTGAATAGACAATACCGAGATAGAATGTGTGGATAAATTTGAACACTTAGGAGCAAACATCAACGGTGCAGGAGACTGCATGGCAGAAATAAGGAAGAGATTGGCAATGGCAAAATAACATGGCTGAAAAACATATGGAAAAACAACAAAATAGAAACGAAAGTGATAATGTTACGAACTTTTATTTTTCTGGTTGCAACATATGGCTGTGAAACATGGACCCTAAGTAAAACAGCAGCAAGGAAGATCAAAGCCTTTGAGCTGAAATTCTACAGAAAGATACTTAGAATATCATGGAAGGATAAAATCAGAAACTCAGATATTATAAACACATTGAAGATTCCAGAGTGTTGGTTACTAAACACAATAACAAAAAGAAAACTACACCTGTTTGGTCATATAAAGAGACACAACTGTTTAGAAAGACAAATAATGGAGGGAAGAGTACATGGGTAGAGGAGAAAGGGCAGACCAAGAAGATGGACTGACGACATTAAAGATAAAATGAATACATCACTAAAAAATGTGATCGCCCAAGACAGAGAGAGGTTCAGAGAGTTCATTGGGAAGACAACGTTCTGGAAGGAATACGTCACATGACACAGTATAGATCTACAACTTATTTCTGTTATTATGCTTACGTACATATTTCATTAGTCAGGACCAAGTTGTTATAATGTGATTCAACTATATCTGCGGAAAATGCGTCTTCTATTTTATCTGGTCCCGCTCTCATTTTATGAACATTTAAGCTATAAGGCTGAGTAAAATTATCTTATTATGCTTAGTAAAACCAATAATAGTCTATGCGCTATGCAAGCGCATCGTGGACAATGCAAATATAATAATAATATAACCAGTAAGGATCTTGAGTGCCACAAAGGAACTATTAGCACAATCCACACACACATATATATATATATCATCAGATGAGTTGGAAAAATCAAATCCAAATGCAAGATGGACAGCTCTTATATACTATGGGAGCGACCATTTGCTATAAGTTTCTAGAAGGGGGGCAAGTCTGAATGATCAAGATTCACCATTCTTTTAGATATGTGTGTACAACAAATCAGCGCTTAGCAGTTTGAGGAAAAAGCCCAGGAATGCAAGTTGGTGAGATTTAACAGACTCCCCCCTCCTCAGACTCAATGATGGACGGGAGGCACAGAGTGCAATGAAAAAGATAACTGAGACTTTTCAACAAGTTGCCAAAGAAGCAAAGAAGATGTGTTGGAAAACACATCAATTGTTCAAAGCATTACTTGGATATACTGCCCTGGTCATACTGGTGTTAGGGGAAATGAGAGAGCTGAATTATTAGCAGACAATGTGGCGATAAACGGCACAATTCTAAGAAGAGATAAAGCAGACTGGATCAAGGCAGTAATAAATTCATTTCAAGATGAAGATGTCAATGAGGCTGAGAACGTACACATACAGAGAATGTCAGAAATAGGAGTATCTAGAAGGGAGGGAAAAGTAATTTTTTGGAAGCCCCCAAAGACCACGCAATCAATACCTGACTGGGACTTTGAGTCTACATACACTGAGATGGCTACTAGAACGGAGGGCAGAGCACTTATGAGAGTGCCCCATGTGCCATGAAGCTAGTTTCTAATCAAGAATCAAGAAACCAACCACTAACAATGACAAACCATTTATCTTTATTTTTGCTTTATAGCACAGGCTGGACCCTATCACTCTTCTCAACATCGCTCATAGTATCGCACAGATCTAATTTTCAGATCATCTGGTGGTCAGAAGCAATGAGGGAACTATTTCATTGGCAGGCAAACCCAATCAGCCATATAATAGTTTGCCTGTATACATTGTGATAATGGGAAATAATTTGTCACATTCCATGACTCGCAATTTTCTTGCTAAGATTTCAATGGTGTATCAGCATTCTTAAGGTCCGTCTCCGCAACGACGGTTGGCTGCAACAGACCTCCAACATCCTGTCTCTTGTCTTGGTGGTGCACTCTGCTAGAATGTAGCCTGTCTATCTCACGATGTCACACTCCCATTATGATGTATCTCTGCATACCTCTTGCTCACCTCCCCTATTTTACCCTCAAGTAAGAATGGTGTATAATCAAGTGTAAACTGGCACTTGTGAAACATACCATAAACATTTTGATAGTATTGAAGCCATAAAGTCACACAGGCTGTGTGTTAAAGCTATGAAGCCACATAGGCTGTGTGTTAAAGCTATGAAGTCACATGGGCTGTGTGTTGAAGCCATGAAATCACATGGGCTGTGTGTTGAAGTCATATAGGCTGTGTGGATGTATTGAAGCCATGAAGCCACATGGGCTGTTTGTTGAAGCCAAACGGTCACTTGGGATGTGTGTTAAAGCCATGAAGTCACATGGGCTGTGTGGACGTGTTGAAGCCGTGAAATCACATGGGCTGTGCGATGAAGCCAAACGGTCACTTGGGATGTGTGTTGAAGCCATCAAGTCACATGGGCTGTGTGAATGTGTTGAAGCCATGAAATCACATGGGCTGTGCATTGAAGCCACAAAGTTAAATGGACTGTGTGTTGACGCCACGAAGTCACATGGGTGGTGTAGTAAAAAAATGGCCAACATTAATACCCTCAAATGGTTGCAGGCTTTAATGTGATTGGATGTTTGCGAACAAAATGGTGGAACATGCTTTCAACATACATCCCGCCTGAATAGGAAACTTCTCCATAAAGGCAGAGAGTTGAAATCTCTTGAGTATGAAAGAAAGTTCTGGAGAGATCCTCCATTGCACGTAGGAAGCGAGAGCTTGATCGCTCATACTTCCCAGTATTGAAACAACCTGAATAATTTTGTTTGATTATGACATCAAGATTAAAGACATTATTTTCCTGTCAATCTTGGCAACAGGGCACATCTTAAACTGCATCATGTGAGCATAGAATGACTAAAAGTGATATGATTATATTCACATATACACACAGGCGTACGCACAATCTGAAACATACTTTGTATATAACGGGAGAGTATACAAGCACACAAACACACGTGCACAATCAGACACACGTGTTGTATATCTAGAGTGTTCACAAACGCACAAATACAATCATAAACATGTGCTGTATAGCTGAAGTGTTCACAGAAACACAAATAAAATCAGAAATGTATAGCTGGAGTGTTCACAGACACATACATACAATCAGAAATGTATAGCTGTAGCATTACAGACACACACACACAATCAGAAATGTATAGCTGGAGTGTTACAGACACACACACACACACACACACACACAATCAGAAATGTATAGCTGGAGTGTTACAGACACACACACACAATCAGAAATGTATAGCTGGAGTGTTACAGACACACACACACACACACACACAATCAGAAATGTATAGCTGGAGTGTTACAGACACACACACACACACAATCAGAAATGTATAGCTGGAGTGTTACAGACACACACACATACAATCATAAAAACATGTGCTGTATAGCTGGAGAGTGTTCACATTTCTCAAAACAATTAGTCTAACAAATAAACAGAAGCTACAAATAAATTAACATATTTTGACCTGAAGATATGAATGACTGAGGTCAATATCTCCCTTGTTTCATCCCTACTTCCCTCCACTGCACACACTTAAGAATATCACAAGATGCAATAAACCAGAGCCTACGTCAGATTATAGGGCTTTCTGACTGTCACTCATTTGGCTGATCCGACTTAAACATCTTTTAAATGACAGCGACAAGAAATATATTCAAAATTACAAACACAGCATGGATCAATCTAATCAGCCAAGATGAGTGACATCCATAGGCCCTATACTCCAGAGCAGGTTGTTAATAAACAATACAAAGGGACAGGTAGTGAGATATTACAGCGGAATCCCTCTATAGCATACTCTTTTATAACAAATTTACCTATATAACAACACTTCAAAATCCCCAATAATATTAGTTCTATATTATTTGTACTGCATATATCAAATTTCTGTTATTACATACATATTTTGTCGTCCGAACCAAGTTTTTATAACAAGATTCCACTGTTTGTATCAAATTTCTGTTATTACATACATATTTTGTTAGTCTGAACCAAGTTGTTATAATGGGATTCCACTGTACTAAAATTCATATGATGTTATTGCTTCCTCTGCTATTCTTCTCCAATCAAACAGGATGAAGTCAAATCATGATTAGATGCTCTCCGCCCATATCCATAGTTATTTAGAGGAAGCAGTTAATATTTCTTAATCACTTGGAGCTGTAGTGATTTTAAGTCCTAATATAATCTTGACAATTTGAGACATCGTATTCGCTGGTATTAATTAACACATTACTGACCAAGTTCAGTGGTTGTTGAATTTTCATTACACACCCTTGGTGTGAACATCGATGATCATTGAAACCGTTACACTTCAGAGATACAACAACCATAATCAAAGTATGACTAAGAATAGCTCATCCAGGATAGAAAGTCTCTAAAATATCAGCAACCACGAAATACACTCTCTCAGTGTGGCTTCTCTGCTTGAGAAATTCTAAATTCTTGAAGGCAAGATTTTAAGTCCCATAGAAAGTAATGTAAAACCGCACTTAACATTATAATAAGTATAACTTCACTCTTAAAATAAATAGGAGAGCTTTCAAATTCTTTCAGAAAATGCAGAAACTCATTGAAATTTTATACAGAATTTTTAAGAGTCTTGTTGATATCTCACAAATTTGTGAACAACCTTCCTTGCCAATGGGAGGTAAGTATGATATGGACTGCTAGTCAGTAAAGTGTTAACTTGCAACATTATGTTACCAATGAACCTCCGTGACTGCTGTTTATGTCATTAATTCAAATATGAATGAACGAAATGTTTAAGTATGGTTGTCTGGAATGTTCGAATCACATAACAAAATGCCGTGTGTAGTCATACTCTATTGTTGGTATTACTGCTTGAACAAACTTGAGGAAGATCATCAAATACCTGGGATATGTTAAGGTATCAACACATCAGCAAAATATAATTATCGGTTAATGCTTAAAAGACCAAAAGAAACATTAAGCCAAACAAAAAGCCTCTCAAGGCATAGAGGACTTACTTCATTGTTCAAGGGTTACACCATATTTGCTCCGTCCCTCCCAATGAAGCACCATGCAGCCTGCCAAGAGTACCCCTAAACCATACTTACTCTGTCTCTCCCAATGAAGCACCATGCCGCCTGCCGAGAGTATCCCTCATAGCATGATGAAGCACCATGACGCCTGCCGAGAGTACCCTACACCATATTTACTCCGTCCCTCCCAATGAAGCACCATGCAGCCTGCCGAGAGTACATAAATGACTAAGGGGGGTTAGGTATGAGGTTAACTACAACATGCTATAGAAGGTCAGCGATAGAAAAATGCAATACTGAAGTCAGATGTGTCAGGATGAAAGGTACAGATATTGCAACAAGCTGCAAACCACATAAACAGCAATTTTAGAATTAATGTCGAAGTTTTTTGGAAGTTACCAGATTTCCATATTATCAATTCACTTTTCATGTTTGAATATTTGATTTTTAGCGATAATTTTCACTCCCACTAGATCTCTCTTGTATCAGGACAATGGTCCTACTAGATTCCTGCAGGATGTGGTCCATAGAATGGAGATACACTGAATCTCCATTTAATCTGCGTCAATGTACCGACACGTCCGACTTTGGCAGTAATGTGTTAATATGAAGAAAACTATAGCAACACTGAGGATAGGTCAGAAATAGTTCACTACTCAATACTGTCGTTACTGCATATTTTCCAATTAGGGAGTACAGGGAGGCTTTTGTAGCTGTGTGAATAAAGTCACATACCTTTATCACCAAGACATATACAGGATGGATTTTTTTATTTACCCGCTGACAGGGAAAAACTTAGTCCTTAACAGGAATCAAATGTTGTGAGACCAACAAAAAAATTTCGATTATGCATCATACATTCAATAACATTATACGAGGCGTGTTCAAATGAAAACGGGACTTGTGGATTTATTTAAAAAGTATCATACGCAATTTAATATTTTCAACGGAATTGAACAAAGCAACCACTTGTGAATAAGAATGCACCTGGGTTCATCAGAAAAAATCTCCGTATGCATTTAGGCAAGCATCCCACTGTTTAGGTAGACGTCGAATGCCGTCCGAGAAAAAGTTGCGTGGCTGTTCTCTGAACCATGTGGTCACCGCTGTCTTCACGTCTGCGTCGCTGTTGAATCGCTGTCCCTTTAGTACTTTCTTCAACGGTCCGAACAAATGGAAATCACACGGGGATAAATCGGGACTATAGGCTGGGTGATGAAGAACTTCCCAATTCTTCTTTGCCAATGTTTCCTGCACAATTTTTGCGACGTGCGGACGAGCGTTGTCGTGGAGAAGAATCACACCTTGAGAAAGTCTGCCTGGTCGCTTAGCCTTGATGGCCTTATGCAGCTTGTCTAAAGTGTCTTCTTCTGTTGCAACAATATGCGCCTGACCTGGCCGTGCAAGATCTGCCGTTAACTCACGTCCGTCTTTAAACATACGCACCCACTCCATCACTCTGGTCCTCGACAAACATTTGTCACCATATGCTGCCTTCATTCTCCGATGAATGTCTACTGCTTGACATCCTTCAAATGAAAGAAACTGGATCACAGCACGCTGATTCACTTTGGACGGGTTCGGAATCACACCCGCCATATTGTTAACAGTCTTCTGCAGCACATATGCATGCTGGGAAGATGAACACGTGACCGTATGTAAATTATTGGATACTCCTTACTAGTGCAAAATGTCATCAATATCAGTGCGCTCTATCACGCGTGGTGTAACAAGTCCCGTTTTCATTTGAACACGCCTCGTATATTTTAAAAGTGTGACACACTAATACCACCAAATGGTCAAGATATCAAAATACCCCATAATCCTAAAACTAATGTTAGCCACACTGGTCAAGATATCAAAATAATCCCATAATCCTAAAACTAATATGGGTCACACCAGTCACGATATAAAATAAATCTCTAATAGATTTTTTTTTTAAATGGACACATAATTAAAAAGGATACATATGAACTCCTAGCTCACCACCTCCTTCTGCAACTGTTTGGATAATTTTTTTCATCACATCAGCGTGTCTGAAACAACAAGAAGCAAGGTTCAAGACAACAGAATGATGAGAAAGCATGAGTTTGTTATTCTTGTTCCATATGCTAGTCAGGGAAGTTTTAATAATTCTAAGTTTGAATTTCAGCTCGAGGTTGATGTTTCTCTGAGTTTTACTGTCAGCTCTAGGTTGAAGTTTCTCTGAGTTTTACTGTCAGCTCTAGATTGAAGTTTCTCTGAGTTTTACTGTCAGCTCAAGATTTAAGTTTCTCTAAGTTTTACTTTCAACTCGAGGTTGATGTTTCTCTGAGTTTTACTTTCAGCTCTAGGTTGAAGTTTCTCTGAGTTTTACTGTCAGCTCTAGGTTGAAGTTTCTCTGGCAATTCTTTGGGATAGGAAGGTTTTCTAACACAGAAGGCAATAGTTTATTTACTATGATTATAAATGTGGATCATAGCAAGTGACAGCGGCCACACCTCATAAACTGCTATGATGGGAAAAAATAGTGATGGTAGTTAGTCGATTATCTGTTCCTAGTAATCTAATAAAGGACACACCTATGTATGTAAAGTCTGGATGTGGTGGACTCAAAGGAACTCAAAAAAATTGAGTCAATGGTCAGAGAGGTGTCACCCAGCAAGAGTGCTGTCCATCATAGTGACCTGGTCATCTACTGCACCATGACACTCACTTGTCCTGCCCTCATTTGGCCACTGAAATAAAGTGTACGGGGATGATAGAACAAAGTCTATGACAACTCTCCCTCAATTTTAATCCAAATCTTATCGTACAAGTCATGATATGTTACTTATCTCAAGAGGGGTGTGGCTAAACAAGAAAATTATGTAGGTAACCAGAGGAGACTGGTCAACCAACACAGAGTAGGTGTGGTCAGTCGATGCACACTGAGGGATATCTTGAGGAGGATGTCCAAGCACTTATAGACTTTGGTTCGATGTCCAGTGAGGATGATATTTTTTTACTAACTAATGATATCATCTATCTAATCTTAATCTTAAATCTCATCCAATCCCATCTCATTATCTAATGTAATCTAATCTAATCTCCTCATCATCATCATCAAGTGCCATCTCCTCAACAAAGGTTGGCTGCAACAGATTTCCAACTACCCCTGTCTCTTGTTTTGGTGATGCAATCTACTAGACCGAAACCTGTCCATCTTGTGACATTACTCTCCCACTTGTATCTCTGTCTACCTCTTGCTCGTTTCCCTTTGACTTTACCCTCAAGTAAGGTCTTCAATAAGGTGTCATATCTTTTAATGTGTCTAAAGTATTTTATTTGCCTGATCTTTATTTCTCTTAGTGATTCTTTCTTCATATTAAGTGTTTTTAGAACCTCTTTGTTTTCTTCTCTTTCCATGATGTTCTCCCTATTCTTCTATATACCCACATCTCAAATGCATTAATTCTGTCTTCTAATTGTTTATTTAGTGTCCATGTTTCTGATCCATAAATTAATATAGAATAGATGTAGCATTTTATAATTCTCATTTTTAACTTGTTTGAGATTTAAGTCATTTTTAATCTAATCTAATCTAGTAATCTAATCCAAAATAATCCCATCTATCTATCTATCTATGTTCCTTCAGCACTGAGTATGGTGTATAGGGTAGAAACCAGTGCTCTCCAGTTCGAACCATGTGATACTACTGTGTGTAATAATATATGGTTATCATCGTTTTTCAATGCAATGCTTATCTTTACTTGTAAAAGAGGAACTTCATAACAATGAAACATAATGGAAATTATAACATACAAGGTCCCTGTGGAGCATAGGTCAACAAACCTCTTCCATTAATGTGGATATTATCACCAATCATTGCGCTTCTGTTGATATCAACATTTGCAGTCCAAATCTTATTTGGGGTGGTTTGGTAGCATATCCTATTCAGGATGTAGTGACCAACCCTATATTTTTTTGGCTGTATTGATTTTATAGGCAATATTTATGTTCAGAGTGTTGCTGTTTCTTTCTGAAACATCTGAGTGGACAACTATCTGCAGCAGAAATTTAACCTGGTACAGACTCGCTTAGTACCTCTTCACCATATTTAGGGTGAAACTGAGTACATTTGATTGTGCCTCAAAACAAAATAATATTAGCAATAAATTACTTGTTACAATTATTAAAATACAATGAACCGAAACCACATTACATAAGAAATCTGACCTGCAAGGATGGACTGACGCCATTGGTGGTCCAGGCAAGTTTGGATGGGCTTCCATTGTTACAGTTTTCTTAGCGTGATCCTGACTGAAGTCCTCGTACATCTGTTCCACATTTAATGGTTTTCTATTCTGTAGGCCAGTTGGAGAAAATATGACGATTTACCATTAAACGTATAATGAAATACATGTAGTCATAGACGCAACAGAATACTATCAATGAATATGCAAATTTGAATGCTAGGATGTTCTATCGAAACTAATTTTCCTTTATGGATATAAATGGAAGGTAAACAAAAAAATATCATAGTAATATGGAGACTACCAAGAAGGGTTTTTTTTTAGAAGAATGATGAAAACTTCATGGACAGCTAAGAGAACTAATGTAGAAGTCCTGAAAGATGCTGGAGTAAAAAAAAAAAGACAAATTATAGCAAAAATTATAAGCAAATAGTCAAGTTTTTAAGGGCATGTGATGAAAAGAGTCGTAGATCAAGAACAAAATAAATATGAGAATTATAAAATGTTACATCTATTCTATATTAATGTATGGCTCAGAAACATGGACAATGAATAAACAACTAGAAGACATAATTGAAGCCTTTGAGATATGGATATATAGAAAAAGTGAGAGAACTATATTGAAGAAAAAATAAAAACATAGAGGTTCTGACTACACTACGTATGAAAAACAGAACTATTTCTAAAAAACTGTAAATACTGCATTTTTCTGTCACAGAGTTGCAGAACGGTTTCGAGTGGTTTGTGTGATAGAGGTCACATGCCTTTGATGTCACCACGTCATCTTCAGAGTGAGTTTTTTAATTGACATTCCGACAGAAAAAAACAAAACCAGTCCTTACAAGGAATTGAACTCTGGACCTTAAGGGCGTGAGACCAAAGCACTAATCTCTCAGCCATGCGCCACACTATTAAAATAAATAAAAATCAAACAAATAAAATATTTGGGACATATTAAAAAAGATGACACCTTATTGAAGACAAGGTAGGGTTGAGGCCACGTGATCAAGAGGTAAGCATGGATACAAATGGGAGGAAAGCATCATGAGAAGGACAGGTTACAGTCTAGCCGAGTGCACCACCACGTCAAGAGACAGGGGATGTTGGAGGTCGATGCAGCCAGCCTTCGTTGTGAAGATGATATCTGATAATGATATTAAGAAGAGAAAACCTAGAACATTTAAAAACCATCGGAAAGATTAAGGAGAGAAGAGGCAGATGAAGACAAAGTGAGAAGTTGCTGAATGGGTTGTCAGTGTGGCATGAGAGAACATCACCAAACTGAACTTATTAACAACTCAAGAGACAGAGAATTATGGAGAAACATGATAACTTACGTCACTCTGCAGTAAGTAAAACGTAAATAGTAACCCATAGCATTTATTAATGCGGTAGGGGTGTGAGATGTTAGCGATCTCACATTTCAGAGGCTTTGCAAATGAGGGCGGCAGCCATCTCCTCTCCCTTGAAATCTGCAGTAATTGCAATCAAAATACTACAATGTTTTATAATCTCACAGAAAATGTAATCAACCTCACAAGAGACTACCAATCCCAACAGAAAATGTAATCAACCTCACAAGAGACTACCAATCCCAACAGAAAATGTAATCAACCTCACAACAGACTACCAATCCCAACAGAAAATGTAATCAACCTCACAAGAGACTACCAATCCCAACAGAAAATGTAGTCAACATCAAGAAACACTATGAATCCTAACATATTGAGTAGTCAACATCAAGAAAGACTATGAATTCTAACATATTGAGTAGACGTATAATATATATAAAAAGCATTGAGTAAGTATTGAAAACAATCAGAAGGTGGAACGTGGGATTTGAACGAGACCCGAAATTAGTTATAAAGGGATACCACTGTACAATGAACCAACATAATATTACATTAGAAATGGATCGACTGACACCACTGACAGTTCAAGCAAGTGTTGATGGGCTTCCATTGTTACAGGTTTCTTAGCAAGAAAAACCTGTGTATTTCTTATTTGGAAAACGCGTTGACAAGTTACAAGGCAAATTGGTGTCAGCTGAATGGATCTGGTTCAAACCCTTCTGACATATTTTGCAGATTTTCTTTAATCCTCAGGTTTGGTTTTGTTGGTATCATCTCCCATAAATTACAAGCAATACAGCTCTTAAATCCTTTTATGCAAGTGGGGAGGAATATTAAAAATATGCAAGAAACACACAAGGTGTATCTCTATGGAAATACTTATTCAAATCTCAGTAACAACACACACTCACCTCATCATATCCATATAGCCAGAGCCGTGGAGTTTGATAAAATTTGTCATAGGTAATATTAAGATCATATGTTCTCGTCTGGAGAATTCCACTGTCTCCTGCAGCAGTACCCTCTACTGGCTGCTCCTTCTGACTTGGAATAGACAGTGCAGCCTGGTGAATCAATTATACAAAAAAGTTAATTTGAGCAGATTAATTATTCTAGTTAGGAACATAGAAGATAGAATGCTGGAGCAAAAAAAAAGAGAAGGACAGCAGCACTGTCTCCTGCCATGCATGTCACAAGAGGCGACTAGAAGAGAGGTTGGGGAGATGGAGTTATCTGTCCCACCTCATGCGTCAAAGTACCCAAAGTGCCATGTTGAAGTTGGATGTGTAAAACTGAAAGGTGCAGATATCACAGCCAAACTGTAAGCCATTATAAAATGCATTTTGCTCTCCTGACTACATTATGCTCAGTAGCAGGAGCTTGAGAATGAAATAAGGAAGAAAGAAAAATACATGAATAGAAAAGATACAAGAGAAAGGACACACACATTTGAACACATGAACATTTTGGTATAAAATGGACAGGCGATAGAACTCTTAGTCATCTTGATTTTGTAGATGATTTGGCAATATTAAGTCCAACCCCTGATAATGTACAAAGATATGCTGAATCGACTTTGTCATCTTTCAAAACAAATTGGCCTTCAAGTCAACACTTCCAAGACCAAGTTAATGAATTTTACTAACTGTAACCTTAAAATCACCCTCAATGTAGAAACAATTCAGACAGTTGAATTTTTCTTATTTAGGCAGCAAAATATCACAAGATGGAGATACAACAGAGATATATACCAGAATTGCATTGGCATCAAATGCATTCCACCACCTCACAAACAACTGGAAATAAAAAACAATAAGTAAACATACCAAACAGTTGAACTGTTCAACTCCAATGTGATATCCGTGTTGACGTGGTAGTGAAAGTTGGAAAGTGACAATGGCGCTGTAGAAGAAATTTAACTCATTTGAAAATAAATGTCTTAAAGGACTCTTAAATATTGGTTGGGAAGACTTCAAGTCAAACAATCAAGTAAGAGAAGACACCAAACAGTGATATGTTCTTACAAAAATAAGAAGAAAACAATGAACTTATATCAGATATGTACTTAGAATGAATGAAAATAGCCTGCCACTACAAGCATTAAAATGGGTAGTGGTTAGCAAAAGAAAAAGAAAAAGAGGAAAACCAAGAGAGACTCTTCGCAGAACAACCATCAAAGAGGGTATGACTATGTGTCTCAACAACATACAGGAATTACACACAGTAGCATCATACTGTTCAAACGGGAGAGCTCTGGTTTTTGCCTTATGCACAGTGTTCAGCTCTGAAGGAACATAGATTGATAGAATTAAATTGTGTGAATTTGAAATTTGTTTCTAAAAATATGAACAAATTATAGCTTTTTGTCACACCTTTTCTGTTATAAAGTTTTGGAGGAAGGAGGGGGGATTTTTTGGACATGACTAAGCTGTTAGGAGTCCTTGATTGCAATCTCTCATTAATTCAAATCTACAAATAGGTACTTCTACAACAAAGATATTACAAGCACAACAAAATGATGCTATTACATTGTCTTGTTCCTCTAACATTCCACTCTTCTCAAATGCATCCATGTCAACTGGTTCATCATCGTCGTCATCATCCTCATCATCTTCTCTAGCAATAACAGCAGCGGCACCTTTTGAATCCTGCTGAAGAAAAATGAAAACATAAATACCAGATATTGTATACATATGATGAGCATGGTGACCAAATTTTGGGGAAAAAACACATGCATGCACATTAACAATATAAAATAAAACACCTGCACGCACATTAACAATATAAAATAAAACACCTGCACGCACATTAACAATATTTTAAAAAACACCTGCACGCACATTAACAATATAAAATAAAACACCTACACGCACATTAACAATATAAAATAAAACACCTGCACGCACATTAACAATATTTTAAAAAACACCTGCACGCACATTAACAATATAAAATAAAACACCTGCACGCACATTAACAATATTTTAAAAAACACCTGGACGCACATTAACAATATAAAATAAAACACCTGCATGCACATTGTTATGTTATGTTCCTCCAGGGCCATAGGCAGCGCATAGGGCAGAAACCATATCTTTCCATTTCTGTCTTTGTGTTGCCAGGTCTTTCAACTCTTGTGTGTTGTTTAGGTTCATTGACATGCCTTCTCTATTAATGGTTCTTTGTAGAATTTCTCTAGGTCTACCTCTTCCTCTTACTCCGGGTGACACCCAATATAGTGACTGATGGGGAATTGCACGCACATTAACAATATAAAATAAAACAACTGCACGTACATTAACAATATAAAATTGACCCAGAAATGAGACAGTTAAATATTTTTATTTAATATATTTTGTTGCAATTTGCTATAGTTTTTGCGTATTACCTATTTTCAAAATCGAGCATACTCTGTTGATTATTCTGCATAGGGACTACCCAAAAAATTACATCAACAAATATGAGCCAATTTTGTCCCTCTTTTGCTATTTAAAATTCAGAGACTTCTAAGACAAATAAAAATATTAAACACAAATAATTAAAGTGGAATTGACTAAGCAAAGACATAATTACAGATGATGTGGGTATCTAAACAATAGGTCTTTGTCAATTGACACAGAGGTAAATGAATACTGATAAACAAAATACGACATGACCTACATTGTTAACCTAACCTGTGAAACATAAAATATGATCTACATTGTTAACCTTTAGCAAGCCAGATTAAAAAATATGAAACGTCTCCCTGCCACCGGATTCTTTTTTGAAAATTTGCGTTATTGATAGTGACTGTTTTGAAAATGTGATAATTTTTTGGTTGTTAGAGATATTTAAATAATATTTGCACATGTAAATAAAGAATTGAATTATGCATATATTGGTGTAATTTATGTACGTGTGTGTGTGTGATACCAGACATATGAGAAAGTGGTAAAGATGTTTTTCACAAAAAACATATTTTATAACAAATATAGAGGAAAAAAATAAGTAAAAAAAATAACTTAACTTACATATCGAATTCCTTGGCAACACTGTAAACTAAATCACGCAAATCTGTTGTAATTATGTTCTTTCACTGCGAAATTATCAAAATATAGCCGGGGGAACTGTATAAAACTTGTAGATTTGCAGTAAAATAGTTCTTTGAGCTTAGGCCTAGAGTTATTTTTTCGCCACTTCAAAATATTCGATATCAAACGTACAAGTCCCCAAACCAACACGGCATTCTGTATATTCACTGCTGTGAAACTAAATAACCTAATAATTCATGATTCAAGCCACGATTCAATATTATTTTATTCGAAATACGATGAAATAAAGGTCTATAAAACCGATCCACCATCATGGCATCATACCGGTGTACAGATGTGGTCAGATTAATTGCTCTTAAACTTTTACGAATCGCTAGCCATTCTCAAAAACGATCATTTCGGAAGTGGGGGATGTACCGGCTTCAATTGCGCATGTCCCCAGCTATGTGCACGGACTGTGGTACGTGTACATCTCACGATATTCTCGTTGGGTGGGACGGGCCGCCAACAGCGCGCGCCGCCATTTTGTTTCTCGGCGGCCGGGGTTGATATAGGCTTGGTGAAGGTTAACCTTATCTGTGAAATAAGAAATTTTACTACTTCAAGCTTCAATGAAGAACATGAACAACAACAAAATGGCTGTACCTTGTTGTCTATTGACATATCTCCCATGTCTTCATGGAGGGCATTCAATGCTTGATCAGCTAAAGACAAATAAAACCATATAAATTGTTTGTAAATATTCCATACTTCTGTGAGTTTTATATATACTTCTACACATTCACAATTTCTGATTACTAACTGCAGACATGGAGAGATGAATCAATTTGTATCATATATCTTACATGAGTAATGTATCAATCTCTTGTATCTTATGTAAGTAATGTATCAATTTGTATCATGTATCTTACGTGAGTAATGTATCAATCTCTTGTATCTTATGTAAGTAATGTATCAATTTGTATCATGTATCTTACGTGAGTAATGTATCAATCTCTTGTATCTTATGTAAGTAATGTATCAATCTGTATTATGTATCTTACATGAATAATGTATCAATTTGTATCATGTATCTTACATGAGTAATGTATCAATCTCTTGTATCTTATGTAAGTAATGTATCAATCTCTTGTATCTTATGTAAGTAATGTATCAATCTCTTGTATCTTATGTAAGTAATGTATCAATTTGTATCATGTATCTTACGTGAGTAATGTATCAATCTCTTGTATCTTTTATAAGTAATTTATCAATTTGTATCTTACGTGAGTAATGATGAGTGTCCACCCAGCCTCCATCTTCATCTTCTTCCTCTATAACTTTCTCCTGTTCCTCCTGGTGTGTGTCCATCTGCTTGACACGCTTGTAGCATGGTACTGAAAGCCATACATTCATAACATTTCATAAGAATTGTAACAAATACATTAATAACATCCGTAGAAGAATGGTAACAAACACATTAATAACATCCATAGAACAATTGTAACAACTACATTAATAACATCTGTAGAAGAATTGTAACAAACACATTAATAACATCATTACAAGAATTGTAATAAACACATTAATAACATCCTTACATAGATTATAACAAACATAATAACACAAGAATTATAATGTGTGGCTGTTTTTTCCCTTGTGGCCTCCCAGAAACATTATTTGTACTCCTGGTGGCAATATGACCCTCCCCCTCCCTCGATAACTACATAAACCACAATTACTTTTCCTCTCCAGAATGTCTACAAAGAAATATCTTTTACTACTCCTCCCCCTTTATTCTACGATGCTAATTATTAAAAGTATTTCATATGATTATTGTTATGTATAAGAACAGGGATCTGTATGGCATAAAGGTTAAGCACTTGCAGATTTGATACCATCTTTGACGCCATGTTTACAAGTTCATTTTTTTTGTTCAGATAACCCTGATGATTATTGCTTGAAGCTACATAGTTATGTGTAATGTTTTACTCTCTGCAGGCAGCTTACAGCTTTGCCAAGATGAATAAAGTACATATTGGTAAACCAGAGTATAATTAAGTAAATCCTCTACGTCTTTTGAGTCCTTTTTTATACAATAAATACCACATACATCACCATCAAATATTTAAAATTATAACTAACTATAACACAAAAACATCTGGCCAACATCGCAAACTTGAAAGAAATCTCATGCCTAGCCCAAGTCAGCTTCAATGACTGTGCTAGAAAAACAATTGGAGTACTAGATGTGCTATTCATTAAATCCAACTTGGAGCTAAGATTTAATAATTATAATAATACCTCCCAACTGGCAAAGAATAGAAATCTTCGGCTCCCCATGACGCCTCATGGCCCAAATGGCTAGACAAAACTAACTTTGTTAGTTCAGATTTGAAGGATCAGAGTTGACCTTCATATGTATACAACATCATCGGTTTAAACATACAAATCTGTTTATACTCTCACATAAAATATCAGTATTCTTTTTCAGTCGCCTTCCAAATGTGGGAGTTTGGCATAAGGCAACACCCTCACCCATAAACTCATTTGGAGGTGACTTTAGATTGGCAAACATAAAAGCTATAAATAATTAATAGTGTAGATGTCCTTGATGAGACTGCGAAACTTGTATCAAAACAGGGATGCTGATAAACTATGAGCCAGGATAAAGATTCTCTTTAGGCGTTGCAAAATAATGACAAAATCACATTATGGTTTATACATATATATTTGCATACATCATGTCTGCCTTTGAAATGAAGTGCTACAGAAGAGACCTGAGAATACCATGGACAGCAAGAAAGACCAACAAAGACTTGCTAAGAAAAATCAACATTAAAGAATGCTGTCTTTTAAAAACTATATTAAGAAAGAAGTTAGTTTTTTCGAAAATGTGAGGAGATACGATAGCATGAAAGGAGTGTTGTTGGGGCAATAGAAGGCAGTAGAGGCAGACCAAGATATCATTGAATAAGAGATACCAAGGAATTCATGCCCATTTTGCTAGAGGAAGCGGGACAACTTGTCAAAGACCACAGGGACTTCAGGAGATTCATAAGGAAGACTACGTTCTGTAAAGAATAGGTCACATGACACATATCTACCTTGCATGTTCTAAAAATAGCACATAATCTATAACATGGGCTTTGTGAGTATTTTTTGCACCTCCAAACAATTGTTTACATTTGTACTGACAAAAATTATTATATTAAAATTCTGCTAAAATTAATTTGGTTGTTCATAACTTGGTAGTTTGTTCATCCTTAATTTATCAAATTTGTTTTCACTGATATAAGACAATGAATTTCATATATTTCAAAAAAATATAAGACACTAAATTTCATAGATTTTATGGAAATATGACAATAAATTTGAAAGATTTCATAAACATTAAACTTAAATCAAGCTTGAAAATTTTATGAACATTTGAAATTTCCAATCCAGTATTTCATACTGACCATTTCTTGTGATAAGGAATTGTTTATCTTTTGGAAGATATGGTTTGATTTTGCTTTGGTCTCCCGCAGCCCATTGCCAGGTTGGACAGTGATGAACTAGGTGGTCACCAGCAGCTACAAACTGTTAAGATGATAAGAAGCAAAATGGTTGAAACTCTGGCTTGTCTTTAAAAACAGTAAACAATAAACTTCATGTTTGGTATAATTTAATTAGTATATGAATTTTATTATTGTAAGTTTGATGTTACATTCTATTCAACTGATGTTACATGCTATTCTGTTGATGTTATATGTTATTCAGTTGATGTTACATGCTATTCAATTGATGTTACATTTTATTAATGGCCAAGGACACAACAAATATTTGCATGTAAAAATCTGTGATACACAATATCTTCATTGCAACTACTTCTGTACAATTGTAATTACTTTTGTTGTCATTGTCAACATCAATTTCTGCTGAGCAAGTATACAATGAACTCTTGACAAAAAATTGCCCTTTTAATTTGTGTCTTAAAAATATGAAATATGGAAATACGTTGGATACGTTTGTGTGTTGCGATAATTTCCCTTCATCGTCTTTTGATGTTTTATGCGTATCTTGATAAAGACTTTTTGGTTGAAACGTTGAATATGTTTTGTGTATTGTAATTTGTGTGTTTTCTTGTGCGCACATCATTACCCACTAGTTTTAGGGATAGTCCATTGTGTCTGAGTGAAACTGTTATAAAAACCTGTGTTTTATGTGAATTTCAAATGGTGTGTTAATTTTAGTAATTGTATAGTTAGGTGTGCATGTTTGGTGCGAAGCTTGTTCAATCAAAAATGCCAGTAGTTTTTTTCAAAAAGCCAATGCTGTGACTTACCAGCTGTCACCAATACTTAAACACCCATCAATCTGCATGGCTACAAATCAACAATTGATAAATAGTATTTTTATACAAACTCTGTGTTATTAATGTCAAACATGGACACCTTGACAAAGACACTAGCGAAAAAGATCAAAGTGTGCGAAATGAGATGTTTGAGGAAAGCTATAAATGTCATGAGAAGAGACCGCAGGAGAAATGAAGATATCAGGAAAGAAGTAAAGAATATCTAAAGTCAAGACAACATCAAGCAAACCAGATGGTTTGGTCACATCATGGGAATGGAAGCTACGCAACCAGCCCTTTGTCCATAGATTAGCAGAAGACCGGACTACATGACATGAAGAAGACCAAAAACTAGATGGGCAGAGACAATCAAAGAAACATTAAATAGACACTGGCTTATCATGGCCAATGCAACTCAAATTGGCCAAAGACAAAAACTCTGAATTCCCACCCACCCCCCCCCCCCCCCCATGATGCTTATCAGCACAAGTGGAAATGACAATAGATAGTTAGATTCAACTAATGCACATTGTGATTTTCTTAGAAACAATACTACTGATGTAGATTATTTTGAAATATTCCATACCAAAACAAAACAAACATTCTTGCTATTTTATAGTCGCCACATCCTAATGATCCTTACCTCTTCTGGAGTGATTACACCGGTCTCTTTAAATTTAGAGTCCTGCAATATAAACAATATTTAGTTTACAAGTTACAATACGAATGCCAAAGGGAAAATATGGATTACTCTCTTCTTCTTCTTCAGCGTTTATTCTCAAACTCCCGCTGGATTTCTCTTGTAACAGAACAATGGTCCTACAAGATTTCCAGTTGAATATAGTCCAGAGAATGGAAAAGCATTGTGTTGCCGTTTTATTTGCACAATGGTCCAACACATCCATCTTCGGCAGGATTACTTTCTAATATCTATCCCTTTTCCAGATCACTTCTATTCCATTATAACATCTTCGTCTGGATCAACAAATATGTATATAATAAAAGAAATGTGTTAGATACAATTCTTGCTTAGAAACCAGCATCACAGCACGCAGGACACTCCCATAAGTGTGAATTTTCAAACACAACTCTCAAAATTTTCTCGAAGATTTACAAACACTCTTGGTAACGAGAGATAGAAATGCTCAAGATTGCTAGTCAGCAAAGTGTTAATTAATATAGGTAGTTGCACATCATAACTTTAGTATATCTGGTTTGCCGCCAAGAATTACTGGTATGTCCTAGTTTGCAGTAATTTTTGGTGGTCTACTTATCGGTAGAGAGCACATATAATTTTATTGCCATTCATTATATTGATGACACTTCAGTGTCTATGACAATGGATAGTTTCCATTTCTGCTTTCCTTTAGGCCTATGCATGCATTAGTGTATGTCGCTTTTTGAAATACTGCGGAGTACTTTAGTAGCAAGTGATCGAACACATTGAGGTGTTTAACATTAAATCGTATTTATTTAACTCTTTCAACACATAATTATACCCGGGGGTTTAGACGTAATTAATTTTAGGCTAAATTTTTGGACAACAACATGATTCAGGCGCAAGCTTCCTGAAGACAAAGTATTAGCTATGGAAAGTTATATAAGGTATCAAAAGAAAGATAATTGAATGTGAAATTCATATACAATATAAAAATATAAGAATTGTAAGAACAATAATACTTGTCATTTACGAACCAAACAAGGCAATTTGGAGGGTATATATGGAGTCCCATTATAACGGGCTTACGTATGAACTGAGTTAATGTACCAGTATATGTGAATGTCATTATTTCTTTAATTTTTATACGAAATTTGAATGCTTGCAAATGGTGTCGCAAAATTGTTACTGAATTTTTAACACATGGGATGTGATCATGTTTATCTGCCATCTTGATCAAGTTTATTCACCATCTTATAAAGATGTCTTTAGCTGTTTCATTTTGCTGAATCGGTATTTCTCAGCAGTCTCGTATATAAAGAAATATATACATTATACTATTATAATTTTTGCCTTTTTCAATTTCTTTAGTTTATTTTTAAATGATACCAGTATTTATTTGTAAAATAGCTAAGACTTTTTTTGTAATATAATTCAAGTATAGGCTACAAAAACTATTCTGATGCGCCATATTTATTTCGTCTCTATCTCCAAGACAATCAAAGTGTTTTCTTGGGACTAAATCTTCATGATTCAATACTTTTAGAAGGAACACATTCTGCATTGAATGTATATTATTTATTCTGATTATGAAGTCAAATTTCTTATAATTCTCACATGAATATTTCTAAATCATTTATAAATACATTTATTTTTATTTCAGAAGTTGTTTTTATCACGAAAAATATTATATTAAAATGTACTTGGCCTATTAATAATCAAACCATCAACTGCAGCATCTTTCCTCACATTTATTGGTCCTGATTGCAGAAACATACTTAGATGTATGCTTAAATGTTGTCCGAAGACCAGTCTACATGTCTACTGTATACAACACTATCATCATCATCATCAAGTGCCATCTCCGCAACGAAGGTTAGCTGCAACAGATCTTCAACATCTCCTGTCTCTTGTCTTGGTGGTGCACTCTGCTAGACTGTAACCTGTCCATCTTGTGATGTTATTCCCCCACTTGTATCTCTGCCTACCTCTTGCATGCCTTCCTTTGACTACCCTCAAGTAAGGTCTTCAATAAGGTGTCATGTCTTTTAATGTGTCCAAAATATTTTATTTGCCTGATCTTTATTTCTCATAGTAGTTCTTTCTTCATATTAAGTGTCTTTAGCACCTCTTTATTTGTTTTCTTCTCTTTCCATGATGTTCTCCCTATTCTTCTATATACCCACATCACAACACAATAGGATAACATTTAACCGGACAAACAGCTCAATCCTAGTTTGATTCTCCACTGTGACCTTTGTTCTACTTTCAAGGTATGTCCTAACCTTTGCAGCGTGATTATTAGAATTTGTATTTACAATTAAGGTATATTAATGAACAGGCATATTCATTTCGTATTCACATTAGGGATAGGAGTAAGGGTTAGGATCACTTATAAATAAAAAAATAAATTAGTTATCAAAATTATATTAATAAGTGTGCTTGATGTCATTTGTGTCAGGAGATGTGATGTCACGGCATCCAATAATTTCAATAATTTCATTGGTGTTACACAGAAATCCGCGACAACAGTGTGCTATTTATAACACAACAGTGACTTAAACTAGGATTTAACCGGACAAACATGTAATTATGAAGAGCAAGCTCATGAATCAGAAGTGGGAATGTAAAATTACTTAAACTAAAGGCCCCAATGTATACTAAATGTGAATAAAGTAGAACACATAGACCTATAGTAGTAGTCCTTATATTATATACTATTCACATTTAACAAATGCTGCAAATAATTATACATAAAATATGATTTTGATGGGGGAAAATACAATACAGCAAAAATAAAATCTCTACTTACCAGTCGACACACATGAATAATAAGCCTATTCCTCTGCACAAGCAGATCACAAAACTAAACACGTCACTATGCACATAATCCATGAAGATTTGATCACATTTGAAGCACAAACATTTTATCATAAATAACTAAGATATTTAATAATGATATGATAAAATCAATTTTAATCGTGCAATTAGCTGCCATTATGAATATTAATTAGCCATACTTGCATCTAAAAATTATCACAATGTAATCAACAGATTGTCCTCCCAAACACATAAATGTATATTTTGTATTTTTTTAAAACTTTAAATAATAAAGAAATTGAAACTTATTCTTAATTCAATTTCAAATATGCAAATTATATGCCATTTTTAGTATTAATTAGCTCTGGCTGCGTCTGATAATTCCAACAATGTAATCAGAAGATAAGTCTTGTCTTCCTGAACACATAAATGTATAGTTTGTAGCATATTTTATTTTATATAACCAAGATATTTGAGAAATAATAAGCCCTGTTCAACTTCTTAATGACAGCTTTGCTATCGGCCCTAAATATAAATTTATATTTTCCTATATGTTCCATATAAATTATTTTGATGTAAAATTAATTTATTAAAAATTCATAATTTTTTTCAGAATTGACCTACAGATGTGGTTGAGGTAAAATTGAATTACAATTTTCAAGGGCTATCAAGCTGTGGTATTTATAATGCTGTATACTTATTTTGAAAATTTAGTCCAAATAGGGGGGGGGGGCCTACCTAATTAATAGGCCTAAGTATGACTGCCCCACAACAATGTGACAAGACAGTAGACTCATAGTCATAGCAAAATTAATCATCAGTAGAAGAGTAGGCCTAGACTTTTTGGTAGGCTATTTATATTTTAGTAAATAACTAACGGCATAGTCTGTAAGCTATGTCTAACTCAACTGTGTTGTAGTCGTCATCATCACCAAGTGTCGTTTCAGCAACGAACATTGGTTGGTTGCAACAGACCTCCAACATCCCCTGTCTCATTTTGGGTGGTGCACTCTGCTAGACTGTAACCTGTCCATCTTGTGATATTACTCTCCCACTCCTATCTCCATCTACCTTTTGCTTGCTTCTCTTCAACTTTACCCTCAAGTAAGGTCTTCAACCTGGTGTCATGTCTTTTAATGTGTCCAAAATATTTTATTTGTTTGATTTTTATTTCTCTTAATATTCCTTTCTTCATACTGTTGTTAGAACCTCTTTGTTTGTTTTCTCCTCTTTCCATGATGTTCTCCTTATTCTTCTTAATATCCACATCTCACAGGCATCAATTATGTGTTCTAAATTTTTTTTTCATTGTCCATGTTTCTGAGCATACATTAATATAGATTAGAATAGATTTTATAGAAGTATCATGTAACATTTTATAATTCTCATATTTAACTTGTTTATATTTTTTTTGGATGTTCCTATTTTCTCGTGACATTGACGGTACTTTTAGC
Source organism: Meghimatium bilineatum (assembly GCA_034231615.1). Classification (NCBI taxonomy): domain Eukaryota; kingdom Metazoa; phylum Mollusca; class Gastropoda; order Stylommatophora; family Philomycidae; genus Meghimatium; species Meghimatium bilineatum. Next base: position 8,486,377 of record CM067301.1, read on the forward strand.
CATTCCTATTCTTTTAACTTATGTTTCACATATGCCGTCATTTGTGATTATACGGATTATATTACACGGTTTTAGTACTCAGTCAGTAAACTCAAGCTCTGTAAAAACTCACTGACCCATGATGGATGTCAATAACATAAAATGTCTACCTTCAGAACTGGTGTCAAAAACTCCGCTACTCCAAGAGCTGTACCCTTTACTGAGTTTATTAAATTCTGCATTCTGGCCAATTTAGCTCTCACAAAAATTTAATTCTAACAAAAGTTAAATTATGACGATTTATGAACCAGGAATGTCCACCGGACAATCTCTAGCATCACAAGATAGTGACGAAGATAAACCCGGAAGTTGAACCGAAATGACCTTTTCTGAGATAATTAGTATAACACCCCTTCCTGTGTTCTTTAAATTAGAGAATATTTTCTGCGAAACAAATAATCTATTTACAAGAATACTGTTTTAAATATGTCAGCAATGTGTATCGTTATCACTCCTGGACCCCCCCCCCTCCTGATTGGGCTTATTCGGGTATCTTGGGTTATTTACCAAGAATCTGAAATGTTTTCTGCCTACCGGAGTAATTATATTTCTAATAACGTAAATCCGATAATGTTTAATTATTTGTTAACACATTCAAATGTTTCATACACATAGTAGAGCATAAACCTACAAGCCAATTGCGTCGAGTTTGAGATTGTTACAGCAGCCCTAATATGACACTCGGTGACTTTATTTACTAAGGCGGTTATTGTGTCAGTAAGCGACCAATCGCCACAATAAGACCTAACAAAGCACAATCAAAACACATCAGAATCAGCATTCTATATGTTTTTTATTATTGCTGTGATTTTCGATGGTTTGGCCCAGGGGCGTAGCGTGGGCCAATGTCGCCCGGGGCGGAATCATAATTTTTCGCCCTTGTGACATTAAAAAAATATGGCAGTGATTGTGAAAGCCTGGAAGAAAATAAATTTTCCGCCCTCCCGATGAGGCCGCCCGGGCGGTCCGCACCTCCGCCCCCTCTCGTTACGCCACTGGTTGCTGGGCATCAACTTTGGCACGGCACAGGCACTTAAATCCCATTTCAATGTTTTCATTATTTTGAGGGGGCATTTTGATGCCCGGTGCGACCGCAACCCCCTCGGCAAGCCCATCACTCACGGACACGGGGAAGAATATGCTAACAAAGATGGCGGAAATCCCCGTGAATTATAGCTTGTGTCCTGATATAGCCTAATTGGACTATGTCCGCTGGTTGAAAGGGGCACGCCTCTCCAAAAGAGAGGCAAACTCATTAACCTACCTACCTATGAATTATAGCAATTTTAGCTTACAGCTGCATAATTACGTGCTATGAATGATACTCTCGGCTGGCGCGTATCGCTTTGTTGAGAAGGATGGAATACATATGGGATAATCCAACTACAATTAAATAAATCCTCTATGTCTTGTCAACACTTTCCTCTATATAACCACATCACTGTTGCCTCTAATTTTTCCACTATCCTGTTTATTTATTGCCAAACTTAGCATAAATATTTTAGAGTCAGTGGTAGGTCCCTATATAGGCCTGAGAAGATTACAGGTTTTCGAGAACACATGCTACAGACAAATTCTACAAATTTCCTATAGGGAACATAAGACCAATGTGTACGTAAGAAATAAAGTAGAGAAGTGTGCAGGAGTTCAGGAACCATTTCTTTCAATAGTGAAACGACGAAAACTAGCATGGTTCGGACATGTATTTGACATGATTCCTTGTCAAAAACAATACTACAGGGAACTGTCGAAGGGGAGGAAACAGAGGAGGGAAAATAAAGGCATGGACAGACAACATCAAGGAATGGACAGGACAATATATTTCCACACTCATCCGCATCGCTGAGGATATAATTCGCTGGAGGACTCTGTGTGCTGAAGCAACCAATGTGGCACCCCTACGACCGTGAAGGGTTACGGTTTATTGATTGATTGATATAGGCCTAGCCATGAAACTCTCTTCATCGCTTCTAATGACAGTGACATATTACATAGCATATTCTTCTCAACATCTTAACTAGAAATCTGTGTACCCATACAAATAGAAAATGTATTTCTTTTTAGATTTATATGTCTATATTGGTGCATATGGTATGCATGGCCCATTCTTCTTCTGCGTTCATTCTCTTATAACCACAACGAATAAATCGTGAGATTTACGCCGGCGAAAGCGAAGTACGTTGTGCCACAAGTTCCACAGTTGAACTGTGTTATTTGTAGCTCGATTGGCTCACTTTGTGGTCTAGACATCCGAGGCCCAGCACATCGGTTTTTGTCATCCCCCACAGCGAGGTGAAAATTCTTGAGACTAATGGGAATCGAACCAGGCCCATTCTAGTGGCACCAAATCACCTTGCAAGGTATGGTTTTAACAATACATTTGCGTGAAATGAGATGTTTGAGAAAAGTTAAAAATATCAAACATTGAGACCAACGGAGAAATGAAGATATCAGAGAAGAAATAAAAACTATCTCAAGACTACATTGAGAGACAGCAAACACGGTGGTTTAGTCACACCATTAGAATGGAACCAAAGCAACCAGCACTTTGTGCATACAACAGCTGAAGATCGGGCTACAGGGAACATGGAAGACCAAGAATTAGATGGATGGAGGCAATCAAAGAAACCTTAAAGAGACACGTGCTGACAATAGCCAAAGTCTGACAACTCCAACTTCACCCACAACATTTAACAACACAATTGGAGGACCCATGTAATAGGACAGCAAAGTACACCCCTAAAACTCCCTCTTTGGCACCCCAATCATGAAGCCCTGATTGTTTCCATTCATGAGCAGTAGGGTTAGTAAGCATCAAGAGGTTTCAGCAGCTCTAGCTAATATTTTTCTTTTCCACTCTTCATATTCCACTACTGAAGTCATTTGTTGATGCTTATCTGCAGTCTGTTCTACTTTCTGTCTTTTTTTTAATCTCTCATCATCTGAAAATTAGAAAAGTTTTTAAAAAAGGGTTCAAATGTTGTATAGGATTGACTTCACTGTACTCGGTTTCCCATATATACTCATCACTCTCAACAAAGTGGCATGCCACCTGCCAAGAGTACCACTCATAGCACATAACTCCATAGCTTCAAGTGATAACCCACAGGGATCTCTGAAAAAATCCACTTTATACACAAAATGACATGAGCCAGATTCGAACTCATGACCTCTTGAACTCAAGGCGAACAGCTTAACCCCATTACACTAGGGAGATCCCCCTGAAAATTAGAAAGTTGTGACAAATCTTCAAATTAATAATATTGACTTTAATTAATGTTTTATTTGGGTCAGTACACATCACAGCCAGCCCATTGTCATGGATATGAAGATTTAGTCGCCCCCAGTATGTTGACGAGATCTTCAAGTGTTGCGCAGAATAGCAAAACTATGACCTGTCATGTATGTTGTTAAAGATGAATAAGGAAATTTAGGGTTGGCTTGACCCATCCCATAGAATACTAAAGTAACCCAGAAGTCATTCTGAAATTGGAATGTGTCGCAGAAAGACAAGATATCGCAGATAAGCTGTAAACCACACATAATGAACTCAGTTCTCTAGACTCATTCTTTGACATGGCTTTATGGTCACTTTGACCCATGTGATAGGATAGAAAAGTACACCACTAAAGCTCCTTAGCTGTCTCTTACAACATGCATAGCAGGTCACAAGGTTGCTATACTTTGATCCCCTTTTGGGCATCAGCAGATCAATAGAATAATGTCACGTCTGTCCTTGTCTGGAACGCGTGCCTATGTAATAGTTCGTCTATAAGCAGAAAATAGAACGAACTCAGAAATTATGCACAGGTTCATTGAAAGTTTGTTATGTTGTACACAGTTTTCATTTAGTCAATAATTTTACATCACTTGCAGAGCGTGTCCCCACAAATTACAAAAATGGCTAATGTTAGTGACATTATGCCATGATTTAATGAGAAGTGATAATGCTAGAGTTTGGAGGGGAGAGGTGTTAGGCGAAGTGTTAAAACTAATTTTGAGGAGCACAGTAGCCTAGTTGATAGTGAGCTTGCTTGCTATCACTGGATTACAGCATACCAGGTTCAAAACCTTGTCCGGACAAACAAAAATTCCCGTTGTGATTTCTCGCTGGACACAACCACTCCTCCTGTCGACTCAGCTGTAATAGGATACCTAACGCATGAGTTAGGGGCGGTAAAGACAGTAAGAAAGGGAACTGGCCACCCCAATTAATAGCTGCTGTGGCTTAGTGCATGAAGTTATATTCATCCGTGACATAAGGTGGCTGCCATGGGGCCTACCTTTACCTACAACTAATTCTAATTCTATCCCTACTCCCTCCTACTGTGATTAAAAAACTGTGTTCTTCCTATTTTCGTTAATTATTTCCCTGGCTTCAAACTACTAGACAATTGCATTCTGCAATGTCACAAACTATAAAAAAATTATGACCAGACAATTCTTTAAAAACTATTAGCGCTGTAAACATTGGTAGGCATACGTTCCAGACATGAACTGCTACTTCTTCTTCTGCATTCATTCTCAAACTCTTGTAAATAGCAGGATGTATTCTGGAGAACAGAATCTGCCAAATCAAGGTTTACAGCTGTCTGAGATATCTGCTCCTTTGAGTACAACAAACCAAATTTAATACAGCTTTGTGGGTCACTGATGTCACATGGGTCCATTCATTATTCGTGGTTTAAATAAAAATTACTCCCATGGTTAAACCAGACATGAGAAAGTTGGATACCAGGGCTCAAACTCTGGGAAGGTGCCATATTAATTTAGCAAGTGTTGTCGAGGACCCTCTTCAGGCGGTTTCTGGTCTTTTTCTTCATTTCAAAACTTCCAATGGATATCTCTTGCAGCAGAACAATGGTCCTACTAGATTTCCAGCAGAATTTAGTATAGAGAATGGAAATTATCTGCATTGAGTCGCCGTTTTATTTACACCAATAATACGACACATCCATCTTCGATGGGGGGTTTCTGGTCAACCACTGACTAGACATCAACATAGAATTCGCAGCCTATCACCTTAATTGTACTTTCTTCAACATAGAATTCGCAGCCTATCACCTTAATTGTACTTTCTTCAACATAGAATTCGCAGCCTATCACCTTAATTGTACTTTCTTCAACATAGAATTCGCAGCCTATCACCTTAATTGTACTTTCTTCAACATAGAATTCGCAGCCTATCACCTTAATCGTACTTTCTTCAACATAGAATTCGCAGCCTATCACCTTAATCGTACTTTCTTCAACATAGAATTCGCAGCCTATCACCTTAATTATACTTTCTTCAACATAGAATTCGCAGCCTATCACCTTAATTATACTTTCTTCAACATAGAATTCGCAGCCTATCACCTTAATTGTACTTTCTTCAACATAGAATTCGCAGCCTATCACCTTAATTATACTTTCTTCAACATAGAATTCGCAGCCTATCACCTTAATTGTACTTTCTTCAACATAGAATTCGCAGCCTATCACCTTAATTATACTTTCTTCAACATAGAATTCGCAGCCTATCACCTTAATTATACTTTCTTCAACATAGAATTCGCAGCCTATCACCTTAATTATACTTTCTTCAACATAGAATTCGCAGCCTATCACCTTAATTATACTTTCTTCAACATAGAATTCGCAGCCTATCACCTTAATTATACTTTCTTCAACATAGAATTCGCAGCCTATCACCTTAATTATACTTTCTTCAACATAGAATTCGCAGCCTATCACCTTAATTATACTTTCTTCAACATAGAATTCGCAGCCTATCACCTTAATTGTACTTTCTTCAACATAGAATTCGCAGCCTATCACCTTAATTGTACTTTCTTCAACATAGAATTCGCAGCCTATCACCTTAATTGTATTTTCTTCAACATAGAATTCGCAGCCTATCACCTTAATTGTACTTTCTTCAACATAGAATTCGCAGCCTATCACCTTAATTGTACTTTCTTCAACATAGAATTCGCAGCCTATCACCTTAATTGTACTTTCTTCAACATAGAATTCGCAGCCTATCACCTTAATCGTACTTTCTTCAACATAGAATTCGCAGCCTATCACCTTAATCGTACTTTCTTCAACATAGAATTCGCAGCCTATCACCTTAATCGTACTTTCTTCAACATAGAATTCGCAGCCTATCACCTTAATTATACTTTCTTCAACATAGAATTCGCAGCCTATCACCTTAATTGTACTTTCTTCAACATAGAATTCGCAGCCTATCACCTTAATTATACTTTCTTCAACATAGAATTCGCAGCCTGTCACCTTAATTATACTTTCTTCAACATAGAATTCGCAGCCTATCACCTTAATTATACTTTCTTCAACATAGAATTCGCAGCCTATCACCTTAATTATACTTTCTTCAACATAGAATTCGCAGCCTGTATGCCAATGTAAGATATTCCCTTGTCTTCGATGATGATGTTGCTTTGAGGTTTGTTCTCTTCAATCAGGCACTTGATAAGGTGCCACATTTTTGTTGAGTCTTTTTCCATGTTGAGTGTTGCTGTTTTTCTGCTGTTTTTTTTTCCAGCCGAATCTAATACTGTTTAGCTTTTCTCTTCTGAAAATTGATTGCAATTTATTATTGTTCGATGCTGTTCGTTTAGTTTCCATCTTGAATCTTGCAGCAGAGGCTTTATGATGCATTGGCTGGTGGTTTATGTTCCAGAAAGGTTTGTAATTTTGTCTCCTGCCTCTAGGTATGCTCTTATTGGCAGTTTCCAGGAATATGTCTATGTATAATTGTGCATCTCTTCATATACTTCATGCTCTTCTTGTAAAATGTGCTTTTAGTTTTTCTTCTGTAAGGGGTCGTTAAGTCTCCCACTTTGCCCATTTCTATTAGTTCCGGCTAGCGATTCTATATTTTTTTCTGTCATGTGGATTTCTCTTAGTCTAATGTGGGCTTTATGGTCCCTCACACAAATGTGTTGTGCTACTACTCTTTATGTCACACTTTAGATGCTCTCTTTTGCAACAGCAAGATTCGGAGTGCTCTGAGATTTACATCGGCTGTGATAAAACGTTGGCTCTGATACATCTTCATTTATGTTTATGTTTATGTTCATTTATGAACATTAGTCCATTTTCTATCACCCAGTCTTCTACAGTTTCTCCTTTCGAGTCCATAGTTGTGTATTGATAACTGTTTAGACTGTTGAAATCTCCCACTATAATATGGTTTGATGTTAAGAGGGGTATTGTCATGAGGTGTAGTGTCTTTTGTTTATGCAGTGAATATGTGTCACTATCAGTGGGTCTCGAGGCGTGTGAAATTTAATGGTGAGATTTTCTGAGTCCTGTGAGTTTGGCGCAACTTCGTAACGGATGTGTTGTTACATACTATAGTGAGGACTCATCCATTCTGGCCTAGTCTGTTCTGTCTGAAGCATTCAAACATTTTTATTGGAATAAGTAATGTTTCAAAACAACTAGAATAGCGTCAAATGCGGTTTCTCTTGCTGTTAGTCTCGATCCCACATACATTATGCATGATAACTTTCAAGATGGCGCAGAGATGTGCCACGGTGTTTCTTGTTTCTCCATTGTTTCACGCTACCCCAAAGTCGTTCAATATTCAAAGTGTCATTTATTGTACTTCCGTAACCCCTAGATTTAAATTTTAAAAAGCCAATAATCCCTTCTGCGCGCAACGCACTGTGTGCCCCCACCTGAGAATGATCTATACTACATAATTTATCAAGAGGTAGTATTTCTCTGCTTTGTAGAAACACAACTGCTTCATGCTCGTTTCCGGAGAGACTCACAATGTAAACGGTCATGTTTGTGTTAGCAGCCATATTTTTTATTTTTGTAATGAATAGTCAGTGAAATGTCATGCGCAGTGACTATCGAAAAATTGAAATAAAAAAACTGAACTATGTATTGGCGTCTACTTGTACAGTACCGTGCGTTCATTGTAAAGCTCGTCGACGTTGTGCTTGTATTGTTTCACAGTTGTGCGGCAATCTTATTTATTGTCGATTGTTCTGTTGAGAGGGACATATGATAAATCTGAGCACAATTAAAGCAGTCCTCTAAGCTGCACGAGATTATTTGCACGCGTGACATTCTTGTTATAGACGATAATGATTATAGACGACCATTTTTCTTGGAAAGTTTTGTTATGGGGAAACAACAATGACAAGTTGCTGCATGTCATAAGTTCAAGGACAAAGTCGAGAATATGCAAGTCCCCATAACTTTTATTGTTAGAGAGCAGTCACACACAGTCGGCGAGAAGCATGTCACCACGCAGGTGGCTGTTTGCACTGATTGGATTTTAACATTCTTAATGACTGTCAAATCGGTAACATAATTTCAGATTTCATATTTCAGGTTTGGTTAATATTTTGTATTTACACATTCAGAATTTTAGTACATCATTTCAGGTTTTTCAGGAAAAATTTTTTTGTACTTCATCGTCTTCATCGTTCATTCTCAAACTCCCACTAGATCTCTCTTATATAAGTAAATTGATCGAACGAGATTTTCAGCAGGATTTAATCTCATCATCATCAGGTGCCATGCCGGCTGACGTAGGCGATCATGGCTCTCCACAGCACTGTCTACATTATTATGTATCAAGTATCATGTAGAGATAATATTGATCATGTAGGGATCGTATCGATTATGTAGAGACGATTGAGCTGTTTTGGAATTGGTGTAACAGTAAATTCAACTAGGGGTTGTCAATAAATTACGTCAACAATTAGGGGGTCGGGAGTGGGGTCTCAACATATTTGACAGTTGTTGAGAGGTTGGAAAGGGGAGGGTTGTTGATAAAAGTTCACGTCAACAATGCTGTTTTATACACAAATTAAATTGTTAGAATTTAGAATTACTATTATCAATGTAAAATAAATTTAGCCTTGAACAAACATGGACTAAATACAACCACGGTGACACATCTGGTATTGAAACAACAACTTAAGTTCCCACCCCTACGTTTAACGGCAAGTGTGAATGCGATCAACCATCATTTACCCGGGGACAGACAATAGACAATAAATCGTGTAGCTTCTTTCGTACTTTTTTTAAGATGAAAATATTTTTAAGTGCAGGGGTGAAATGTGTATAACATAATTAAGCAGATAATTCATGACACTTGTTGACATGGGGAGTGGGTAACAAAAAGTGGCAAAAAATTGTGAACGTAATATATAGATAGCCCATTATAGAGTTGATATTAAAGTAGCTTTATTTTAGAGTTGTATTTTGGATAAATCATATTGTCGTGAGAGTAAATAGTGAAACATCTGATTAGTTCAGCGTACAAAAGGAGTCAGACAAGGATGTGTCCTATCACCATTTGAAGAGATATGTTGAGCATTTACGCAGAGAACATAATGAGGAATGTAAGAAATGATCACAGACTTGAGACAAAAGCTATGGGGCAGCCGCTCTGACCTGGAGAAGACAGTGGACTTCGTTTTGACGACAGGCCTGACGGTATAGCATGAACACAGATGCTGAACGCAGAAGAAGAAGAAGAAATGATCAACAAAGAAATACCTTCGACTCACTCAGCATCGGAGGTCACGAGATACCAGAACTAAGATATACTGAAGATACATCATTATTGGCACACAGTCAAGCACGTCTCTAACACCTCATAAACTCCATTAAAGAACATAGTGAAAAACAAAACCTTATTTCTGAATGGAAATAAGACCAAGATTTTGACAAGCGACAAAACCACTAGCAAGTTCTCAATCAGTATCAACAACACTGAATTGGAAAAAATCACCAGTTTTGAATACCCTGACTATTTTATCAACAGTAACGGTGATTGCTATGAAGAAGTCAGAATGAGGTTGGCTATCTCGACAAAGAAGCTGGTACAAATTAAAAACATATGACTTAGCTTCTGCAAAACAACATAATTAACATTCCTAAGAGCTTGCATATTCCCACAGACAATATATGGGTGTGAATCCTGGACAATCACCAACAAAGTGAAAAATAAAATAGCATTTGAAACAAAACGTTACAGAAAAATCTTCAAAATATCATAGATCAAAAAGATCAATAATGTTTTCATCCTGAGAGAAAATGAATGTACAAGAAAATTGGCTAAACAGCATGATTCTGTCCAGAAAACTACAATATTTTGGACATGGCAGCCTAGAGAAAACCATAATTGATGGGGTGATACCAGGGAGATGACCAAGAAGAAGATGGACGCAAGACATCAAAGACCACCTAAACATGACAGTAACAGAAGCAGAAAGACCAACTAAAGATCGAAAGAAGTTTCAAAAGGCTGTGATAACTGCTAAATCCTGTTCAAGATATGCTACCTGAGGGTGACTTTGGATAAATCAATTTATATAAAATGCTCATGATTACACTCTACTGAAAATTTAGTTGAGCCAAAGAGAGATGCAGCGGGAATTTGAGAATGAATGCTATAAAAATTACCAAAGTTGTTCTTTGTCGCACGTGCGTCTTAGCATTTTACATTCATCGTTAGATTATATCAAGCAAGTGTGTAGTTTAAATTCACAGTTCACTGACGGCACTCAAGACAATAGAAGCAGTGGCCGGAGCGACGGAGTTCATGCTCTGTGATCGGCATCTGTTCTTTAGCGATAGGCTCAGGTTCTCATCGAACAACACTGACTGGGACTCTGAGCTTGTACACACTTGGTAGATGAGGGAACGGCAAGTAGAGCATATATGGGAATGTCCCCAGTGCATCGTCCACCGCTGTGCTATAAATAACGCCTTAGACGAGAATTCTTAGAGAATTAATTATTAATTCTAAACACTGATTCTAACCCTTCTCCCCCTACCAAAAGATCTATAAACTAATTCTAATCCTGTTAACCACCCTTTACCAAAATCTCTAATTTTACACAACGTATCTAACACTGCCAATGTTAGGTAATCACAACGTGGGACGATACTTCAGATACGCCGAAACAAGACACATTTTAGAAATATTTTTAGTATATCTGAATTCACGTTTTACGTTACAATAGCTCGTATCTTTCGTCGATTATACATCACCGAGAGTTATCCTTCTAAAGTGACGCATATGACCTTTCTGGTGATTTTTCATTTGTCACGTTGTGTATTCGTCATGTCCATTGCCAATGAAAATAAGGGAAAAATTAAATGTCACTTTAGAAGGATGATTCTCAATTCAGCCCAAATGTCGTATATAATGTAGATGGCCACAAGTAACTAATCCGGAAGGAATAAACACAAAATAAACACTGTCATCACACTAGATTGCCTAATGGGATAACCAAGTTTAAAAACCATATTGTGAATGGGCTGGTTTCCGTTTCGTTAAACTTCAACAATGAGTCATACTATTCCCGTTGCATCTCTTCTGACTCAACTAAATTTCCAGCAGGATGTAGTTATAAATATTTCATATAAATTAGTTTGTACAAAGTAGAAAATATGTACTCACTGCGCAAAACTGAAATCCAATAGGTGAAGCGTCAAACAAGGTAATGAAGTTTTGCTAATTGTACGAAACACACATAGGCACACACATAAATCGACGTTTCGACCGAAAGGCCTTTATCAGGGATCACAAACACATATAAATCAAACACAACAAGTAGGGACGACACAACTTGCGTTCACGTGTAGTAAGTTGGTCGAAGTTATAGAAATGAGGGGGAAAAATGTGTACAAATTACAACTCTGACTGTATGGGAGCACTGAGGAGCTTTCAAATACAGCAGCATTTATTAAGAAAACAGGACTTGCAGTGTAGACATGTCAAACTCCGAACGAGAAGAAGAATACAACTCTGATAAAAACTACGTTAATATCAACTCTGTAATGGACTATTCATATATTATGTTAACAAATTTGGGATACATTTTTTAAATCTCGTCACCATGTCAACAAATGTCAAGAATTCTCAAGTTAATGATGTAACAAAAACAGGACTCCCTACCCAAAAAATATTTTTAACTGAAAAAGCATTAAATAAACTACACAATTTATTTCATATTTTAGAAAAAAAATTCAAATGCAAACAAATTTAATTTCTGTGCAAAAACAGTATCGTTGACATTAACTTTTGTACATCTCCCTCCCCTGCCTTTTTCAACCATCAACAACTGTCAAACATTTTCAGACTGCCTCACCATAACGTTGACGTCATTTATTGACAGTCCCTGGTTGAATTTATTGTATACCAATCAAAGCAGAGAACCGTGACACTGCCGTCTGCTATGTTTGTCGTAGGAGGAAACCAATGAAGTTAGGCGTGCGAGACCCCACCACACGATCTCCGCTGTAAATAACTCAAATCTCTTAATGATCCACATCTATACTGATTGGGTGTGGTGGGGGGGGGGGGAATCATGCATGGGGAAACTGCTAGAAATTTACAACAAACTTTCCTTCCCATTACAAATATTCGGATAAATCAGACTATCATTCAATCCGCTATTTATCCGTAAGGATGCGCTTTTTGTGCATATTTCTCAACATTTTCACCTAACGAAAACATGAGTATGAGTAAGGATATGGGAGTTGGATTAAAGAGAGAGAGAGAGAGAGAGTTGTGTAAGGATATGGGAGATGGATTAAAAAGAGAGAGAGAGAGTTGTGTAAGGATATGGGAGCTGGATTAAAGAGAGAGAGAGAGAGTTGTGTAAGGATATGGGAGCTGGATTAAAGATAGAGAGAGTTGTGTAAGGATATGGGAGTTGGATTAAAGAGAGAGAGAGTTGTGTAAGGATATGGGAGCTGGATTAAAGAGAGAGAGAGAGTTGTGTAAGGATATGGGAGTTGGATTAAAGAGAGAGAGAGTTGTGTAAGGATATGGGAGCTGGATTAAAGTGAGGGAGAGCAGTGCAATGATATTTTTTATTGAAACACTGGGTTCTAATGATGACCGAAAGGCAGAATAACTGCTGCATGTTGCAGTGACGTTTACTATTGCAAATACAAGTGACAACATGTACAGCAATTTGACCCATCAAGTATTTTTAGACGATACGCCTTTGAATGCAATGCTACTTGACAGTAACCTGTTTACTATAATATCTAAAATAGAATCTCATTTATTTGCAATAGACCATAAACTTAAAAGAATTTCGCCGACATACACAATCTAGAAAAGGTATGGACTAAATGATAAAAGTATATTTACGTCGGATAAAATCTAATATTGCATGTCAAATATCTCTGCAATCAAACAGACAGTTTCTGAGATATTCGATTGAAAGTGTGATTGCGGATTTATAAGCGGGAAACAACACTGGAATCAAAGCTCTATGTGCCACTGTATGAACTACAAAAGACAGTGAGTTTTATTCAGGAGACAGAATTACAGATATAGACATGTTTCAAGTGAACAAAAGAAGAAGAAGAAGAATAAGAATAAGCGGACTATATATATAATACATTCAGTGTTTTTACCACTTAGACTGAACGTTGGACATCTGCAACCATATCGCTAGTAGAGTGTGCAAGCCGTACGAGAGAACTGGTTTTCGTACTTACACGCTGATCACTAAGCTCAAATTAGCTACGGTCAATTATGCTTGACGGTTTTTACTGTTGTTGCTATCCACATAGTCACAGACGGCCACGCCTTACCTTTACCTTGCATATTTCTCTATTCTTCAATTAGTCTGTCATGAATACCATTTAACCTACAGATGATTTAATGCAAATAACAATTATAACTTCTAATTTTCTTCTGCTTTTCTTCTCAAACTCCTGCATATTAGCAGACAGCATATCGGAGAGCGGAATACGCTGTGCCATGGTTTACAGCTTGACTAACATATCTACTCTATTTTTACCTGATGTATCCGACTTCAGCCTGCCGCAATTATAGCTCATTAAAGCCTAGTATGACAATGTTGAAATGATGTGTTGATAAGGGCCTATTAATTGCTCCCATTTGGGACTAGGTAACACAGAGGAGAAATAAAGAAATACAATTCTAATAGGAAGTAGTAATAGTTGGAAATTCCCTGAGAAGCGTGTAGAGAACTTTTTTTCCCTTGAGTTATAAAACTGGTTGCAATGTTTACCCTATTAATCATTGTTCTTTAACGTTTATTTGGTGTAGAACATGTTTTCTCAAAGTGGGCAAAATCGCATGAGTGTGGTCGTGAGAAACTTGAGAGAGACGATACAGGTACAGGATAGGGGCGATGTAAGATCAATGGCTGATGTAGAGACTGTGGGATGAAAGATATTTAGGTAACACCACTCATGTCATATTGCATACAAAATATTCATGCATTCATTCATTTTCCTTTAGCGCTGAAGTTAGCGCATAGGGTAGAGGTCAGATCTCTCCAATTCTGTCTGTTCAAAGCTATTCTGTGCAGTTCTTGGATAGTATGGATAATTATTGTTTTACTTTCTCTAAGTATGAAACAATCAAGATACAAAATATACCGGGGTTCATTTCCCAGTTGAGGCGGAAATGTTTTTTCAGATCGCAACATCTCCCGGGTCGACCCAGCCTTAATTGGGTACCGGATTAATCCGGGAAGTAAAGACTGCGAGGGAGAGGAGATGGCTACCTCTCTCATTTACAGAGTCACTGAAATGTGAGATCGCTAACATCTCACACCCCTACGGAATTAAAAAATGTTATGGCATACTTTACTTTACTATATTGAAAGTTTGAACAACACTTTATGTGCAACGTAAGATTTGCTATATATGTCATTGAAAAAAGTGGAGATATAACATAGTTTAACTAGAGATGACATTGACAAAGCAGAGTTATAAGATAGTTTTGCTAAAGGTATCATTGATAAAATGGATGTATAACAGTTTGGCTTGAGATGACATCGACAAAGTGGAGGTATAACATAATTTAACTGGATTTATCATTGTGAAAATGGTTGTAAAACACAATCACGCTGAAAATGTCATGGAGAAATTGAAGATATAACACAGTCTAACTAGAGATGTCAGGAAGATAGTGGGGGTACAACACAGTCTAACTAGAGATGTCATTAAGTTAGTGGGGGTACAACACAGTCTAACTAGAGATGTCAGGAAGATAGTGGGGGTACAACACAGTCTAACTAGAGATGTCAGGAAGATAGTGGGGGTACAACACAGTCTAACTAGAGATGTCAGGAAGATAGTGGGGATACAACACAGTCTAACTAGAGATGTCAGGAAGATAGTGGGGATACAACACAGTCTAACTAGAGATGTCAGGAAGATAGTGGGGGTACAACACAGTCTAACTAGAGATGTCATTAAAAAGTGAGGGTATTTACACAGTCTAAATAAAACTGGCATGGTGAACTCTCTTTCCGTCCCTCTCTTTTTTTTCTTTCTTTCCCTTCCTATCAATTTCTCTCGCTCTATTTCTCTCTTTTTTTTCTTCTTTTTCCCTTCATCCGTCTCTCTTTCTTTCTCTCTCTGCCTCTCCCTCCATTTTTTCTTTCTTTCTCTTTCCCTCCTTCTGTCTTTCTCGCTGTCTTTCCCTCCCTCTCCCTCTTTCTTTCTATCTTCCCCTTCCTCTCTCTTTCTTTCTCTCTTTCCCTCCTTTTTTTCCACTCCCTCTCTCTTTTACTCCGTTCCACTGTCACTCTCTCTCTATCTTTTCTTTACAAAAGCACATACAGTTGTCAGAAGCCCACAGTTCTGAAGAGCTATCGCATATTGGTATCGTATATTGTTATCGCATATTGTTATCGCATATTGTTATCGCATATTGATATCGCATATAGTGTTCAACTATTCATACTTGAACTGTCAACAAAACAATAAAATTATTTGTGAACATAGAAATATTTTTATAAGCTGCTACAGCAGTAATTAATTATTAACATAAGTACAACTATTAACATAAGTACAACTATTAACATAAGTACAACTATTAACATAAGTACAGCTATTAACATAAGTACAACTATTAACATAAGTATAAGTATTAACATAAGTATAAGTATTAACATAAGTATAAGTATTAACACAAGTATAAGTATTAACATAAGTATAACTATTGACATAAGCACAAGTATTAACATAAGTACAAGTATTAATATAAGTACAACTGTTATATTTTTTTGAAGTGAAGACTTCATTCAAGAGTACAGTTTCTTTATTTTTCAGGAGTACAGATTGCAGACAAGAAAACACTTTCTTCATTTTGTTTTGGGAGTACAGACTGCAGGAAATAAAACACTTTCGTCATATTTCTAGAGTGAAGATTGCAGACAAGAAAACACTTTCTTGATTTTTCTGGATTACAGACTGCAGGCAATAAAACACTTTCGTCATATTTCTAGAGTGAAGATTGCAGACAAGAAAACACTTTCTTCATTTTTTCTGGAGTACAGACTGCAGGCAATAAAACACTTTCGTCATATTTCTAGAGTGAAGATTGCAGACACGAAAACACTTTCATCATATTTCTGGAGTGAAGATTGCAGTCAATAATACAGTTTCTGTATATTTCCGAAGTACAGACAGCAGTCAAAAATATTATATATATACATATTTATAAAGATACAAACTGCAAATAATTCACCAACTCAAAGCTAGAATCTGCAAGGTAACACTCTATATAAGTGATCGTGGAAAAATGTCTGGTGATGAATATCTACAGTTTTTGGCGGCATATGATGAGCTATCAGTATCAAATGTTAATTCCAGACGACCAAGGGAAGACAGTCAGAGTTCATGGCAGTCACTTTTCAGTACAACTCTTACAAGAACAGATTCTCTACACAGTTGTAGCGAATCTCAGTTATCCATTCGGACTGGATCCGTAGCATACCACCGACTTCCACCTCGTCCACCACCCCCGCCACCACCCCAAGTAGAAACAAAACTACCAAGACGGACTACCGCAAGCGCGTCATCGTCCAGCAGAGAAACAACCACATCAAACTCGACGATATCCCAAAAGAAGCAGCGAAGATGTGTTTCTAGAAGTAGGTCGTCGGCCAGCAGAACACTACCGTTGAAAAGACCACGTTTGAGTCGTGCATGTTCGAATGAAGCATTCTCTAAACTAAATGGATTTTCACTTCCACCAGAGCGTATTTCAAGGACGTTTTCATCAGACGGTCTTCGGCGTATTCTTTATTCCCTACCGCCTTCATATCCTCCACCATTACCCCCAGAATCTCCACCTTTGCTGCCTCCTCCACCCTTGGCACGAACGTCACCACTACTTCCACCCGTATCACAGACGCATTCACCACTCCTGCCTGTGTCGCGAACTACACCGTCATCACCAATGACTGCGCCATTTCCATCATCACCATTGACACCATCTGCACCTTCATACAATCATCTTCTACCAAACACGGAACCAGAATTAACAACATCAAGACTAGAACGACAAATACCACTCACGCCAAATGGCAGCACTCGAAGCACATCAGCACATCCGATGTATCAAGAAATTGATCGTAGCCCACGACGATGTTGCCGAAGAAATCGTCTCTTAACTTGTTTTGCATCCTTGTCTTTTATTTTAAGCTGCTTATGCTGTTATTTTACTGCTTCAAACTACATATACTACAACTTTGTAGACAAACACTTACAGATTTGCTTCCCTCTAGAGAACTTCACGGAAAATGTTAATTTATTCCAAGAATTACCGAGGAACATATCAAACAATGAGAATAATGAATATTGCATAACTAGTCAAGAGATATCAAAATTTATCACAAAGGTGAGATTACTGTTTAACAGAAATACTAGTCTCTAGATGCTTTCATAATAATGTAATTTATTCTTTAATATTTAAAGATACGTGATATGTGAAAATTATATGGCAAGGGGCAAATGGAAAACAAAGTTGAAAAACAAAGTTACAACTATTAAGAAGCTATAGCTTCTTAATATAGAGGGAGAAAATATGGAGAAAATAATACTGAGACGGCACTGCTTCCAGATTTGAGGGTTCCATGGATGACCTGAAGCGAATCACACAATTCATTGGAGCTATTGGTGCTGTAACCTGATATCTGACTGAAGAACGATGAAGAAAAAGAAGAAGAAGCTATATCTTTCCAGTGACAACATATGGTTGTGAGACGTGAGCAATGACATCTGCAATGGAAAAGAAAATATCGGCATTTGAAATGAAGTTTCAGCCGAAGACGGATGCGTCTGGTCATTGGCGCAAATAAAACGGCGACACAACGCACTCCATTCTCTGGACTACATCCTGCTGGAAGTCTGGTCCTGCTACAAGAAAGATCCATCGAGAGTTTGAAAATGAACGCTGAAGAAGAAGAAGAAATGAAATTGTATAGAAAGGTCCTAAGAATATTATGGATAGATCGACAAACCACCGCAGATGTCCGCAACTATCTGAACATAGAGATTGACAAACTAACGCAGATGTCCGCAAATATCTGAACATAGAGATTGACAAACCACCGCAGATGTCCGCAAATATCTGAACATAGAGATTGACAAATTAACGCAGATATCCGCAAATATCTGAACATAGAGATTGACAAACTAACGTAGATATCCGCAAATATCTGAACATAGAGATTGACAAACTAACGTAGATGTCCGCAAATATCTGAACATAGAGATTGACAAACTAACGCAGATGTCCGCAAATATCTGAACATAGAGATTGACAAACTAACGCAGATGTCCGCAAATATCTGAACATAGAGATTGACAAACTAACGCAGATGTCCGCAAATATCTGAACATAGAGATTGACAAACTAACGCAGATGTCCGCAAATATCTGAACATAGAGATTGACAAACTAACGCAGATGTCCGCAAATATCTGAACATATATGAGACCTAATAGACAGAGATCCCAAGTACAATCTGTGTGTAGAATATATATGTTGTCTGTTAATACAATCTGTGTGTAGAATATATATGTTGCCTGTTAATACAATCTGTGTGTAGAATATATATGTTGTAAGTACAATCTGTGTGTAGAATATATATGTTGTCTGTTAATACAATCTGTGTGTAGAATATATATGTTGCCTGTTAATACAATCTATGTGTAGAATATATATGTTGTAAGTACAATCTGTGTGTAGAATATATATGTTGTCTGTTAATACAATCTGTGTGTAGAATATATATGTTGTAAGTACAATCTGTGTGTAGAATATATATGTTGTAAGTACAATCTGTGTGTAGAATATATATGTTGTCTGTTAATACAATCTGTGTGTAGAATATATATGTTGTCTGTTAATACAATCTGTGTGTAGAATATATATGTTGTAAGTACAATCTGTGTGTAGAATATATATGTTGTAAGTACAATCTGTGTGTAGAATATATATGTTGTCTGTTAATACAATCTGTGTGTAGAATATATATGTTGTCTGTTAATACAATCTGTGTGTAGAATATATATGTTGTCTGTTAATACAATCTGTGTGTAGAATATATATGTTGTAAGTACAATCTGTGTGTAGAATATATATGCTGTAAGTACAATCTGTGTGTAGAATATATATGTTGTCTGTTAATACAATCTGTGTGTAGAATATATATGTTGTAAGTACAATCTGTGTGTAGAATATATATGTTGTAAGTACAATCTGTGTGTAGAATATATATGTTGTAAGTACAATCTGTGTGTAGAATATATATGTTGTAAGTACAATCTGTGTGTAGAATATATATGTTGTCTGTTAATACAATCTGTGTGTAGAATGTATATGTTGTAAGTACAATCTGTGTGTAGAATATATATGTTGTCTGTTAATACAATCTGTGTGTAGAATATATATGTTGTAAGTACAATCTGTGTGTAGAATATATATGTTGTAAGTACAATCTGTGTGTAGAATATATATCTTGTAAGTACAATCTGTGTGTAGAATATATATGTTGTAAGTACAATCTGTGTGTAGAATATATATGTTGTCTGTTAATACAATCTGTGTGTAGAATGTATATGTTGTAAGTACAATCTGTGTGTAGAATATATATGGTGTCTGTTAATACAATCTGTGTGTAGAATATATATGTTGTAAGTACAATCTGTGTGTAGAATATATATGTTGTAAGTACAATCTGTGTGTAGAATATATATCTTGTAAGTACAATCTGTGTGTAGTATATATATGTTGTTAGTACAATCTGTTTGTAGAATATTTAGGTTGTTAGTACAATCTGTTTGTAGAATATATATGTTGTACGTACAATCTGTTTGCAGAATATATATGTTTTACGTACAATCTGTGAGTAGAATATATATGTTGTTAGTACAATATGTGAGCATACCATATATTTCTCAAGCGTAATAATAATTTTAATTGTATAATCTTCAGATGATCGATACATACAAGAGTGTCGGGGGTAAGTTTTGGTAATTGTTTAAAGATATTGTTAATGTTCGAGCCTTAGATATTCTTTAGTAAAACTGATTACTAACGTTAAATTATGTGGAAGTTTTATCACCATGTACATTGTCAGAAAAGCAGGTTGAAGCTCAGGTAAGATCATAGGTCAATGTACATCGAAAACTGCCTCGAACTCACTGTCTCTTTCTTGTTAACCCATTTTATCTATCTCTTGATGTTGTCCATTAACTTTCTATTGAGTTTTTTCTATTACTCGCTCTCTATGTCCACTCACTGTCAATCGGTCGTGAGTAGTGAGACACATATACTAGCAACCATTAAAAACGCATCAGTATGTTTTTACATGGAGCCACTGCACGTTTTGAAGTAAGAATAACTGAAACTACTTTTTTCACATTTATGAACAATTTGCTGAATCACATTTTTAGTCATCATCATCAGGTAGCATATCCTGACGTAGCAGTCATCACAGCCATCACATTGTTGAATAAACAGTTTGGGCTCAGAGATGTCATGCACACCAGAGTGCACAAGCCGGCGCTCCATAGCTGGTCGAGCATCAGGGTAAGCGAAGCACAGCTGGACAAGACCCTCAGTACACTTCCACGCAGTTGTACTGGAAACAGGAGTGCAGCAACCATATTATAGCCTGACTAAGTACTAGGGATCGAAGATACGGGAATGCCAACCCGGCCCAAAAAAACGTTGGCTGAAGACGGATGTGTCAGGTCGAAAGACGCAGATAACGCAGCTTGCTGTAAAACATGACACAACGCAGATCACTCTCATACGTCCTTCTCAGGACGGTCAGCTGAATGCTTTCAGAGGGTCCGCCTCAAGACGTACGACGAAAAAGAATAATAATAAACAGTTTATGATTATATATAAATATATTTGTGAACAGATTAGTTATTGCTTATAATAAAAGACTCAGATACGTAGGACTAAATAGTTTTACACTGTGCAGATGCGTGTTGAAACTAGTTTCAAATTATTTAGATAGCCAATATATTTGAGATTTCATTTGTGGATAATTCAATTTGGCTTATAATAAAGGACACAATTGCACGTAGGACAAAATAGTTTTACACTGTGTAGACGCGTGTTTTGACTATTGTTTCTGATTATTTAGACCAATATATTTGTGATTTCATTTGTAGATAATTCAATTTGGTTTACAACAAAGAACTCAGTTACATGTAAATAGTTCATATACTGCTATTGTATTCGATTATTTTGCTGTAATTAATTATTATTGCAGCAAGTCCCTTTAGTCATATGCATGCATTCACATGAACTCGATGGGCCCCATTTCGTGAAGGCACTTATTGGAAACACTCCCAGCGCTTATGTCTTCTGTTTACGACGGCCATGCCATCGTTATATAACGCGTCATTCATTCATTCATTTTCCTTTTGAGCTGAAGTTAGCGCATCGGGCAGAGGTCAGAACTCTCCAATTCTGTCTGTTCAAAACTAGTCTGTGCAGTTCTTGAATAGTATGAATATTGGTTGTTTTACTTTCATTAAGTATTGTTCTTCTGAGTATTTCTTTTGGTCTACCCCTTTCTCTTTTGACTGTAGGTATCCATTCAAGAGATTGGTTTTGTATTCTGTTGGTGTCTGCGCGTAGGACATGCTCGATGTATGACCAACCGCGTTTTCTGATAACATCTGTGATGAAATTTTGATGTGTCTTCTCTGATTTTATCATTCGATTCGAATTCACTCCAATTGGTGTTAGTTATCCTACGAAGACATTTATTCTCGAAACTCAGTAATTTCTTTTCTGAAGATAAAGAACTTTTCCAGCTTTAACATCTAAATGATAGTACCGGAATAACGCAGGAATTAAAAATGCGGATTTGGTGCGAACGCCAGTCAAGGCACGGAAAAAAAGACAGTAGCAGATCTTCATTCAATAAAAACCAGATAAAGCCTTTTACTGGCCTAAACTTGATTAATTGATTAATGTGTGTTCCAAAAATTTCAACTAGTTTTAACTTTTGATAGTCAGAATATGTTTATTCTCTGTTTTGCACGTGCGGCCCGAAAAATGCGAAAGAAACATTACATCAACAAAACAATGGTAATGCACGAATTTCATCCCGTGCACACGTTCTGGGTTCAATCGCTCACTTACATAAACATTTTAAGCGTGAAAACAAATCACGTTTTCAATGCATTTGTAATGGTTGCTAGTAGACAGACGAACGGACGGACCGACCGACCGACAGACAGACAGACAGACAGACAGATAATAAGTTAAAACGTTGCCGTAAGTTGTTTGACATCATTAACAATGAACATGTATTTTCTCAACTTTTATTCACAGTTATTTCTGTCTTAAATCGTCAATATTTCCAGACATTGACCACTGGTATTAACGGTCAGTAATTTTCATTAAAAGTAAATGAATGTATTGTAGCTTGATGCGATTGTATAACTTTTAGTTGTCGTTTGTGTTGTTTCTATCCCAGGAATTACCAGCGATTAGCTCTTACTTTCTAAATGTGCAATTAGGTAACTCTTACTTTCTAACTGTGCAGTTAGGTAACTCTTACTTTCTAAGTGTGCAAATGGGTAACTCTTACTTTCTACGTGTGCAATAGGGTAACTCTTACTTTCTAAGTGTGCAAATGGGTAACTCTTACTTTCTAAGTTTAGATAACTTAACACTTACAATAAGAAATCTTGGAGACACATTCAATGAATTAACTTTCTTGCCGATCATGTTTCTTCACAACTCTCGGTCTTTTGTCTTGTTAATAAGTTTTCTTAGTGACATTCTCCCATGCCACAATGACAACCCAGCCAGTAACTTCTCTTTGTCTTCCTCTGTCTCTTCTTCCCTTGATATTTCCGGCTGTTAGTACATGTTGAGTTTGTTCTCTTCTCATCATTTGTCATGTAAATCTTTACCGTCTGTTTCTATTTTGTTGCTATAACTTGTCTTTTTACTCCAGCATGTTTAAGAAAGTCTACATTAATTTTATTGTCTGTCAATGGTAATTTCATAATTACTTCTAAAATATTTCATTAATTATCTTATCTGTCAATGATAATTCCATAATTTCTTCTAAAACAATTCATTAATGTTCTTGTCTGTCAATGGTAATTTCATAATTCTTTCTAAAATATTTCTTTAATTATCTTATCTGTCACTGATTATTTCATAATTTCTTCTAAAAAATTCATTAATTTTCTTATCTGTCAATGATAATTTCATAATTTCTTCTAAAACAAGTCATTAACTTTTTTATCTGTCAATGATAATTTCATTTCTTCTAAAACAATCCATTAATTTTCTTATCTGTCAATGGTAATTTCATAATTTCTTCTAAAACAATCTGAGTAGCATTTGACAGTTCCCACTATGAGACTTTTTTTTTTGTTTACTGACCGTGCTTGACATCATTAGATAATAACTAAATTCTATATAACACCCTAGTACTGGAATTTCCAGATGCATTGATAGTGCTCAGGGAAGTGCATAACGTCTACTTTAAGAGAGTATTTTACCGTTTCCGTGAATTTTAGTAACCATTATGGGAGGAAACCAATTAAGCGGGAAAGGCTTGGCCTTTTGACTTATTACGCAGTACTAAATGCTATATTTTATTTCCTAATGTGGGTGGGGGAATATGACCCTCTTTCCCCCCTCCCCCCTCCAAAAAAAAATAATTCAAATCTACCGTCGTAAAAGTGCTTCACTGTTTATTTTTTTTAAATAAATAATCTGGATTTACCTTCTCCATCCTACCCTTTACGTCAGTTGACCATCGACCATTTGATGTTAAAATTTTTCCAAGGTACTTAGCTTTATCCAGTAGACTTAATTTTGCATCATTGATCTTAATATATCATCTTGATGATTTATATTTAAGACAAGCATGACTTCTGTTTTCTTCTTGTTTAACTTGAGACATTCATATTCACTTTATCGCACTCGTCGTTATCATCATCAGGTGGCATATCCTGAACACAATGTAGCAGTTAGTACAGCCTTTCGAAACTTCTGTCGTTCCTGAGCCAGTCTACCTCCTTCTGTGATGTGACGATAGTCAGGTTGTTTTTGAAATCTTATGCTCATCTTTTTATTCTGCTGTTTTTGTTTTCTCGTTCCCCTGACACAATGTCCTTCATTATGACCCTTTCCATGTTGTCTATTCATCATCAGGTGGCATATCCTGAACATGATGTAGTAGTCATCACAGCTTTTCGAAACTTCTGTCGATCTTAAGTCAATCTTCTTGCTTCTGTCACTGCCATGCTGTCTAGTCGTCTTTATTATATCTAAAAACAAGTGTAATTTTCTTGAAATAACTCAGTTCTTCTGCCAGTGTTCTTGAACATTCAATTCATTCAGAATTGTCTGGTCTTATTGATGATCCTTCTGGTATATCGTACTGTAATTAGAATAACAAAATCACGGAGAGTTTTCTATGATTTCTAATCGTTTTTATAAAGCCACAATATTGTATTTTCTGGGGAGAATCTCGTTGTTCAGACAGTCTTCTTGTATACTCATTACTATAACGATGGCCTGGACTTAATACGATCTCCGTCGTACTCTAATTGGTGTTATCGTCGCTTATCTGGTCACGAACGTGACCATTCACAGAGTTCAAGGGCATCCTAAAAGGGAATTTACCTTTACAAGAATACAAGATTTACGTTTTAAAGGGTTAACTCTCTTTTAGAATTTAGATTTTTACCATCACCCCTGTGACTAGTACAGTACAAGTCATGACGACAGCATTCCTTTCTGCAACATTGTCCTTCTATTATTGTCATGTCTAACTTAATTACAAATTTTACAGAAAAATAAATGATTTATTTTTTGCATTATATAATTTTTTTAATGTATAATACATTTTGCTGTGTGCGTTTGTTCACAAACTCCACCAGATCTCACTTGTAGCAGGATAATAATCATGTTATATTTCCAGCAGAATACAATCCCAAGAACAGAAATACATTATATGAGAGTTGGTCTACAGATGTAGGAGTTGGTCTACGGATGTGAGAGTTGGATTACGGATGTGAGAGTTGGATTACGGAGAATTGGTCTATGGATGTGAGAGTTGGTCTATGGATGTGAGAGTTGGTCTATGGATGTAGGAGTTAGTCTATGGATGTGAGAGTTGGTCTATGGATGTGGGAGTTGGTCTATGGATGTGAGAGTTGAACTACGGATATGGGAGTTGGACTACAGATGTGAAAGTTAAATAAGAGGCGGTCCATAAATTACTGAAACCATTTTACCCTCCCCCGGGTCAACAACTTTCAAGAAATCAGGCAATAATCCACACCACTCCCTCCTACCCTCTATTTAATTATGTCAAAAAATTGTCCCCCACCACCACCATATATTTAAGATAAAAAGTAAAAAAAATACCAAAATACATGTTTTGTTTTATATATATTTTTTTAAAATGCTTCATTGTCAAATAATTTGAATTGGTGTATAAAAAATGTAATGTTGGCATCAACTTTCGTCAAGCCCTAACTCTCCCTTGTCAACCACTGTCAAACATTTTTAGACACACCCTCCCTCCATAAATGTTGCCATTATTTATTAACAGCCCTAAAGAGGTACTCTACGACCCTGATGGGTTATGGGCTTGATAATGATGGTGGGTTGGTTAGCTGTGAGTTCTAGCAAAACTGATAACACGTACATATGTAACAAGAAAACATTCTATTTTGTATAGGTATTACCTGGGCTAGGAGACCCTTGGAATTTAATTCAACAAGAAACAACGTAAAACATGATTCTGCAGCGGTGGAAATTTTTAACGATCGACTACGTATTCTTCGTTCTGGCTGGTACTTTGTTTATTTGAGGATAGAATTCAAGCACGTTGCATCACGATGTAACGATAGTGTAACGGTATGTCGGCTTATGAATTAAAGATTTACCTATGACAACCATTATCATTGGTACAATCGCTATATCTGTTTAACGTATATTATTCATTCATTCATTCATTTTCTTTTAGCGCTGAAGTTAAAGCATAGGGCAGAGGTCAGATCTCTCCAATTCTGTCTGTTCTAAGCTATTCTGTGCTATTCTTTAATATTATGTATATTGATTGTTTTTCTCTAAGTATTGTTCTTCTGAGTGTTTCTTTTGGTCTACCCCAGGTTCTTTTGCATGTAGAGATTCAAAAGATTGGTAGTATATTCTGCGCGTAGGACATGCCCGATGTTTAACATAAATGAAAGGAACATAATGAGAAATGTGAAACAAAAAACAATGCAACAAGAATGCAGACCAATAAACATTGGAAGTCTACAGATTCCAGAAGTTATGTACGCAGACAATACAGTTCTAGTAACATCAAACGAGAAGGACTTACTGAACATAATACAATCAACAAAAATAAAATATTATTCCTAAAAAAGTAAATCTACAACTGCTGCTACAAAAAAGAATTAGTGAACAACAAAACCTGGTTCTAAATATTAAAAAGACAAAATTAATGACAACAGACAAAGCGAAACGCATGTGGTTGCGTATGTGGGTCTCACCAATGGCCCATTAGATATACCACCCATGCAACAGAAAACCTTAGTGGATGACATGCCGTTATATTGAAGTTATCTTCTTAGAGAAGCTTCATGGCACGTCATCTACACAATTATGCTTTTATTTTGTTGTTGAAATGTGTTTCATGTATACCTGAATATATATGTATTTATACCAACTCTGTGGTTGGGAGGGAGCCAAAGATGTACTGTGCAGATCTGGCTGGGGAGGAGGAAACTGACAGCACTGTTTTTTCCTATGTCTAAAACCCATCATAGAGGCACAGTGACTCATGACAATCCTTGTGACTTGAACATTTGGTTGCATGCCTGGAGCAATAGAGAAGTTCGGCATAACCAGTAGTCAATTGGTAGCGGAGAATGAGCACAGTCAACCCTATCTTGGCTACGAGCAGTGCATAGGTTGAAACCTACCTTCCTGGAGGTGTGATAGTTATTCTCTGGCTCTGTCCCAGGGTGGGCCGAAAATCCACAGACTTCCCAGCAATATAATGCTATTTGATGGCATTAGGTCAAATGACATGAGCCTGTGGACCGCTGGATCAGCAACCAACCACCAATCAACCAACCCGACAAAGTGAAAACAAGAATTAGAATTAATATTGATAACAATATTTTAGAGGAAGTGATAAATTTCGAATGTTTAGGAGCTAACATAAACAGTGCAGGAGCTAACATAAACAGTGCAGGAGCTAACATAAACAGTGCAGGAGCTAACATAAACAGTGCAGGATGCTGCACAGTTGAGATCAGGACGAGAACAGCAATAGTGATAACCACATTAAAGCAACTGAAAATAACTGTGCCACCGTGTACACACGAGAACTAAGGTATGTTTGTTACGTACATGTGTGTTCCCAGTGGCGACCTACGGCTGAAATACATGGACAGTAAATAAAGCTACAGCAAAAAAATAGAGGCTTTCGAAATTAGTTGCTATAGAAGAATCCTGAGAATATGGATAGCAAAAAGAGCGAACCTAAGAAAAATCAATGTCCAAGAAGGCTAGCTTGTAAACACCAGATTAAGAATGGATTTGAGTTTCTTTATCCAAGTGAAGAGACACCATTGCATGTTAAAAGTGTTGCTGGAAGGGGACGATAGAAGGCACTAGAGACAAAGGGCGACCAAGACGTCGCTAGACAAGAGATACTAAGGAATGCATACACATGTTGCTAGAGGAAGCGGAACAACTTGACAGAGACCGCTGGAATTTCAGGAGATTCATAAGGAAGTCTACGTTCTGGAAAGAATGTAGGCAATGAAAGGAACCTCTAAGATTGAAAATGGCACGCCATGAACCAACAAGACAAATCCAACAGCTAATAAAGAAAACACAATCTAGAATATGGATCGAATTTTAGTTCACACTACATATTTTTAGGAGTAATGTGAGTTGAAATATGGAATGATTCTTATGTTGATATGTTTGAATGTGTGTTTATACGTTTATATTTTCAAATGTTTGGCATATTGACTAATATTAATATGATATCTGCATATGTAATGTGCAGTGTACCAACAACGAAGGACAGTTTTGCAAGCATGTGTTTGTAGAATCGAAAAACGGGCGAAATCAGAAAAACGTGACTCCGAGAATCCATAACTGCTTTGATGGTTGCTGTAAAACAAGCTACACAGGTAACATAAAATGACCCCCCCCCCCTCCGTTATCATTATCTGTGTCCACTGTACTCGCTCTCCGTGCTATGTCCTTCTTCTTTCATCCTGCTGGACTTTAATCTTTAAAACATCCTTCAATCTTTTTCTCCTAACGTCGTTGCACCATTTACACATTTGTATGTAAAACATACTGTCTGTTGTCCTGCGTCATGATAAAGGCTTTTTGGTAGAAACGTTTGTCTTTTGTGCCTCATTGCTAGTATTTTTTGTTAACACTTTAAAAAAAACATATTTTCCATGTATTACTCCAGCCCTTGCATTTTCAGTGTCGAGTTGTTTCTCATTATCCCTGTTTTATCTTTAAAGTGAAGTTAGTCAACCTCTAAGGGTTTAAACCCTTTTAAACCCTTAGTGAACCTCTCGTGTGAGTTTATTGGCGATTCCTTCAGTAAGTTTTTAACTTTTGACATGATTATGACAGTAACAGGCAGTGTTATCTTCATTTATTTACGTGATTAATAAAGATTATAAGATTAAGATAGATTATACAATTTAAAAAGGCAATGTACAGCATCCTTTGCAGTTCAAGAAACAACGATAATGTAGTGGTGGCGTTAACGTTCGCCGAATAGGTGACACAGGTTCGAATACATTATTAGTCACAGGTTGCTAATTTTGTTGGTTGCTGATCCAGCGGTCCATGGACTCATGCCCTTTGACCCATTAATTTTGTTAAATCGTGTGGTTGACTGAGCCATAAGGAATCACGTACCAGGACATACTCTAAAAAAATCCGAGGAATCGTGACATTAATTGGAAGCAAATTTGTAGATAAAATGGAGTGTAGAAATAATTGAGGGGTTCAAATTCGAAAAAAACAACATATTATTTGGTACTAACAAACAAGTAAAAATTAGAGTTTATAATAGGGCGAAAATGTGGGTAAAATTGAGGGGCAAAAATGAGGGGCAAAAATGAGGATAAAAATGAAGGTAAAAATGAGGGTAAAAATCGCTCCAAATCAAAATTAGCTGTTTATTTAAGGTAAACCGTTCTCCCTTATCAACATCGTATCCACCGCCCTAAATCAGAGTACAGTTTGAAGGCAAGCACTGAGGAAATTACGACCGAATAAGCGGTTGTTTCCTATATGAAATGGACAAAGGGAATATCCAGAGCTTTCTTTCGTAACTCAGAAGAAACCAAATACGGTAAGCAAAGCTTTGAGAAACGCTTAACTCAGAGAGAGTCCATATTTGTATCTACAAGGCATGTTCCGCTATTTTTATGATTATATCATTTTTTAAATCACATAAAAGCAACAAATTGGTTCTATCAATGTTTGCTACATTTAACATCATAATATATAGGACACCATAGCCTCAAAGTGGACAAGATACTAAGTAGAACCTAGTTGCCATTGTTTTTTTTACAAGATATTTACCTTATCTCTGAATATACGAAAAAAGTAAAGAAGACATTTTGATTCTATGATCAGATCAGTACAATTTTACTTTGTTTTGGAAACCGCTGGGAGGAAAGAAGTCGAGAAATTTGATCTTGATTTTTTTTTTGGGAGGGGTGGGGGGGGGGGAATCAATTTGAGCAAGTTGTAATTAAGCTTCATTTAGGCAATAATACAATTTTTTAATATAAAAGATACGTATAAGTTACATGGGGGGGGGGGGGGGAGCGTCCAAATTTTAAAAAGACTTAGGTGGGGGTATGGTACAAAAAAGTTTGGGGAACACTAGGCTTGTGGGTCAAGGCGAAGAGAGGTCGACCGATCACCAAAAAAACTTTCTTATTTCCACTTGAGATGTAACAGGGAATACGATGTTAAGACATAACCGTCTCCAATAAAGACATTTCAACTGAATTAATTAGGATGCCATTTGTTACATTTTTTATTATTGTTGGATCTTCAGTTGGTCACTTTTTCTTCTTCTGCGTTCGTTCTCAAACTACTGTAGATTAGCAGGATGTAGTCCGGAGAACGGAATGCGTTGTGTCATGGTTTACAGCATTGCTGCGATATCTGCGAGTTTTGGCCTGACACATCCGACTTCAGCATGACTTTGGGTCACGGACCTTATATTGGATGGGACAGCCAACTCCATCCCATAAACTCCTTAGTCGCCTTTTACGACATGAGTGGAAGATCAAAAGTGTTGCTATTCTCTGCCCCCCTTTCGGAACCCCGGCAACACACGGGCGAGTTGATCACTATTTACATTGCATAATAAATAGTGCAATCGCATGCCAAAAATAGCCAAGGCGACTCCAAGTATATAAATAGTGAACAACCGAAAACCCAACAAGGGCCGCCCGTCCGGTCACGTGACAATTTCAGATAACAGGTCTTACTGGAGAGGATCGTGGTTAAGCTCGAATTTATTATTGATTGGGCGGCAAGCAATGGATGATGCGGTCAGCATCATGTCCAATGCAGTTAGAGTCCCGAAGATTTGTTATCCAGTTCCTTAGGCTTGGTCAACCAAGAGTCCGTTTTTGAGGTCCCTAGTATAGAAAGCATGTGAACTAGCCACGTGGACTAACATCAGAGTTACTGAAGCCCCTAGTAACGGAAACTATTCAACTAACCACAGAGTTACTGAAGTCCTTAGTAACGGTAACTATTCAACTAACCACTGAGTTATTGAAGTCCTTAGTAACGTTAACTATTCAACTAACCACAGAGTTACTGAAGTCCTTAGTAAACTAACCACTGAATTGTTGAGCTTCCTAATATAGGAAACCGGTCGACTAACCATAGAGTTGTTGAGGTCCTTAGAAAAGGAAACAAATGAACTAACCACTCAGTTGCTGAGGTTCCTAATATTAAACCAGCGGACTAACCACAGATTTACTTAGGCCCCTAGTACAGAACACCATTGGACTAACCGCTGTGTTACTCAAACCCTACTATTTCCCGATAGAACAGTTTTTTTCCAAATTTTTTCAGTCCATATTCACCTTTAGGCACAAATGTTTGTCCTTTGTCCCCCCCCCCCCCTCGATTTCTAAATAAAGGTAATATGTTCCTTTCAGAATTGTATTTTATTCTTTACCTAAGTAAATTTTGTTTTTTTATAGTATAAATTTCAGTCTCAATTCTCATCGTTTAGTGATATACAGTTCATTGAATTTCTGAATTAGAACATAACTAAAACCCCACCCCTAAATAATTAAATAAATATTTCAATTATTAAATGATGAACATGAAATTTAAAAACATAGACAATGGAAATAATGAAACATGTGTTGGCGTCTACTTGTACTGTACCAAAGTATGCTCACATTAATTCTTATATTATTATTCACAGACGGCATCCTTCATCTTGATAAAGACAATGAGCTATTCGTGAGTGTTTCTGATGACATTGACGGACAATTCAGCTATATTGGTCTAATGCTGATTGTTAACAGTTCAATCTAACGGATCATGTCAGCATGTGGAAGGTCTGAAGATCGGACCAGTGGCCAACCAGGATCAACACTACTAGACATTCTATCTATCTATCTATCTATACGCTGTGTCCCTTGTTTGCCTTGCAGCGTCAGGGGGTGGAAGAGTTCTCTGGAGATGGCCTTCTTGTGCGCTGTGTGTAAGCTTGTTCCTGTGGCTTCTTTGATTTCTGTGATCCATCTTTTACATGGTCTGCCTCTGGCTTTATTACCGTTATGCACTAGACATTGAAACAGTAAAACCCTAGTACAGTGGAATCCCGTTATAAAAACTTGGTCCGGACTGACAAAATATGAATGTTATAACAGAATTCCCTATAGAGGGATTCCACTGTAGATGACATGCATATATGTAAGGTGATGTTGTCTTCGTATGAAAACCCCACACAACTGCATCTTCAAAAGTTGTCACCCCTTCTGAGTAGGACGCTTATTCTCAAAGCACTGCGTGCAATGAGACTGTGAGCCTTCTTGGTATACATAAAGTTGTAGAGAACTTTGTTTGTTAGGTACTGGATTCGACTAGGCCATCTCGGGATGCCTAGTCACGTCACTTTCAACCTAGTCCTAAGAAGGACTTTTTGGTTATATCGATACGCTGGGTGCGGACAGGGAACTGACGAAAAGTTCTTGAGCCTTGGCGAAAATGACGAAAAGGCTGTCGAAGGTTTTGCTGAAGCTTGTTTACAATCTCGGGACGTACTGCGGATAAGAAGAGTCTTTTCTCTCTTGGAAGTTTCCAAGTCCACAGCAGGTTCCCACCTGAGCTAGAGATCGTTCGATCCTTGCTAACTTAGCCAGATTATTCTGTTGTCCGGGGTACTCCGCGAGGAGGCGTAGCAAGGTCTGAACCAGTATGAGTCCTGGTCCTGGCGAGCGAAGCGAGCACATGTGTTCGCTTCTTCGTCTCTGCACCCCTAATTGTAGAGAACTCCCCTCCCTATGTCTTAATTACACAAAATGATACATAGGTGTTCATAGGTGTACACAAAATGATACATAGGTGTTCATAAAATGATACAGTAAAATGATCAATTACTGAAACGTGTAGGAATTGAAATATCTTGAGAACATTTTTTACAGAAGACGAAAGAATAAACAGTGAACTTGACACGGGTATTCAAAAAGCCAACTAGTAAATTATGAACTTGCACCAATTTTGAAACACAAATCTATACCATTGGGAGCCAAAAAAGTAAATAAAAATTCAATATTTTTACCAACATTTTGCTATCAATATCAAACATGGACACTAACAAAATAACAAGAAAGAAAGCTTACTACGTGTAAAATTAGATGTCTAAGAAATGCAGTAAACAGGACAAGAAGAGATCATGTGAGAAATGACGAGATTACCAGTATTGTTGGGACAAATATATTGAAAAAAAAAATATACTGAAATGGTTCGGTCACTTAATGAGAATGAACCCTTATTGAAAAAACGGACAGAACATATAACATGATCTGAAATCCAGCAAGATACAGAGGAAGATCAAGAAGAAGGTGGATCGAAGGAGTGACCAACGTTCTGAGACGTCGCAATATTACTGCATATCAAGCGACCAAACTTGTCATAGCCGGAAAACTGATCGTCATTCAATCCTGTGATAAATATAGCAAAAGCTGAGAAAAATCCTATAGACACACAGACAGGTAGGCAGGCAGCCAGATAGGCTGGCAGGCAGACAGATCGCTAGCTAGACAGACAGATAGATCGCTAGCTCGACACACAGACAGATAGATCGCTAGCTAGACAGACAGATCACTAGCTAGACAGACAGATAGATCGCTAGCTAGACAGACAGATAGATCGCTAGCTAGACAGACAGATAGATCGCTAGCTAGACAGACAGATCACTAGCTAGACAGACAGATAGATCGCTAGCTAGACAGACAGATAGATCGCTAGCTAGACAGACAGATAGATCGCTAGCTAGACAGTCAGATCACTAGCTAGACAGACAGATAGATCGCTAGCTCGACACACAGACAGATAGATCGCTAGCTAGACAGACAGATCGCTAGCTAGACAGACAGATAGATCGCTAGCTCGACACACAGACAGATATATCGCTAGCTAGACAGACAGATCACTAGCTAGACAGACAGACTGATCACTAGCTAGATAGATTGATTGATTGATCACTAGCTATATAGATTGATTGATTGATCACTAACTAGATCGATTGATTGATTACTATCTAGATAGATTGATTTATCACTATCTAGATAGATTGATTTATTGATCACTAGCTAGATGGATGGATGTATGGATTAATGAATGAATGAATGGATGAATGAATGAATTGATGGATGGATGGATGGATGGATGAATGGATAGATGCATGGATAGTAGTCGTATCCTTAGATAGCAGTTACCTTGTTGTTCCGACAGTCACCGGTACGGCGTTGGTGAGCGGAACAACGAAGAAACCTGTCACAATGGTCAGAGTTGTGCCCTGATATCGGCGTCTGTTTCGGCGACATTAGACTTAATGGCGACATCAAGTCGGATGGCTGCTGGAACAGAGGGCGGAGCACTTATGGGAATGCTCCATGTGCTGTGAGGCCAGTTTCTAATCAAGAATAAGACAATAATGCATGTATAGATGGATAGCATTATGGATAGATGGATAAATGGATAGATGGATGAATGGACGGATGGATGAAATGATAGATGGATAGATAAAGACATACTAACAGACAGATAGGTACTTTCCACGCTAACACTCGTACTATATTGACGCGACCTTTTAGGCAAAGCAACGTATAGGCCCCTATGTATTACTGTGACAGATTATCGTAACATAAATCCACATATATATAACAAGGTGTGTCGATGAGGGTCATTCTGTGAAATTTGTGACGTTAGGTTAACACCATTAACAGAGTCACGTTGAAGTAGTACATGTGTTAAAGTGCAAAGCACCGATGAATAGATTGTTACAGGCAGGAACGTAGACGGACAAGTAGATGTGGGATTTTTTTAAACCATTACAAACTATTTTGATGTTATTATTTTTATTTTGCTCCATTATAAAAGAAACCATGAGCATTTTTAATCTTATCTGCTATCAGAATGTACAAGCATATTGCTTCTTCGCAATCCATAATGTAATTTTTAAATTGAATTTATTTGTATTTTAATAGTTATTTTCATTGAGATTTCAAGGTTTCAAGTGGGTCATGAATTCAAGAAAATGTTCAGAGATGTTAGATGTGGATGATATGAAATTATGCCCCTCACACAAGTTGAGAACAATGCAGAAGTTGATAACTTCACACAAATTGATAACTTCACACAAATTGATAACCTCATAGAAGTTTATAGCCACACAGAAGTTGAGGACCACACCAAAGTTGATAACCACACAAAAGTTGATAGCCACACATAATTTGATAACCACACAGAAGTTTATAGCCACACATAAGTTGATAACCACACAGAAGCTGATAACCACACAGAAGCTGATAACCACACAGAAGCTGATAACCACACAGAAGTTGATAACTACACAGAAGTTGATGAGCACACAGAAGTTGATGACCACACAGAAGTTGATGAGCACACAGAAGTTGATGACCACACAGAAGTTGATGACCACACAGAAGTTGATGACCACACAGAAGTTGATGACCACACTGCTGTTGAGAATATGTGATATTCTCAATGTATAGATAATATAACCTTACAGTAAAGAGCAAAAGTGCACTATCCAATAGTACCCCGAGTGTCATGTAATTTAACCTACGATGAGATGTAGAATTGCACACGTTCTCAATGTGGTCAAAAGAAACGCTACAAGAATTCGCTAGAGACATCACTGAAAGCCTTTGACATAATCCACGGCCATCTTAAGATAGACAGGCCAGACAGGTTCTTTGCATAACGATGTTAGATGGAGGCCTGATTGCTTTTAGAATTATTAATGGACATAATTAGAATTTATATTAATTTCACTGTAAGGTCTGTTGGTCGATGTTGAATTATGTATAATTTATTTATGTGTTAAATATACCATGCACAGTTAAAAATACTAAAGACGGACTAAGACGAATAACTTTTCTTTATTTGCTGGATGAACTGAGTATAATATATTGTTTTTTTGTGTAAAGTATTAGACAGAGTAGCCTTTGACATAATGTCTGCATTTGAGCATCAATTGGCACACAAACACCACTAGCTCCATCAGCACAATATTTCACATAACTGCACGTAACAATGTTAAGTATTTTCCTATGATGTTTACATGTTGTGGATTTGCTTTAAAATTCTGGTGATATGATTCTCTGCATAGCAACATATGTCACAAATGTTAATAGTATAATTAGCGATAAAGGATTTTTCAAACTTTCAGGATCTAAAAGATCAATCGTAAATGTTAATAGCATAATTAGCAATAAAGGATGTTTAAAACTTTCACTGTCCAAAAGATCAATATAATATTATACGAATAACAACCGTTCAGATGTAAGATTGTCAGACTTACAGATACTTTCTGAAGCACAATTTTTTTCTGACACTACGAGATTGTCTTGCTGTACTGGAAGTCGTAGGTTGGGTGGTAATTCATATAAAAAAAAGATAAGTAAAGTATGCATCTACCTTGAGAACATGAGTTTTTCAAGATAGTAATTTTATATAACAAGTATCGAAATATGTTTGTGATTGTACGAGATAGTTATATAGCAAAGATGGAAATGTTTTTGTGATTGTACGAAATACAGTTATATAGCAAAGATGGAAATGTTTTAGTGATTGTACGAGATACAGTTATATAGCAAAGATGGAAATGTTTTTGTGATTGTACGAGATACAGTTATATAGCAAAGATGGAAATGTTTTTGTGATTGTACAAGACATAGTCATATAGCAAAGATGGAAATATTGTTACCAAACCACATTTGATTATGTAGGTGATCAGTTGCTTCGTGGAATACATCACTTTCACATTTTTCCTTAATTATAATCACATAGACATCTAAATAGTCATATATTCCTTGGTTTTATTGCAGTTCGACTTGCATTCTGGAACATAACACTTTCTGTTCATTTTATTTAAAGCTACAGATAAGTCAAAACGAAAGTGTAAATATTTTCAAAGATGCACATTAATATATTTTCTCAGTGAAATCCTAGTTGAATTTACATCCTGATTAACATGAAATTTTTCACACTTTAAAAGCATCACAACAGACACACAATAGGCGTATACTGATCTACTGAAAACATTCAAATTGTTTGCCGAACACAAGAAATAAACAGGTGTGGCTGTGGTCTCGTGGCCTACCAAAATGGCAAGAAATTAGCTGAGAAGTCATCTGTGTACCCCATTACAACATCGAGTATGAGAATAGAAATAGAAGCGGTACAGCAGCTCTCGCTTGGCTGGCGATGCAACCACCAACAGACTCAGTGATTCTATCGGACTCTCAAAGTATGCTGCCCAAGATAGAAAAGTGTATGATCAAAACTGAATGGGTCACTCTTCTCAACGCGCAGAGCATTACATGGATCTACTGTCCAGGTCGTGATGGGGTCAGGGGAAACGAAATAGCCAATGTGTTGGCTGGTAAAGCCTTGGTGAACGGCAACGATATAAGAAGAGACAGGATTGAGTTGATTAGAGCAGTCATGGATACCCTACGAGAAGACGTGGAGGAAGTCGAACTAGACAATGTACATATACACTCAGAGAATGGTAGAAATGAGTGACTAGAGGCGATGAGAGAAAGTGCTCCCTCTCTAGAAAGATCAGAAGAACGCCTAATCAGCAACTGACTGGGACACTGAGCTTATACACTTTTAGATGACTGATGGAACGGCAAGCAGAGCAAATATGGGAATGCCCCCAGTGCTGTGACGTTTGTTCCTAATCAAGAAATTGTTTGCTGCCGATCGGAACCCGGAAGTGATCTAGGAAGGAGTGTATCTGTATATGCGTCTGCATAAACCCTGTTACATGCGAAGACGCTGCAAGAAACATGTAGCTACGTGGCGTTCTACAGTCCTAAATAAAAATCTCGCGAAAAAAAGGAAACATGCAGCGGAGACTAGTAGAACGACACGGGCAGATCAAACATATAAAGTGACCAATCCACTGCCAGTCTTGCCCAAGGACCTTAGCAGATTGAATATGGCTTATTATCCATTTATGAACTTATAGAGAATGACACAAATCTAAACGAATTTCATAAATTTAATTGCAAACAAAATGGTCATCATCACGTGTAATGGACGAGCAACAACAACCATTCGATGTGCATGTAACCTAGTACGTGTGTTAGATCATTGCCTACCAGAATTATTCCTCTTAATCGCATCAGCAGCGTAATAGCGACGCGGGCAGATCGAATTATATCTAAAAGTAATAACTCCATTCCCAACATATCTAATGACCCTCGAATCTGGCACATGGTCCCTTCAGCTATCTTCGAACTCAAAAACAAGAAATTACTTGTAATTTAATTTCAAAATTGTATATAACAAATCATTATTATAACATGTGATAAACGTGGACAATTGACATATTTATACGTAGTCAGCGTAAGGGACATGTATATAAAATTATATATATATATATAATTGCCTAATGACAGGTTTTAAAAAAGCTGTTTTGTTGCTGCTGTTATTGCTACTGTTGTAGCTGTTGTTGTTTCTATTATTGTTGTTTTTTGCTACTGCAGCTATGATTATGATTATTATTATTATTATTATTGTTATTATTATTATTATTATTATTGTTATTATTATTGTTATTATTATTATTTAGAATTTTTGTTCACAAACTCATGCAGTTTTTGAGGATGTAGTTCGGAGAACGGAATGAGTTGTCATGGATTACAGCTTAGCTGAGATAGCTGAGCCTTTCTGCTTGACACGTCCGACTTCAGAAATGACATCTGGTTCGCTTCATTCTTTATGAGAGGGCAGCCACCCCCAAATACTTCTTCAATTGTTTCCAACGACATGCATGGCAGGTCACATCGCTATTACTCTTTGTTTCTTTTTTTACCCTAGCACCACACGAGCTACGCATGGTGAAGATGGACATAAACTGTAAAAATGTGTATTTTGTGTTATCGATTCCTTCATGTTCGTGCAAAGTTGTACTATAGTACTACAAACAGGATTTGGACCAGTGTGATGTCTGTGTGTCATCCATATTCATAGTAGCTTGAGAATATACACGTTGGACACCTCGTTTGAAGTCGCATCCTGTTAGAGATGCTGAATGATCGAAGACGGAAGACGTGTTGACTCAAGTTGCGAGGCGAGTGTGTGCCATTTGAGCGGACTTGGTTCATATGCCGTTTGCTGCATGATTTTTATTTACTATACTTCTGTTCTACCCATAATCGAGCTATGTTTATTATTGTATATGTGCCAGCAGACTTAAAAAAAATAAATAACTATCAACATTATATCACAGCTGTGTGTTATTTATGCATATAATGTTGTTTAATTGGTGACATTTAAGAACAGTTGCATATAGTAATTGTTATAGTTCGTTTCAAAATGTTTGAAGTAAATGTAAACTTCATTTACTATCGCAATAAACAGAGATAGCAGTTATATGAATTTTAGCATGCGATCTTGCAATTTATAGGCCTCTGTGTCTTCATTGGGTCAATAGTTTAAAAGGCAGTAATTTATTGCCGTTTTCTTCTTTCATCTGCACATTTCTTTGATAGCTATATGTGGTAGAATTAATTTCTCCTTCAAAAATGTAATTTGCGATAATTCAACTATTGGATGGCATTTTTAGAGCAATTGATATTTGTAGTGCAAATGAGTTCTAACAATGTATTTTGACACTGTTTGCAATGAATCCATCTTTTACTTCAACTTGCCCACTTCTATGGACTGTTCTCTTGTTGAAAAACTCAAGAAATACGTGCACATTCTACCCGATTGCACAATGATTGCAATCGTTGAATATACGATAAATATATTCGTTTAGGTAGAGACTTTATGCTTACTATGTTGCACACAATCAAGCCCGTAGATAAGGGGGAGGGGTTTTGAGGTTCAGCCCCCCCCTCCCCTAGATAATCGAAACATGACGATTAGCACTAGGAACTTGGTCAAAACATGGACCAAAAGTCCAAACTATTCCCATTCCCTTTAAGATTTTTCGTAAATAGGTCATCAGAATTTGAGTTTTTTATCAAATATTGGAACTGTCACACTAAAACGCACGAATGACCTTCTATTTAGGTAACTCCCCACCCACCCACCCAATCCCAAATGACTTTCTATTTAGGTAAACCTCCTGTAAAAGGGTCGTCAGAATTTGATTTATCATAAAAAAGTGGAACTACCGCACTAAAACACACGAATGACCTTCTATTTAGTTAACTCCCCAACCCCTTTAAAGAGAATGTACCTGCAGTCACGCACACAATATATCATGGGTGCAATGGCTGTTAGTCGACGTTGGATCATCGTCACTGCACTCGGGACAAGTCCATAGATGCTCAGATCTCTCCATGAGTGTAGCCGCCATTACACGCTGACTGACGGTCCCAGTACGCAGTTGATTGACCATCATTCTTTCTTGCCCACGAAACTGCTCCTTTCTAGCGACACCACATTTCAAACCAAATTTCTTGCTTCCTATGTGCAGTGGGATGGTTTTTCATAGCTTTCTTTCATACCAAGGAGACTTCAGCTTTCGGCTTAGTGCAGTGCCTATTTAAAGAGACGTCTACTCAGAGGGGTTCTATAATTGTATAGATGACATGCTACAAAGCTTCCATAAGAGAGTCTCAATATAACGGCATGTCATCTACTAAGTTTTTCTGTTGTATTGGTGGTGCTCTTATGGTAATGGTGCTCTTCTTTCAACAGCGGACATGATCCAATGTCGCTCTCCTTCTTCTGCGTTCGTTCTCAGACTCCTGATCAGCTTTATGTAGTTCGGAGAACGAAGTGCATTGTGCTATAGCGTACGTCTTAGCTGCGATATATGTGCTTTTCGGCCTTCCAGATCCTACTTCAGCATAGCTTCTGCGTCAGTTTTACTCTTTTTGGGATGAAACAACCAAAGCGAGCCCAAGAAATGCTTAGACGCTTCTTACAACATGATTAGCAGGTAGAAATATCGCCTTTCTTTACTCCAATTTATGACTCCAGAAATACTCAGGCGACAATTTGGTTGTATCATCAAAGTTTTTAACCATCAGCTTATAATAATAGAGGTCGTGTTCTGGTAATCCAGTCACCGCGAATTCAAGAGTATGTGTTTAAGAGTGTTTTGCTGAATCAAAACTGCCTGGGTATATAATACATCACGTTTTTATCATACCAATTTTATTATTGGAACACCTTAAGGGGATCAACACGTGATATATTATATCCAGTACGTGGTCTTCCTTATGGCTCTATTGAATTCTCCTCGGTCTTGAGCAAGGTGTACCGCCTCCTTTAAGGGTAGACATTCCTGTATGTCTTCTGTCCAGGGGCGTCTTGGTTGGCCTTTACACCTGTTACCTTCTATCGTCCCTCAAATATCACTATCTCCATACCGTCATGTCTCTTAACATGACCGAAAAAAGCTAGTTGTTCATTTAATATGGTTTTCAGAAGCCAGCCCTCTTGGGCGATGAATGTGCTTTGCACCTCCTGGTTTGTTTTCCTTGTTGTCCACGGTTTTCTCAGAACTATTCTGTAGAATTTTAATTTAAATGATGTTGTTATATTGGACAATGTTTTATTACTACCCATGTTTCGCATGCTTTGCATTCGTTCGTTACTGGAAACACACATGTTTGTAATAAGCACAATTTGGTTCTTATTTGGTTCACAAGGTATATCATTCTAATTTCCAGTTTTTGTACACAGGAATCATGGTCAACCTAAGTATGAGTTTTTCATAATAATATTTTTAACATTTTAGACAGATGCATACAACAGAAAAATGAACAAACTATTTGTTTAATTCGTGTTTAGCTTCAAGATGTAGCAGGAGTACATTTCTTCTCTTTTTTTGACACAATAATTAGTCTTCCTCTTCTCGTTCGCAGTTTGACGTGTCTACACAGTAAGTCCTGTTTCCTTAATAAATACTGCTGTATTTGAAAGCTCCTCAGTGCTCCCATACATCTTTATGTGGATATCCATCTCCATGGACCAGTGTTCTTACCATAACCGGTTTAGTGTATTGCAGTCTTGCAGAGTATGTTCAGTGATCTGTGCTGCCTGCCCACAAGGGAGCAGATGTGATGGGACCAGTCTCAGTCTATTTAAGTCACTGTTTAATCTGTTGTGTTCTGAGGCGAAAGGTAATATCCTGTTCTGCTCTGTCGAGATAGTGGTAATTGTCTTTTGGGTGGTCAACTTTCCTGATGGTTTTGATGAGTGTCTTTTTCTTGGTAGGAGATTTCTTGGTCTATTTGTCCCTGTGTTGCTCCATCCTTTGCCAGTCTGTCTGCCTTTTCAATTTCCTGGTATGCCACAGTGGGATGATAACTAATAAGGGGAGAATAATTAGTTGAAACAAATTTATTGACAATTGCTCCTATTATCTCCCTTTGATTGCAAACGTAAAACCGCCTTTTATAAAATGTCACGTTCTCTGTTTACGGTGACTAAAT
Source organism: Meghimatium bilineatum (assembly GCA_034231615.1). NCBI lineage: Eukaryota > Metazoa > Mollusca > Gastropoda > Stylommatophora > Philomycidae > Meghimatium > Meghimatium bilineatum. The sequence continues at coordinate 8,528,967 of CM067301.1, forward strand.
TAGTGGTATTTTAAAAAAAATTAAGCATTATGTTAAATCAAAGTGACTATCTAAGACACAATAGTCAAGTTTTCTTCCTGTAAACAGAGCCCCTTTTCTATCTCGTTCAGTTCAGGAAAGTAAGATTACTGCCAAGATATCAAAATTAGGACCTATAAGAAAAAACAAAATCAAAAACATTGCGTGTTGTTGACTGTGATGTGTTTTAGATCAGTGGTCAGCCCGAGTACTGTGTACTAAACTGTGTATGCTAGATTTATGATCAGCCCGTATAATGTAGATTGTGCTATTTATGATAGATCAGTGGTCAGTCCGTGTGGTGCGGAAACCAGAAAATGGAGCTCATATTAGTTGCACTATTACCTGACATGCACATCGTAAATGGTGACTAAGAACGTTTTGAGGATTGAGTTGGCTGACCCATTCATTGACGGTCTAGCGATCCAGTGATCCAGAAGTCACAGGATTTCCTAGTCAAATAGGTGACTTTAGCTTAAGGATGGAGATGGATTTAGATGATATGTCAAGACCAACTATAATTTGAAAAAAAAATCAATGCTATAGTGTCATACATGTCTTCAAGAACCATTACTTTCAATATTGAACGCATGCGGAGGCATCTGTGGGTCCCACAAATGTCCCACTAGATAAACCATCCATGCAACAGAAAACATTAGTAGATGATATGTCGTTATAATGAGACTCTTTTATGGAAGCTTGTAGCATGTCATCTGTACAATTATAGACCTTCTCTGAGTAGAAAACTCATTCAATAGGCAGCGCACTGGGCTGAAGTATCCTGGGTATGAAAGAAAGCTCACACAAAAAATTACCGCACTGCACATAGGAAGTAAGAGCTAATAGCGCACATTTCTTGTGGTTCCGAATCAGTCAATCAATATTAAATCGACAAATATATCTACTTGCATGGTTTATACTTCTATTAATAAGGGAGGGGTGGTTAACTCCCTTCCACTCTTAAGAAATCATAAAATGTTTTTTATTGCTATAAATTATAGTTGCGCAGAACTAACTAATTAAATTGCAGAAAATTAGCATGGGTTTATTGATTGATTAATATACGGAGTACCAGAACATTTAATCAATATATGCAAGAACATTTATACTAATAGCCAATGTGAAGTAAGAACAAATACAGGAGTGTCCAATAAGTTCCAAATCCAATCAAGAATAAGCTATGTAATATGTCACTGTCATTAGAAGCGCTGAAGAGAGTTTCATGGCTAGGCCTATATCAATCAATCAATAAACCGTAACCCTTCAGGGTCGTAGGGGTACCACATTGGATGCTTCAGCACACAGAGTCCTCCAGCGAATTCTATCCTCAGCGATGCGGATGAGTGTGGAAATATCTTGCCCTGTCCATTCCTTGTTGTTGTCTGTCCGTGTCTTTATATGTCCTCCTCTGCTTCTTGCACCCTCGACAGTTCCCTGCAGTATTGTTTTTGACAAGGAATCGTGCCTGCATACATGTCCGAACCATGCTAGTTTTCGTCGTTTCGTATATTGATAGTGTTCTCCAAAGTTGTTGTCTGTCTATTCTGTCGAAGGCCTTTGCTCGATCGACGAATGCAATGTATAATTCTTTGTTATTTTCTGTGGTTCTTTCTTTTAGATGTCTAAGTGTAAAATTAGCACCCGTACAGTTCTTGTTCTTACGGAAGCCCATTTGGTTGTTTTTAAGTTGTGTTTCAATGTATGATTATAATCGTTGTTATAATATTTTGTTAACAATTTTCACTGTGTGGCGTAGTAAAGATATCCCTCTGTATTTTGTGCATTCTCTCTTACTGCGTTTTACTTCCATATGGGAATGATTACCACGTTTATCCAGTCTTCTGGTTTCTTCCATATTACATTGAAAAGTCTGTGCGGTCATTTTTTCTCGCGATATGCTGCTGCTTTGATAAGCTCTGTTTGTATGTTATTAGAGTCTGCTGCTTTGTTTATTGCATTTTCTATTTTTGATAGTATTTGGTCCTAGGTTTGCTGTTGTAACGTTTATTGTTATGTCTACTTCTCCTTCCTCTAGGTTCAGTAGTTCTTTGAAATATTGTTGTGATCTTTCCATTATTTGCGTCGGTTGTCTTAGTGCATTATCGTTTTCATCATTTATTATTTTTGTTGGTTCATAAAGGCCTAGGGGGCCTATATATTCTTTGTTTCTCATGATTTTCTTATAGAACCTCTTTTCTGCATTTTTATAATCTGCGCTGAGCATGTTTCCATATTCGTTCCATGGATTTATGTTGGCAGTTTTCTTGGCATTTGTTTTTGTTGTATTATATGTAATCTACTTGGTACAGTATTTACTTTTGACCCATTTCTTATATTTCTGTTTCTTTTCTCTTTTGACTTTTTTTGACGTCTTCATTCCACCATGCACTTATTTTGGGTTTCTTTAAACTGTTGTTCTTGTATCCGCATGATTCTCTTACTGCTTGTGTGAAAGCGTCTTTGAATAATGTTCATTCCTCTTCTGTTGTTTTAGTATCTACTGGTAGTTTTTTCGAATTTTTCTGTGGTTTTGTGTATGTGTTGCTCCCGTACTATGTCGTCCCTAAGTTTGTGCATTCTAATTTGTGTTGGTTTTTTATCTTTGTTGTTGTCTTTCTTCTTTCTATTTCTGTTTATTTTTACAGCTACTATTACTGTTTTATGGACGTTGCCTACACACTTGTTTGGTATCCATCTTGTGTCTTTTATTTTCCTAATGTTGGAAATAATAATAATAATAAAAATGAAAAGTTAATCTTCCCTATCACAAATGCGTAACTGGAATTGCTTCCGGGTCAAGTAATGGCCGACAGTTTGCCATAAATTTGTTTTCGCTTTTTATTTGGAATTGAAGCTTTCTTGTACAGTGTTATCATGCAAACATAGCTATTTTTGTGCAAGTTTCGGTTGCACATTTAAAAATATGTCGTCAGGAAAACTTGCTGAGGCTTTAACAAGCGAAGAAAGAAGACAGCTAGCAGAATTCAACAGGTATTTATATTCAGCACAAAATTAAACTCTCTGGACTAAGAACTCAACTATAAAAAATAATGTAGGCCTAACACTCAGTTTCGCTTTGGTTGAATAACTGTTAGACCTACTATTGTTAATGTTACTAACTTTATTTTAGAATTTACTTTATTATACCAACTGTTTAGTTTACTGCTCTATACTATATATATAACTAACTAACTAACTCTAAGGCCTAACTAATCGTAATGATTGAATGAATGAAAATGAATGATGTTCCTCTATACTCTATGATGATACTGATAGAGTCTATCGTAGTAATCTATTATGTATAATATAATATCAATGATGAATTGAATGATAAGAATATTAAATAATATAAAATATCCATAAATTTATGGGTGATGGTGATAAAATACTATTTTATAGGCTTAATAATCTTCTATCTCTTCTAGACTGTAGGACCTCCGTCTACTATAAGTTGGTCCTAAAGTATAAGACCGTAGCCGTATATATATAGTCTATACTATAGACTAACTTAGTAACTCCATAGGCATAAGACAGTAGGCCTCCCTATTAGTTAAGTTACTATTAGTAGCCACTATAATTAATTAAAATATGAGATTTGTAAAAGTCTTGTAAAATATGAGACTCAAAATGCCAATGTGATGAGCACACTAGATGTACTTCACCATAGGTAGTATGTGTCAGGTCAGAAGGCAGCCACAGTCAGCATGTGAACCATGTAAGCCCATAGGTTGGATGTCAAACACCACTCCCCCCTTCTCCTTAACAAATCTGAACATGACTTTTAGTAATAGGAATTTATCCAAAAGGCAGGAAAAACTCCTCACGTAATGATTTTTCACAAAAAGGTCCTCAAAATGAGGGATATGTGCATGAAACCGGTGAATGATTTATACAATTTTTGTTGAGATAAATCCCCTCCTTATGTAACTTACTGAAAACATATCCACCATCCTGGAACCATGACAGCACATTCTATTCTCTAGATTGTATCATGTTAGTTGATATTAGTTCTATACTGAACATAGAAGTGAAGGGAAGAAGGAGTAGGGCTGTAGATTATTATTTTGATGTGGGGGGTGGGGGAGGTTTTAGGTTTAAAAAACCATCAATTTATTACGGAGTCCACTTTGTTTTTTTTTTAGTAATACTACTTAAAGAGATCTAGATTTTGCATTAATTTTTTCATATTTCAGCGTTTCCATATTGTTAATCTGTTTATCCATGGGAGAGATTTAGAAACCTTCCCTCGCCACATAAGCTGTAAATACTTTATTAATCTAATAACGGAGATTCTAACTATCAAATAGTAAAATTTAATGCTAAAAATAATATCAATAAGCAAATGAATAAGGACTTTTTCTATGTTGCAGCCCAGCAGGGACCATTTTTTCCAAAAATGAACACAAAGAGGAAACAGAAACACAAACTTATATAATTGTTAAAAAATGCATAGAGATATCTCACCAAGCATCTCTGGTCATCGGAAATAACAAAAATGCGATTGAAGCACAATCATGCACGTTAAGCGCAGAAAACCTATGCACTATTAATCAACAGAAGCAGGAATATACAGAGGCAAAAGGATTACAGAGGATGAAGAAAACATAAGAGTCAAATCAGACTAGGTGAAAGCTTCATGTCAAATATGACACTGCAAACACAGACCACACAATATTAGAATCACCACATAAGCAGTCTTGATGGAAAGTCTGTCTGTTCCTTTAATGCCTCCAACACCTGTGTGTGCTCCAGAGCCATAGATGTGATTTCTATAAAAAGGGGTGGGCCGTGTCTCCCTCCCCCTTCCCCAAATAAAATTTGTTTTATACAAAAATGAAAGTAACTCTTCAGCACAGACTTCACCATCGACTCCATTTACTGCTATTGCAGATATCCCAACTGAATCTCTCTCTGTAAGCATACTCATAGTCAGAAAGCAGATACCTATAAAACTATAAGTCCCTGGTCATATCATTGTCCTGGTCACCTCCATCACTTCTATAGGTATATTACTTGTGGCTGTACTGAAAGCTTCTCTTCCCTTTGCATTGAACTGTGAATGCCCATACACTGATCATGTATTGAACCATCAACCCATCAGTGTTTACAATAATACAATGAAATCCCATTATAACAGCTTGGTCTGGACCAACAAATATGTATTAATAACAGAAATTCGCTATATCTTATATATATATATATATAAATTGGTATCTCCGCAGCTCTAAATTTTTTTTCCGCTGTACACATTTTTAATACGTCACGTATAGCAATGAAATTTGATACAGTTATAAAGCAGTTGAAATGGACAGCGCTGGCACTAATGAAAAATCAAATTACTGTACAGTTCTCCATCTAAAACTGACTAATGATACAATTTGTTAACCTTTTACCTCTGACTGGTGTACAAAGGTCAAACAAATGTGTAAACAAATACATAGGTCTAAATAATATTTTTGTATTTTGATAGACGTTTACTGTGTTTTAACTGGTTCAATATTCTGTCTCCTTGCCATTTGCTAATGCTGTGTATATTTCTATCTGTGAGTGAATCGCGATAATACTGTTTATATCTGTGCTTCTGTTGTATTGTTAAATTCAAATCGGCCGTGCAATAAATTCTCAGAAGTGATGGTTGCAATATTGGCAACGTTTATATATAAAAGGCCAATTTTACAATCTTTGACGTCAGTCTCCTTTAGTGGAATTGATACGAGCTCGAGTCCTGTCACTTAAGTAACAAATAAAAAGTACAATATTTTTTGTCCGGAGTTCGATTCTTAAGACTGGTATTTTTTCCATTAATTTGTAGAAAACAGATGAAAATTTTCGGCATATTTGAATAATAGTTCATGTCTATTCTTTTATTTTTTTGTTCGTTACTTTCAACGTATTTGATAAAAATATTTGCAAAATTGTAATTGCATATTTCGGTACTCGATTTTACATGCAGATAGTGTATACAGAAAATATTGCTATTTAATGTAAGTATTTTAGATGGTTTTTTCCCCCCATGTTATTGGACAGTGTTTTTTTTATTTGTATTCTTTATTAATCTATTCTCTGTTAATTTATTTTCTTATTCTCACTCTGGCATCGCAGGGTATTGCTTCCAGTACAGTATAAACAATAAAGATAATTAGGGGATTGTTAAAAGTGTTGTTGAACTGTGTAGGGAAGTTTGTTATAAAAGGAAGTGCTCTAGAGGGATGCCACTGTATCAACGTCTTAAATTGAATATGCAATAATCACATATTCCTATTTATCATCACTGTCAGCTGTCTTTATGGATACATCAAGTTTGATGGAGCAGACAAGTGCAGCAAAAGACAGCTTATCCAAAAGGTATGATTATTCATTTCTAAGGTTTTCTAAATTGAGAGAAGGTTTTTTTTAAACATATAGAGAGACACCAGTTTGGAAAAACTAGTAATGGAAGGCAATGATGTTGGTTCTTTACAAGTAATCAATGAGTTATGATTGCAGGTTCTCATCAGCTTACCGGACAAGTCCATAGGTGCTCTGATTCCCGTCTCAATAAATTAATTACATAACTGTTCCAGTGCGATGCTGATTTATCAGTAATTTTATCTATCTATTATGTTTCTCTTTAATATTTAATTAGATCCTTGTGGCTGATGTTAACTAGCGAGCTTATTCGAGAAATATCTTGCTGCAGTTTAGTTTACTATTACAATTACTTTAAACACTGAAAATCAATTCTTTGCGTAATACCAAGGGGATTTCTAGCTTCTGATTACAAGTGAAGAACTTAGCTGAAGCCACATTCCACAGATAAGTTTATTTTATTATACAGATTCCAATTAATTTGAAACAGCAGCTTTACTGTGGACCACTTTTAATGTCTGGAGCATATAGGATGTCTATTCCCAGTATGAGGATGGAGGTCAAGGCTGTTACTGCAGTTCTTCAGTGTCTTTCTTTCAGTGACTTATTTTACAAGTGCTGTTATAGTTGTCTGATTCTCAATTCTTGCCTTGAAAGATTCACAATGGTTGGTGTCTGTATGAGGGGATGGACTCTATAGCCTGTTCCCCAACTTTCTGGGTGTCACTTGGATTTACTGCCCATGAGATTCTGGCATTCACCGAAGCACAAAGAACAGAGAGGTTTGTGTTGAATAAACCTATAGTCATTGAATTGAGAATGGATAAGGGAGAAATTTTGCAGTTGCTTGGTAAGTAACTGTTGAGTGAAAACACTACTATAGATGATTCATCTTGGATACGATTGAGAGAATTTGGTGCTTACTGTAGCATGAGTAAGACTGGCCATCTGAGAGTTGGAATGTGTTTAACCAGCATTATCAATATGCATACACTTCAGTATTTATTTTGTGACATTGAGCATCTATGGCTTAGCCCGGAGTACAGCGACATCTGATCGTAATCAATAATCTATGGTCCAATGTTTTCTTTGAGGTATTCCAGTAACTATATCCTTCTGGTGGGTCATATGTTTCTGGTTGAGGATCACTGACTTATGTGTTCCACAAGAGGCTGTCCATACATTGCGGCAATCATTTTGTTTTGTAATTGCAGCATATAAATTACAGCAATAATTCTGTGCCTTTTCACAACTTTTGACCCCCATTCCCCCTTCTTTTCAACAACATGTCAAGAATTCAGGGTTTCCCTGCTCTTAATTATGTCAAATCCTAAACTCCCTGATCCCCAAAAGCATAAACAGTATGGAAAATTACAAAACTTTTTCTGAATAAAATTTTTTTTTTTTTAAATTTAAAACAATTGATGTGTAGAAATCAGTTTTGTTTATGTCAACTTTTGTCATTTATGGATATTCCCTAATTGTATCTGTGAATTACTCAAATCCTATCTGTAATTTCAGGGCATTGCGTATTATGATGTGGTAATCAAAGACAAAATGAAGGCAGCAGGTCTTGGATCAAGTTCTAGCATGGATACACAGAAGAAGACCGAGCTGCAGAAGAAAGTCAATGTAGATCCCAATATTTATTGCCATCTGGGTCATTTAAACTTGCTGCTTGAGGATTTCCCTAAAGGTGATTTAGTTGTTTAATGGATATACAAAATAGACTTGAATATAGTTTGGAATCTATATGCTAGCATTTTAGTTACTGTATCTAGAGTTTCCATATTGGCTATTTCATGGTCAAATATTTGGCACGTTTGACCAATTTATAAATGTTTCTGCACATGAAATTCGGGTGCTGAGATGTTATATCGAACCGATTCTTTTTTATGGATGTGAAGCATGGACTATAAACAAGAAAATTCAAAGTGAATTGGAGGCTAAAGAAATGTGGTTTCTGAGAAGAATGATGAAAATACCATGGACAGCCAAGAAAACTAATGTAGAGGTTCTCATTGATGCTGGCATAAAAAGATCAAACATTAGAGGCAGACAGTCAAGGTTTCTAGGGCATGTGCTGAGAAGAACACAGCTTGAACACTTAATAACCACTGGAAAGATCAAAGGGAGAAGAGATAGAGGTCGACAAAGAGAAAAGCTACTAGATGGGCTTGTATCGTGGCATGGTAGAAGCTCACCAACCGAGCTTATTGACAACACAAGAGACAGAGAGTCGTGGAGAAACATGATCGCCTACGCCAGTCGGCATAGCACTTGATTGATTGCACATGAAATTTATGCTTCTGGAAATTTGTGAATTTTTCCTATTTGAATATGTAAGTGTTTTAAATATTTTCTTATTTAACCTGTAGCAACCCAAAGGCTACAAATGTCAATAAATTTAATCTAGTGATAGAAACCCAATGTCAATAAATTTAATCTAGTGATAGAAACCCAATGTCAATAAATTTAATCTAGTGATAGAAACCCAATGTCAATAAATTTAATCTAGTGATAGAAACCCAATGTCAATAAATTTAATCTAGTGATAGAAACCCAATGTCAATAAATTTAATCTAGTGATAGAAACCCAATGTCAATAAATTTAATCTAGTGATAGAAACCCAATGTCAATAAATTTAATCTAGTGATAGAAACCCAATGTCAATAAATTTAATCTAGTGATAGAAACCCAATGTCAATAAATTTAATCTAGTGATAGAAACCCAATGTCAATAAATTTAATCTAGTGATAGAAACCCAATGTCAATAAATTTAATCTAGTGATAGAAACCCAATGTCAATAAATTTAATCTAGTGATAGAAACCCAATGTCAATAAATTTAATCTAGTGATAGAAACCCAATGTCAATAAATTTAATCTAGTGATAGAAACCCAATGTCAATAAATTTAATCTAGTGATAGAAACCCAATGTCAATAAATTTAATCTAGTGATAGAAACCCAATGTCAATAAATTTAATCTAGTGATAGAAACCCAATGTCAATAAATTTAATCTAGTGATAGAAACCCAATGTCAATAAATTTAATCTAGTGATAGAAACCCAATGTCAATAAATTTAATCTAGTGATAGAAACCCAATGTCAATAAATTTAATCTAGTGATAGAAACCCAATGTCAATAAATTTAATCTAGTGATAGAAACCCAATGTCAATAAATTTAATCTAGTGATAGAAACCCAATGTCAATAAATTTAATCTAGTGATAGAAACCCAATGTCAATAAATTTAATCTAGTGATAGAAACCCAATGTCGCTAACTGTCTACATTGAGGTAGCCATTTGTAGTAATGGACAACAATTTCCCATGTTACCCTTTCATCATGCTCTTATAATAACTATGTGTTAGAGTGATTGTTCCTGAATTTTTTGTGTCGATATAAATACGCTGTCATAATTTATTCAACCTTTGCAAGCCAAACTTCAGTGATGCCATTTTTCTGGAAATTTTCATGGATGACAATTCAGGCGAAGATGATTTTTACGGCTTCTGTGTTGCAGGTGCTGTAGATCCACGTAGGGGGGGGTTTGAGGGGGATGTTAATAATATTTAATATTGATGTAAATTCTATAATTTATGATGAAGAATTTGAGGAGCCGTGTTTTCTACAGATAGGCCTACGGATAACCTTGAACCAGTAAATTCTTTGTGTGCGTTTGTCCACACTATCGATGTTGGCTGCACTACAACATAACACTGAAATACACAAGGAAACAGCATCCATTTATCTATATTGTCTCTGAATTTGAAATCAATATCTCAATAAATAAAAAAGCTATGTCAAAAGCAAGTACGTGCAGAAAAACCAGATGTCATAAAAAATGGCCAGGTGTTAGAGGAAGTAAGCAAAGCATTATTTTTCTCTTGGTTGCTACAGGTTAAACTAATGCAAATATGAAAAATCTGGACACATCAGAAAGCAATGTTGTTTATGGTAGAATTTGTTTCTTTTTCTTTCGTAAAAATGCTACAAGAAATAGAATGCAAAATATTCATGTAACTGTAGTTATTCAAATTATAGATTTTTACCGCATTTCACTGTTTTCAAGTTCATTTTATTGTTTTCATTAGTTTTTGTACACAATTTAAGAGTTTGACCATGTTTTACCTGAAATTTAGTCATAAACAGTTTGGGCTATCTGGCAACCCTGTACTGTAGAAATTAATTTGCGTCTGCAGATGTATGTAGGAGCTAGTTTGGTGTTTTGGTTTAGTATACCATTGCTTATAAGTTGATTTTGTCAAAAAGGGGAGCAAAGAATAGCAACATTATGACCTGCCATGCATGTTGTAAGAGGTGACTAACATGGCTTTGAGTTGGTGTTGACTGTCCCGTCGCATAGGTCAATGTGACTTAAGCAGTTCTGGTAGTATGTGTTCTACTTGAAGTCACAGTTATCGCAGCCAAGCTGTAAATCATGACACAACTAATTCAGTTCTACATTTGCTAATCTGCAGGAATTTGCAAATACAATAGAGTATATCATCATTCTGTAAGAACGATATATTGTTATATATTTTGTTTTTATTTGAACCATTTTTGACGTTGTTAATCCAGGATTTTCTTATCACCTCTTCTCCTTTCTCCCTCAACTGTTTGTTCCTTGCAAAATAGTTTTAGAAAGTGAACAGTGCCTCATTGTATGCCAAAACAAAGCTAGCTTACTACAGTTGAATTTTGTTATAACAACGTGGTCTGTATCGATAAAATATGTTTGCAATAACAGCTATATACAGTACAAACAGTATAGAATAAATATAATTGGGAATTTTGAAAACTGTTGTTATATAGGGAAATATGTTATAACAGAATGCGCTATGGAGAGATTTCACTGTACCTTCTGGAAAGGGGTTCATGGCAACTTGCAAATGTATCTCATTATTCCCGAAGGAATATGTTCGTCTTATGTTCTACGTAACTGAATTGTAAAAGATGCCTCTAACACTCATATTTAAAAAGTGTGGATTCTTCTTTCCATGTTTGTTTTTATTTTTTTAAATGGGGGATTGAAGCCTCTGGCCTAGGCACAACCTAAGACCGGGTTTACATTTAGTGTCTAGCTCTCACAGCCATGTAAAGGTAAGACTTCAGGACCAGTTCTTCCTCCACTCCCAAGACGTACCTATAGTTCTGCAGACAGCCAGACACCCTGTAGAAGGAGTGAGAACAATCTATGGTCAATATTAGAATATTTTAGAATTCATGGAATTGTTATAACTCTGTATCAGATAGGTCACACTGTAAGAATAACTGATGGAATCATAGAATCAGTTGAGAGAGCATCTGTTATACCCTGTAACCATTTCATGTGTTATACCCTGTAACCATTTCATGTGTTATACCCTGTAACCATTTCATGTGTTATACACTGTAACCATTTCATGTGTTATACCCTGTAACCATTTCATCTGTTATACCCTGTAACCATTTCATGTGTTATACCCTGTAACCATTTCATGTTATACCCTGTAACCATTTCATCTGTTATACCCTGTAACCATTTCATCTGTTATACCCTGTAACCATTTCATCTGTTATACCCTGTAACCATTTCATGTGTTATACCCTGTAACCATTTCATGTGTTATACCCTGTAACCATTTCATGTGTTATACCCTGTAACCATTTCAGGCGATAGCTATATTATCTTATTAAATATTAACATCTGAAACTAATTATATGTCGATCATATAAATATTGTGTTTCCACAGCTATGTCTGCTTACCAGAAGTTCCACCATATCCAACCAGATTACTGGAAGGTTAGTAATTAATGTAACATCATTAATGATTTAACAAGATTTGTGTTATGGTTTACAGCTGTGATGTCTGCACCTTTCAACCTGACACATCTAATTTCTGCACGCACGTGTGTTGCCGGGGCCCGAAAGGGGAACAAAGAATAGCAACACTATTTACCTTCCATGCATGTCGTAAGAAGCGACTAAGGAGGTTATGGGATGGAGTTGGCTGACCCATCCCATATAGGGTCAGTGACCCAAATCCATGCTGAAGTCAGATGTGTCAGGCCGAAAGGCTCAGATATCGCAGCAATGCTGTAAACCATGACACAACACATTCCGCTCTCCGGACTACATCCTGCTAATCTGCAGGAGTATGAGAACGAACGCAGAAGAAGAAGAAGATTTCTGCATGGCTTCTGGGTTAATTTGACCCTAATGTTCATCTATCACAAATTAGATGACCATTTGTTAATCCACTTTTGAAAATTCCGTTAGTATTATGTCCTTGTTTATGACTTTGTTAGTGACTAATAAGCCCTATTCCTTATCAAGGAACTCTCAAGAATAGTGCAAAGTGATTTAAGAATTTAGTGTATTAAAGGAATGATTGCTTTTCAGAGTTAAAAAATTATAAGCATGTTTGAAAAAAGATATTTTAAGAAAAGCAAAAATAAATAATGGTTGTTATTTGAAATTCAAATACTTTTTAATAACCACAATTAATTTGACTCTCTTTATGAAAATCTCTTGTTGTCCGGAGCACAACATTTTAAAAATCTATGTCACAATCAATACATGCCCAGTTTGTCCTGCAGTTTCCATAAATTAAGACATAGTTTAAAAAGTGCAGACGTTGTTAAATCGAGGTCTAAGAGTGAAAGACATTTTCGAATGTCTAAAGGGGACATCAGCTGGTAAAGTTTGGGAACCACTGTATTTATGGATGATAATCATTACTAACATCCCAACATTACATTTGTTGTTATTATAATAACTTCCTTCTATTAATACTAAATACTGCTTGTGCCGTTGTTGTTTCCATATCACACAGTTGTGTTTTTACATGGTAGGGTTGTTAGCCCCAAGAAGTGGTAGTGCAGAGTGTCATCTTGCTCAATGACAAGAAGACTCTGTTTTTGCCCGATAAAGAGGGTCTCTTTAAACAATAGTATGGTTAAAAATAATCTCATTGATTTCCTGGCACAAAATATTTATAGACCCAATCTGCAACTGAGTAGGGCGGGGTAGTTGATAGTAACTTTATTGTCACCGGGTTGCTGCGTGCCAGGTTTGACACAATGTCCAGACAAAAAAACATCGAGGTTGTGATTTCTCGCCTGACACTACCGCTCCTTTAGTCTGCCCAGCTGTAGATAAGTGCCTGATGCATAAGTATGGGGAGGTAAAGACAGCAAGAATGGGAACTAGCTACAACACCAAATAGTTGCTGTGGCTTAGTACATGAAGAGTTATCTTCATTCCTGATGGAAGGCTACTGTCATGGGTCCTTTACCTACAACCGACCCCAAGTTAAAATCCTAATCTGGTGGACAAGAATGCCTCGTATAGTATAGCCCCTCCCCTATAATTTTGTCCAGCCTAACCCTGTTAACGTTCTCTCACTAGTTCAGTTGGTATGGTACAAGTAAATTTCACCACATAGTTGAGGTATTTACCTTGTCTATGTTTGTAAATTTCATATTAATCATTTAATAATTGCAATATTTACTTATTTAGTGTTGGGGTTAGGGTTAGTTATGTAAAACACAACTGTTCTAAAATAAATTAATATTTCAATTATTAAATGATGAATATGAAATTTACATAGACATGGGAAATAACTCATCTGTGTGGTGACATCTACTTGTACTGTACCGTTCAGTATAACAACAAATAAATACAGGTTCCATGAGTTCATTATTGAATTTGTACCTCTGTTGATGACGTTCTTTCAATAATATGTGTGTCTGGATGTGTGTCCAGTTTGGTTACATAAGACCATACAAAATGATGCAGAAAGCGGTTTGGTAATCCTGCCAAGACAATCTCCCAGAATAGATGTATAACTTTCAGAAATATGACATGGAGTTTATATTCAACATCAGTATTTATGCAATGAAGGATAACTCATATGAGTTGACGCAGTAGTGTTTATAGTTGGTTATATCCCTTATATATTATTAGAGACGAGAAAGTTCTTCAGGGCAATATAACACCAGTTCAGTTTATTAGTGTTTGTTCCCGAACTCTTACTGAATCTCTCTTGTAGCAGGACAATCAATCAATGTGACGTGTCCTTTACAGAATGTTGTCCTCACTGCCACTCTGTAAGCCTCTCGGTTCTTTGCAAGCTGCCCTATTTCTTCCAGATATGTTCAGAAGATCTTCAATGTCCTGTCCATCGTAGTCTTGGTCTGTCTCTTGTTCTCTTTCCCCGAACTTTTCTCTCCATGATTAATCTTTCTAAACCATTGTGTCTCTTTATATGTCTGCTGACATCACTGTTTTTCCTATGGCTGAGGCCCATTATAGAGGCACAGTGACTCAGGACGTGACAATCCTTTTGACTTGAACATTTGGTTGCATGCCTGGAGCAATAGAGAAGTTCGGCATAACCAGTAGTCAATTGGTGGCAGGGAATGAGTACATGAACCTTATCTTGGCTACAGTGGCTAGGAGCAGTGCATAGGTTGAAACATACCTTCCTGGAGGTGTGATAGTTATTCTCTGGCTCTGTCCCAGGGTGGGCTGAAAATCCACAGAATTCCCAGCAATATAATGCCATCTAATGGCATTAGGTCAAAGGGCATGAGCCCATGGACCGCTGGATCAGCAACCAACCAACCATTTGTACCAATGTCCTAATACAGCCGACAATACACTGATCCTATTTTTATGAATATAAGACGTGGATAATAAATATACGGAAGAGTGGAAGATTAGAAATTATAGGTAAGCAAAGGTACTGAAAAAGTCATTATGAAACGGGAGTTACTGAATAATATCACAACCAAAGTCTGTATTTTTCGACCAGGAGATGAGATACATTACTCATTACATTATAAATAGAAGACTAATAGTGTCTCTGTATTAGTAGTGGTTCGGTAATTGTAGTATGTATTTCGATATTCACTATTATTACTTTCGTATTTGTGTTACACTTGCAATGTATGAGTGTGGATCCTGGATAATCATCAACAAAGTAAAAAATAAAATAGCAACATTTGAAATGAAAATTTCCAGAAAGATCCTCAGAATATCATGGAGCAAAAAGATCACCAATGTAGCCATCCTGAGAGAAATGAAATGTAAAAGAAAACTGGCTAAACAGCATTATTATTTCCAGAAAATTACAATATTTTGGCTATATCAAACGCCATAACAGCCTAGAGAAGATCATAATGGAGGGGATGATGCCAGGGAGACAAAACAAGAGCAGAACAAAAATAAGATAGACGCAAGACATCAAAGACCACCTGAATATGACAGTAACAGAAGCAGCTCAAGACCACCTCCTGAATATGACAGAGACAGTAACCAGCTCAAGATTGACAGAAGTTTCAAAATGTTAAAATCCTGTTCAGGATATGCTACCTCATGATGATGATTTGTGTTACTACAGCCCACACCTAATTGTTAGTTTTTTCCGGCTTTTTTTATAGTAATTGTATAATACTTTTTTGTTAGAATTTTCTGGCTTTTTTGGGGGGTAAAATTGTATACTACTTTTTCCTATGTAAGTCATAAGAGGTGATATCTACAAAGCCTCAAGTAGATTTGCTATGAAGTTAAGTTGGCCACCTCATTCCATGGACGGTCACAGTGATCCGAATAGGCCATGATAACAATGGATACATCTAGTCAAAAGGAGCAGATATCATGGTCAATCTGTAAACTATGATACAACACATTTCATTTTACAGACTACATCCTGCTAACTGACAGGAATATGAGTGTGAACAAACAAGTACATTTGAAGTTGATAACTAGGATAATGTACTACTTACTGTTGCTGGTTTATGTAATAACTCACAAATAATAACATGTTATTATTTGTTAGCTCAGGGGTCGGTAACCTTTTTGCTAACTGTGTGCCAACTTAAGGTTTCAAATTATTCATAGTGCCGACATCAAATATCAAGAAGAATGTGAAGAGTCCAGTTTCATCACATGTGAAGAGTCTGCGTGCCATTTGAAATTGCTTGGCGTGCCAAGTGTGGCACTTGTGCCATAGGTTGCAGACCCCTGTGTTAGCTGTTAGTTAAAACCAGTAACAATATTACATAATCCTTGTTATCACTTTTTGATTTTGTTAATGCGGCACTATCCACCTTTTCGGATATCCTCTGAGAGTTTGGTTATTTTTATTTGAAATTGACAATTTAGTTTTTGTTCTGATATTTGGAACATGATCTTGATCATTGACATGGTAGCATTTTGTCATTGTTAGGATGGAGCATTTCTATATGGCCTTGGATTGGTGTACTTTCACTTCAATGCCTACAAGTGGTAAGTCTCTGTGTTAGTAACCATTTTCCTCCTAATCAGTCATCCTCATCATCATACTCATCTAAACTGCTCAAACAGAATAGGATGTGATCATTATGGGACACATTTAAAAAAATCATAACATATCCTATTCAGGATGTCGCCATCAACCCAGAGATCATTTGGCTATAGTGATTTTCTAGGCAATATAAATACGTTCAGTAGTTTGTCAATGCTTTCTGTATGGTGCAGATGGATAACTGCCTGTGGTGGGATTTTTTCTTCAGCGTTAATTCTCAAATTCCTACTGGATTTCTCTTGTAACAGGACAATGGTCCTACAAGATTTCCAGTTGGATGTAGTCCAGAGAATGGAAATGCGTTATGTTGCCGTTTTATTTGCGCCAATGGCCCAACAAATCCGTCTTCGGCGGGTGGTGGGATTTGGACCCAGTACCTAAGCTGTCACAGACATACTCTGTACCATGCAGCTCCTTTGTATAATTAATTAGGTACTATGATCGCAGTCCAACCCCCATTTACGTTCTTGTTTCCCATAAGTGCTACCTACATATTTTATGGTTAATTGATCTAAATATTATATAAATTAAAAAATAAATAATTAATTGAAATAGTCGATTTTTAGGGCTAGGGTTAGTTATGTTTTACATAACTAATCCTAACCCTAAATATAATTATATTTAAGTTAATGATGAACTTAAACTGATAAACATAGCCAAGGAAAATAATTACACAGGTCGGCAGTAATTAGTGCAATGGGGGGGGGGGTGGACTGCGATCATAGTACCATTAATTATTTTCTACTCGATATCCTGTCTTCAATATTGTTAAAACAAATGTGTGTAAGACACATTGTCTGTCTTCCAAGAATGTTCTATCTTAGAATACGAATCAGTCACACCTGACATGGCAAATCTGGCACAGGTTTGTCTCATCTGTTGTGTTATGAATTGTGACTAGGTTATCATTAGCGTAAACCAGACAGGTACATAGGTGCTCCAATCCCCGTCTTAATAAACCCATCAGAATGTAGCGGCTGACAGTTCCAGTTCAATATTGATTTACCAGTTTCTTTGTAAATCTAATTTGTTTTTCTTTACGGCTGTTGTGTTTTAATCATACTTTCTCCTACAGAATCATACATTTATCATTCTCTCTTTCACAGAATCATACATTTATTGTACTGTCTCCCTCAGAATCATACATTTGTCATTCTCTCTTTCACAGAATCATACATTTATTGTACTGTCTCCCTCAGAATCATACATTTGTCATTCTCTCTTTCACAGAATCATACATTTATCGTACTGTCTCCCACAGAATCATACATTTGTCATTCTCTCTTTCACAGAATCATACATTTATCGTACTGTCTCCCACAGAATCATACATTTGTCATACTCTCTTTCACAGAATCATACATTTAGCATACTGTCTCCCACAGAATCATACATTTCTCACCAAATTTGGTTATGTTTTGTTATTGAAGGACTCAATTACTACAGGACTTAATTACTACTTAAGGACTAAAACAGCAAATTAGAAAGAGCCACCAGTTTCGAATACATTGGTTGGGGTGCAAATGGAACGCAATGCTTTTGGCGGACCCAGATAACCAAGATCCCAAATGTACCTCCTCGCAGTGCACCCTGGAAACAGAAATACAGCGGCGGGTGCTGATTCTGACAAAATTATTTGGGGATCGTGTCCGAGAATGTGGAGGTAGCAGACGGAAAGAGATTTGACTGCATAAGAGACAATCAATATCTCAGACACCCAGAACTAACAAACGCAGCGGCACTGTCGACATACAGTAATGCCAGTCAGTCAAGTCCGAACATTGGAGGGGCGGCCAATAAATAAGGCACCAAAAAAGGTAGATGCATGGTGAGAGATGAATAGATTTCATAATGAGTACAATGAAAGGGCAGAACAGCGCTAAAGCGCAGCGCCAACTGCAAATAGAAAGGGACAGCACTCTAAGGGAATGGGAACTACAAGCTCTGTTAGCTCGACACGAGTTTCTAGTTACCTATGCTCCTTATGGCAGAAACCCAGACCCAATCATGGGCGTCCGACAAAGCAAGAAGACCTGGCCTAACTCTAACGTCGAGCCTTCCTATACCGGAAACATGCTTGCGAAGAGAAAGGGCTACGTACCCGATGGGCTCAGGCACAAAAGGGACAACGATGGCAGTCCTGGCCTAACTCTACTGTCAAGCTTTCTTATACTGGAAAAACACTTGCAGAGAGAAAGGGTTCAGTACCCGATGGGCTCAGGTGGTATTGGGACAAGTTTGCTCAGCTCGAGAACGCCTTGCTCTCAAACACGTGGTGTGAGACTTGAACTTGGGCGAGGGGGTCACGATGTCGGTGAACAACACCTCGAGTAAGAAGGCGAAAGAGCCAAGGTCCAACTCTTCTGTTGTGTTCTTCCTCCAACGGAACCAGGCTCGTGGATGAGAAACGGTTCAGTACCCGATAGGCACAGTACGTCCAATTACACGAGGAAGTTCATAGACGGTGGAACACCTCGTGCGAGATAGACGTGAACGACAATTGTCTAGGCGAAGAGTCACTACACACTCGCATGCCCGGTGACAGATAGACAAATTGTCATGGACTAGAGAAGCCTACTGGAATTAAAGACATGACGAAAACGGATGTGCTGGACCTCGGTCGTCCAGACCACAGAGTGGCAAACCGAGGTGCAAATAACACAGTTTTACTGTGGAACATGTAGCACAATGTACTTCATGCTCCCCGGTGGAAATCCCACGATATATTCGTTGTGGTTATATGAGAATGAACGAAGAAGAAGAATACATTGGTTCTCTTATCAACAGTAACAGTGATTGCTAAGAAGACGTCAGATGGAGGATGGCTATCATGTCAAAGAAGCTGATACAAATGAAAGACATATGGCTGAGCTACTGTATAACAATAAAACTAACATTCCTAAGAGCTTGCATATTCCCAGTGGCAATATATGAGTGTTAATTCTGGACAATCACCAACAAAGTGAAAAATAAGATAGCAGCATTTGAAACAAAATGTTACAGAAAAAAATCCTCAGAATACCATAGACCAAAAAAGAACATCAATGTAGCCATCCTGAGAGAAATTAATGTTCAAGAGAACTGGTTAAACATCATGGTTCTTTTCAGAAAAGTACAATATTTTTGGCCATATCAAACGCCATAACAATAGAGAAAACCATAATTGAGGGGATGGTGCATGGGAGATGACCAAGAAGAAGATGGACCGCAAAACATTAAAGACCACCTGAACATGACAGAAACAGGAAGACTGGTTCAAGATCTGCACAAGTTTCGAAAGGCTGTGATGACTGCTTTCCTGTTCAGTATATGCTTGCTACCTGATGATGTTGATTACTTCCTTTAATAATTCTTTCTTCGTACAATGTTTTGTTACAACCTCTTTGTTCATTTTTTTCTCATTCCATGATGTTCTCCCTTATTCTTCTATATATTTACATCTCAAAGGCATCAATTATGTCTTCTAATTGTCAGTTTATTGTCCATGTTTTTGAGCCTTACATTAATATATAATAAATATGGCATTTTATAATTCTCATTTTTAATTTATTTGTAATTTCTTTAGATGTTAATATATTCTCCGATTCTCCTCTGAACCTCAGTTTCACATCTGCTATCATTTGTATGTGTCAGAGAGATATTGATAATGTTCTTCTTGTTGCAGTTTCTCTCATAAATGTTTATGTTTAGCGATTATTCTTCTGTGACTGCTAATTGTCATATTTGTGTATTTTGGATTAGGTATTAGGTATGTTGATTATCCTCTTCGCACACCGGACACGTCTATATGTGCTCAGATCTCCGCTTCAGTAAATCTCTCAGGGTATAACGGCTGATGGTTCCGGTTCTTTGTTGGTTCACTGCTCTTTTGGAAATCATTGTCAGGGGTTCTGTGTTTTTTGGATATTTTTTATCTAGTCCATTTTATTTACTTGATTGTCGAATTGATCTATTAGTCTTTGTATCTTTCTAATCTTCATCTGTTGTTGGTCCTTTACATTTCTTTTGGGACGTACGTGGTAAGGTCTCAGTCGTTTACACAGAAACCAGCCAACATTCATTATTACAAGAGAAAAGTCAGAAACTGGAAATGTGTGGCTGGGTTGAGACCATTGGAAATATAGGAAATTTGTTCGCTAAATTAAGTTGGGCCCAATTCATAACGTGTTTTGATTATTTGGATTCCCCCGTCTCGTGCGCCGTCACATACTTTTTGTATAATTAATATACAAAATATATTGGTAATCATCCTTCGTCAGCGTTCATTCTCACACTCCCACTGGATTTCTCTTGTAACAAGACAATGATTCTACAAGATTTCCAGTTGAATGTAGTCCAGAGAATGGAAATGCGCTGTGTTGCCGTTTTATTTGCACCAATGGCCCAATCGTCGGTAATCATCCGTCTAAACCAATGTTTCCGAACTTGTCGCCCACGCCCCCCACAATTTTTCTTCTTCTTCTTCTGCGTTCGTCCTCAAACTCCTGCAGATTAGCAGGATGTAGTTCTGAGAACGGAATGAGCTGTGGCGTGATTTACAGCATTGCTGCGATATCTGCGCCTTTCGGCCTGACACATCCGACTTCAGCATGGCTTTGGGTCACTGACCCTATATGGGATGGGACAGCCAACTCCATCCCATAACCTCCTTAGTCGCCTTTTACGACATGTGTGGAAGGTAAACCGTGTTGCTATTCTTTGCTCCCTTTCGGGTCCCGGCAACACACGGGCGATTCAATTCTTTAATACTAAACGAAATATGTATACGTTACATAGGGAGCGTCAACATGTTGGGAAACACTATTCTATAGTGACTTTTAAAAAACTTTTCATGGGATTTTCATTGGCTGTCGAGACAGTATATACACAGAGTGACCAATGAAATGACGGAAATAGTCAAATGCATTAATTTAGAAGGATGATCCCCGATGAGCCAGCAGGATTGTATAATTGACGAAAGACACGAGTACAACCACGAGTCCTCATGTGACCTTGTATTTCACCGTACTAAATTAACCTTTCGAGGCTTCCAGTGAGTAGCGCAGGCCAAGGAAAACGTTACACCTGTGTCGATATTAGGTCAGCAATATATTTAGGTGTTCCAAAATAGACAGCGTCGAGTCTCGACAAATTTGTCGCAGGTGTGCATCATTTTTAATCGTCTTTTGACCTAACTTGTTGTATTATTGCGTCTAGTAGTTTCAGGTCAGTGCCTAGGTGTGGGTTTTAAATTGTAAAAACTTCTATAGAGAGAACTAGAATCAGGCTTATGTAGCGGTATTGGTATGAATGCTTACCGTGTGAATGCCTATCGACTACGCCTAATAATGTTGTACTCGTAGAGAGTTAACACCATGCCTAGGCACGCATGACCCTTAACCTTGTATGCGCTTTACGTCGTCTGTTGCTAACTTTAAGTAAACATATTAACAAACATATTGTAGCATCATAGAAGTTGCACATCATTGGTCATATATAACCCAGTCGTGTTGACTAGATTAGGGCGCTTTGTTTGTTGAGTGCTGGATTCGACTAGGCCATCTTGGGATGCCTAGTCACGTCACTTTCAACTTAGTCCTAAGAATGAATTTTTGGATATATCACGACGCTGGGTGCGGACGGGGAACTGACGAAAAGTACTTGAGCCTTGACGAAAATGACGAAAAGGCTGACGAAAGTTTGCTGAAGCTTGTTTTTAATCCCGGGACGTACTGTAGATAAGAAGAGTCGATTCTCTCTGGGAAGTTTCCAAGTCTACATCAGGTTCCCACCTCAATTGCTCTGTTGCTCAAGTCAGATTGCTCTGTTGCCCGGGGTACTCCGCGGGGAGGAGTATCAAGGTCTGAACCAGTATGAGCCCTGGTCCTGGAGATTAGAGCGCGATCTACCTGGTGTATGGACACATACACTCTCTGCCGTCGCGCCAAGCCCTTCTCTAGGTTAAAGGACATGCTATTGTATCTCATGTAGCGTCGCTCAACTTGGCTGATACTGCTGGCCATTGGTCGCTTTGCGCATACTTTGTATCGGCATATATATATATAATATGTGACGTACTATATTTTACTGTATGAGGGAGGCGTTTGAACCCTCACACCCGTGACTACGGGCTTGAATCTGTCAAACTCCCACACTCGTGACTTCGAGTTTAAACCCGTCAAACCCCCACACACGTGACTACGGTGTTAAACCCCAACAGACGTGGCTACGGTGATAAACCCCAACACACGTGGCTACGGTATTAAACCCCAGCACACGGGACTACGGTGTCACACTCCCACAAGTGAATACAGCCCGAGGCCAAATCCGGCCCGTGTACCTCAGCATCCACACTCACAGTACTATGTACAGAAAGTAAAGAAGCTTTCATTCGTGACGCTTTTGTTTCTTCTTCTTAGGCGTTCAGTGTCAAGCTGGATCTCTCTTGTAGCCGGACCATGGTACTACTATATTTCCAGCAGAATGTCGTCCAGAGAATGGTAATGCGCTGTGCCGCCGTTTAATTTGCGCCAATGTCTTGACTTGTCCGTCTTCGGCGGTACGCTTTTGTTTATTATTGTGCCTTTCCTTATTATATTTGGATTTTCTAATCAAAATCGTCACGGCCCACCTACAAAATGTACGATATAATAAAAAATCAGCCTGTCAGGTCATGTTTACTGTCTGTACACCTGTAGTTACTTAGACACGGTCACTAATCAATGTGTACCTAAATAAGGTCCATTGTGTATAAGATTCTAAATATTATTTGTAAATAAAAAATTTTTTTTGTTGAACATAAGTAACAAGAAGTAAAAATTTTTTATGTTTATAGTTATTCTTCTTCTTCTGCGTTCGTTCTCAAACTCCTGATTAGCAGATTATCAGGATGTAGTCCGGAGAACGGAATGTGTTGTGTCATGGTTTACAGCATTGCTGCGATATCTGCGCCTTTCGGCCGGACACATCCGACTTCAGCATGGCTTTGGGTCATTGACCCGATATGGGATGGGGCAGCCAACTCCATCCCATAACCTCCTTAGTCGCCTATTAAGACATGCGTGGAAGGTAAACAGTGTTGCTATTCTTTGCTACCCTTCCGTGCCCCGGCAACACACAGGCGGTTTATAGTTATTAAGAAGCAATAGCCCTTCACTAAATATTCCAGTATTTGTGGAGGCCCATCCTCTAGCAATAGTACCTCACTAAATATTCAAGTATTTGCGGAGGCCCATCCTCTAGCAATAGTCCCTCACTAAATATTCAAGTATTTGTGGAGGTCCATCCTCTAGCAATAGTACCTCACTAAATATTCAAGTATTTGTGGAGGTCCATCCTCTAGCAATAGTACCTCACTAAATATTCAAGTATTTGTGGAGGTCCATCCTCTAGCAATAGTACCTCACTAAATATTCAAGTATTTGTGGAGGCCCATCCTGTAGCAATAGTACCTCACTAAATATTCCAGTATTTGTGTGGACATTCTGTATTCAGAGAAACTGAACTTTCTGAACTTTAATTGATTCTCAACTTTTGACCGTTATATGAGAAATGTCAACTGTTGCCCCCCCCCTCTCTGACCAGGTCAGTATGCAGCATGACTTCTATCGCCAGCTTTTGACAATGTTGACAATTACCATGACCATCTTGACCCTCGAGTTGACCCCGTCACTTTCAAATTCAAATAATCTATTCAAAAACTTTTGAAATTGTTAGTTCAACAACCTTGATTGCAATTGAAAAGAAATTTATTTACATTGTGGAAACTATGTAGGGGCTATCGGAACGTCGCCTTCCGTGGAGACTCCAAAAGAAATCTCAAGGCTGTAATACATGTAGTTTATTTAAAGAATGAGCCCTTCGCTAGATCCACAACTTGCACAGAGCATCAAAACTCTGAGCATGGACGATGATTGTAAATCCATTAGAGATATCTGTCTTTTCTCTGCTTTTGCCTGACAGGATTGAACGACCATCGGTTTTCTGGCTATGGCCCGTTTGGTCACTTGATATGCTGTAAAAGTAATCAGAGGTAGGGTTAAAGGTGATCACCCCCACAGCAAATTTTAGCATGGTTTTTAGTAATTTGAGTTTAGCCAAAAGTTGGGTAAAATAGTCCATGTTAACAATTTTGCACAATAGGTTTTATAAAAATCCGCCATGTTAACGTTTTTTTAAAGCAAAACTTGGGTAAAATCCACCACTGTAAAGTTTTTACAAAGTTTTTTTCACAAAAGGTGGGAAAATCCACCACTTTAACGATTTTTTTTCCACAAAAAGGTCATCATATTTCTCATTAAAAAGAGGGACGGACTTACACACGCAATCTGGCAAATGTCTTTTTCGGGGGTGGGGGGGGGGGGTAAAAACCTTCTCCATATTGAAAACGTATCTACTACCCTGATTTTTTATTTATTTTCAAAATAATACTCCTGTTTCACTCCATCCTGCATTTGTTTCTTAGTCCTTCTAATGTATCCTTCTTAGTCCTTCATATTTAATGTTTCTTAGTTTTTGTCCGTGTTTCTATATCTATTCTATCTGTATATGTTTTATGTGTTTTTTTTACGTGTAGAGAAATCTAGGAGTATCTAGTCCAGAGAACGGAATGCTGGGCAACATGATTTACTGGCAGGCTGTGATATATTTGCCTTTTGGTCTGACACATCCGACATCTTCATTATCTCGTTTGGGCCAGTTTAAGCTACGGGAGAGAAGAACAGCTGGCTCCATTTTCAAACGTTCTTAGTCGAGAACCAGACATGTGTGTCGCTGGGGCCCGAATGGGGAGCATTGAATAACAACTCTGTTCACCTGTCGTAAGAGGTGACTAAGGAGGTTGTGGGCTGGAGATGGCTGCACCATAGCATATAGGGTCAAAGCGACTCAGAAGCGATGCTGAAGTCGGATGTGTCAGGCCAAAAGACGCAGATATCGCAACAAGGCTGTAAATATGGCACACATTATTCCATTCTCCGGACATTGACACCCTGCCAATGTGCAGAAATGTGAGAATAACAAGAAGAAAGAGAATGGTTTAGAAGGTGTAAAAGATTGACTTATTTGTACTTGGCCTACCCCCATATATACAGTTCTGTGAACTTATTGGAATTGTACTTCACATTTTGACGCTATTTACTTGTTCAGTGATTTTCATTGGACACTTCGTATCGACAGCCAATGAAAGTCATTGTAGAAATCAGTCACATTTGAAGGATGATTCCTGTGAGCTTCCTCAGGACTGTATGATGGATGAACTCAATGGAGGATGAATGATGATTTATTGTTGGTTCAGTATATCATCCGTATCTCAATTGTTCGTACTGAAGACGTAGATGAAATGGGAGAGCGAGATTCGGTGGGTGTTGAATGTCCCTCACCTTAGAGAAAATTAGTATATATATTTCCCGTGGCTCTCTGGACGAGTCTGTGACCCCTCCCCCACCCCCACTAATTTCATAATGTTCTACTGTGATCTCTTCAAATCTCCGTGACCCCCAGGAGGGCCACATGTCCCACGTTGAGAAATACTTATATACAGTATAATGCCCATGTATGTGATTACTGTTGTTATTGTTATTATTTTTATTATTCATTTGTAGCATATCCTATTCAGGACGTAGCCATCAGCCTAGCATTTGTTGACTGTAGTCATTTTATAGGCGTTATAAATACTCTATCAGTTTTCCATTGCTTTCTGAATGGTCCGGATTCACAAACGTCTGCGTCGGGATTCGAGCCCGGTTCCTTGGCCGTAACAGACGCGTTATGTACAACGTCACCACAGATACTTTTGTCTTCCTCTCATACCTTGTTTCTTGTCATACTGATCAACTTGTGCTTCTTTTCTTCCTATCACCACCATACCTTATTGTGTCTCTATGTACAATTTGCTGTGGTATTTTTGTTTGTCCCGATGACGGTTTTTTAGTCGAAACGTCTCTTGTCTCTGTGTCTGGTTGTTAGGTTGTTTTATTGACTTATATTTATAACACTTTTATAAATCTCGTACATTTTTACATTTGCTGTTTGTTACCCCCGCACCCTCCACCTTCCCCCATTTCCATTTTTCGGTTGTTACCCGACACTGGTGGTTTATCTCTGGAGAGTACTGACAGGAATCTGAATTGTTGCAGACATCATTCCTTCCTTGTCTAACGGTTTAATCGTGACCAACACAATATAGGACTTGTGGGCTAAACTGGAAATCATCCTTCTAACGTTACGCATTTGACTTTTCACTAGATTTTCATTGACTTTCAACTCAAGTATACACAACGTAATCAATGAGAGCCATGATAAAAGTCCAATGCTATGTGAGAAGGATGATCCTCCGATGAGCCAGATGGGCTGTGTGTCTGACGATCACAGTTTAATGGCTACCTGTCAGGATTCCTGACTGAAAGTCACCTTAAACTAGGCCACATTTTACAAACAGATACACACAAAGAAGTATGGATGTGGGGCATTCAGCTGGGCAAGAGTGACGGACGGAGGGACCGCATTCTCCTTTCAAAAAATAATTTGAAACATTGAAGGGCTACCGTAGACCAACGGTTCTCAACCTTCCTAATGCAGGGATCCTTTAATACAGTTTTTTTAGTGTTGTGCTGATCCCCCTCCCCAAACCATAAAATTATTTTCGTTGCTACTTCATAATATGTGGTTTCCAATGGTCTTAGGCGACCCTGTGAAAGAGTAGTTCGAAACACATAGGGGTAGCGACCCACAGGCTAAGAACCGCTGCCGTAGACGATAATCATGTTTGGTAGTGATTGTGGGCGTAGACTCTTATGCCGGAGAAAGTGGGGGGGGGGGAGGGAGAGGAGAGGAATCACTGTTAGGAAATTCACATTATTTTTCTATTTCTTCTTCTTTAGTTCTCCTGGAACATGCTTATATCTCGAGTGTTGTTTCTTCTATTTTGAACTTGTACAGAACAATCTACATTATAAACCGTATCATATTGGATGATCATGTGTGTTACCGAGGTCCGAGACCGGATAAAGATTACCAGCACCACGACCTGCCACGAATGTCGTAGGAAGCGACTGAGTAGGTTCTGGAGATAACGATGGTTGTACCCATCAGATAGAGTATCAAAGTATCAAAAGGAAGCCTTGCTGAAGTATCACTGTGCACTCAAGCCACAGGCGCCCACAGTTCCACGCTCGGAAAGCTGTTGACAAGAAAGGGTGGGGGAAATCGATAAACGTTGAAGTAAAAAATATTGCTTTTTTATCCACTAATGGAATTGTTTGAGTTTGAAATTGTGGGTTTTTATTTAAAAAATGGGAAACAAATTATGCCGTTCTTTCGTGAGGGTGACATAATGATGATTTTGACATAATTAAAAGGGAGTGACATGCTTTAATTCTTGACAGGTTCTGGAGGGGGTGGGGTTGCGGGTAAAAGTTATACAACAAAAACTGGACGGTCCCTAATTGACTTAGAAGGGAACCATGAATCTTTCCCGTATATACATTTTTACAGGAAAGTCTGTGGAAGAAAGATGATGTTAGAGAAGGGATGTTCTATGTTTGTGTTCCTGATGATTGTGTTCCTGATGATTGTGTTCCCTCAATACGTTACTTGTACGGGATGCTCGTTGTTGTTCGTTGTTGTAATAGTCCTTGTCTCAATTGATCCGTTGTCAATGACTTGAGTACACAGGTTGAATGTCTTGACGCGATACGTATTTTTTTGGAAGGGGCAGGGGGGGGGGGTGTGGTTGATCAAGCATGGAAAAATATGTTTATTTAAATTGCAATGCGATTCGGTGCCGCTAGAATGGACCTGGTTCAATTCCCGTTAGCTGTAAGAATTATTTGCATTTATCCTCATGCTCCCTACTTTAAATTTACTTGTAAGAAATAGGTCGGGTAGAAACAAGTTGGCCGAAGTTCAAAAAATATATTCAAAATGAAAAAAAAAACCACACATACAAAAACAAACAACATTACAAATGTTGGCAGTGCAGATACATACACGAATAATACATATAGAAACGTATGCCACCTTAGTGACACTGGAAACTGCAGCTGTCTTCCCAATGTTTATAATTGTTACATGGTATGTTTCCGTAAAGTGTTTTTTTTTTATATAGAAATAAAAATGACACATTCTATCTTCATGTTAAAAATACATTCATTATAAATATGTCATCTCGTACAGTTTTTGTTCCAACCCTTCATGTTTTATGTGTTTAACATCTGATTGGTTGAAGCAGGGAAATCCCGACATAGTTTTCACATCGAGGCTTTGAAATTACCACCGTCTGCAACTCTGTTCTAGTTCTCTGATCGAGAATGAGGGCGAAGACCTCAATTCACTGGGCATGCCCAGTGACCTTTCCTTATTTGGCATCACGACCTTTTAGCCCAAAAGGTTCGGGCACGGTCCTTTATGTTTGTGTGTGCGTACGTGCGTTGGTACTGGACATCATTTCAGCTGAGGGGAAGGTGAAAGCAGATGTGGACTAATTTTTGTTAACGGTTTTCAGAAGGTGGATATTTTTTTGGGTTATACTTTCGCTTCGTCATTGTTTAAGACGGTAGACTTAATTGAATAGAACAGCTTAGCAAGGAGAACATTAACGGTGTCGTTGCTTACTGTGCCTCTTCAAAGAGATGGTAAATAGGTCTGTTTTGGGCCTCATATTACCGGAGTGTAGGTCTTCTCTAATAGTTTTCTAGTTCAGTGCATTATTCAGTCCCGTCGGTGTGTACGTTTGGAGACGGCATTCTCATGAAGGTATATCGACCTTCAACTTGGATGAAAATAGTGTAATCATGGCCCGTGTTTGCTAGTGTGTTGTTAAACAAATCAGATTGTGTGTTGTTTCTGACTAGTGCATATTCGCAACTGATTATGGCGTGGATTTCAGCTTTCAGCATTAACTGAGCTTACCAAAGTTTGGTTTCTGTAGTGCAGTTCAGGATTATCTCACCAGTCCAGTGTTTGTTGCCTAGTGGATGCACACTTGCAGGCAAGGCATCGATCTGCCCGACCACCGAACATAACCCTCTCTTGCATGTGCCTAGGATTTGTACAATGATCTGAGAGAAGCTGAATGATTTCCCAGGCAAGTAAACACGACAATACGTTATCAAGCATTCAAATTCCTTTTCTCCCGTTTACTTGCTAGAACTATCTGTTATTATTATTGATTATATTGTTTTGTATACGCTCGTTATTTGTGCATGCATGCATACACACCCCCTCATCGCCCAGTCTATTGTTATCTTGTTAATACAGTGTCACCCGTATATTTTCTACCGGATTCATATATGGATTGTGAATGATGTATTGTATATCAGGAATTGGTAAAATACGGCCCGAGGCCAAATCCGGCCCGCCAGGTCATTTTCACTGGTCCGGCATGCTGATACTGATACTAAAAAATGCGGATCCCAATCTACAGTAAATCGACAAATGTATTCCAACACATACACTAATACACATGTTAAAGAAAATGTGGTTGTGATGAAGTTGAAAAGGCGTAAAAATGGTTACTTCATTACTCTATCCACCCAAGGAAGTGGCACACCGTCTGCAGTGAACAGCCTACTCTGTAAACAAGACGTCGCAATCGGGGTTCGAACCCGTGACCATTTAACACAAAGAGAACAAACTTATCACCATGTCAGGGCAGATAACGGTTTGTCAAATCTTCTATTAGAATAATATTATCGGGTGTAATATACCACCACTAACTTCACTAATTGGTATGTGGTTATGCCTAGTTTAGTTTAGTTTCGCCTTGTGTTGCAGCGGTCTATACTTTTCCAGTGTGTTGGTTATTTTCTAGCACTAACTATGTATCTGTCTCTTTAGTTAGAGGGCATGAGCCCATGGATCGCTGGATCAGCATGTATTTTAGTTAGACAGGTTTCAGGAGTACGTGTGGTGTCAGGGCAGATAATAAATGGATACAGTGGGGGGAAGGTGACATTTTGCACTCCCTTTCTCCTGTTTACTTGTTAGAACTGTCTGTTATTATTTTATTATACTGTTTTATTTATATGTTCGTTATTTGAGTATACACCCCCTCATCGCCCATGTATTATGATGTTTAGACGGGACGCTGGGATGAACATTGGTTAGAGATTCACGGAATATTAACTTACTAGAGGAAGATTGGGGGGGGGGGGGCGATTATGGGGTAGAATTAGCAAGAAATACAATCAAGGAGATACGGAAACTATCATTATATATATATATATAACTTTTCGTCATCAGCAACTCTTATGGGGATACATGGAGTGTATCTCCGTCAGTTCAGAAGCTCATTAATCAGTTGAATTTCCATCGATTTCTGAATCGATGTTGACACATTCTGATCAAACATTTGGGTGTTCGATCTCTTCCAGCATACAACGAAGAGAGTCCATATTGGAGGTTCCTTTGGCATGCTGGTTTCACAAACCCCGCAACCCCACAAACTACTCGTTCGCGAGTTGATTTAAGATCCTTTTATTCGCAAGATCGTGACCCTTCCTGTTTTGTGACCCCCTATCCAGTTGTTGTTTGTAACATATAATTGGAAATACATATTTAAAAAAAAATATTTTTGACCATGTAACTTTAATTGCTTCCTCCCTTTTGTTCTATTCTTCATAATCGTGGTTAGTAACACTGCTTTGGTTTGTACAACCGAAAGTTTGGTTCGGAGCTCGGTTTGTATATAAAGAGCTAATGGTCGTTAGATCCCGCGAGCATTTTTTTTTTCTTAACTCGCATGGCGCACGCACATGTTATTATGAGAGCTTGGACACGTATGATTTAAGGAAGAGTGTTTAAGATTAAAAAACATGTGTTTTGAGCTAAGGGTAGGATATTACAGGTGGTATGATTTGCCCTTTTAGCTAAAGGTATATTATTACAGGTGGTATGATTTACCCTTTTAGCTAAAGTTATATTACAGGTAGTGTGATTCGCTCTTTCAACTAAAGGTAGAATATTACAGATTTGTCCTTTCAGCTAAAGGTGTATAATTTATAAAGGTAGGTCCCATGGCAGCAACCTGCCATCGGGGGGGGGGGTGGAGAAAACTCTTTATGCACTAAAGCCACAGCAACTGTTAGGTGGGGGATGGGGCGGCCAGTTCCCTTCCTTGATGGGTCGCTGTTTATCATGTGTCAAGTACAGATTTACAGCTGGGTCGATTGGAGGAGCAGGTGAGAAATCACGACCTGGATTATTTTTTGTTGTTGCCTGGAGGTGGTTTAAAATCTGGTATGCTGTAACCCGGTAACAGTAAACAGCCTCCCCTTTAACATAGACTACCGTGCTCCTCTTTCATCTAAAGGTAGGATATTACATGTGGTAAGGCTTGCACTTTCATCTAAAGGTAGGATATTACAGGTGGTAGTGCTTGCACTTTCATCTAAAGGTAGGATATTACAGGTGGTAGTGCTTGCACTTTCATCTAAAGGTAGGATATTACAGGTGGTAGTGCTTGTACTTTCATCTAAAGGTAGCATATTACAGGTGGTGACAGTTGCACTTTCATCAAAAAGTAGGATATTACAGGTGGTGAAAGTTGCACTTTCATCTAAAAGTAGGATATTACAGGTAGTGGAATTTGCACTTTCATCTAAAAGTAGGATATTACAAGTGGTGAAAGTTGCACTTTCATCTAAATGTAGGATATTACAGGTGGTGAAAGTTGCACTTTCATCTAAAAGTAGGATATTACAGGTGGTGAAAGTTGCACTTTCATCTAAAAGTAGGATATTACAAGTGGTGAAAGTTGCACTTTCATCTAAAAGTAGGATATTACAAGTGGTGAAAGTTGCACTTTCATCTAAAAGTAGGATATTACAGGTGGTGAAAGTTGCACTTTCATCTAAAAGTAGGATATTACAAGTGGTGAAAGTTGCACTTTCATCTAAAAGTAGGATATTACAAGTGGTGGAAGTTGCACTTTCATCAACAGGTAGAATATTACATGGTGGAAGTTGCACTTTCAGCTGACATGTAGGATATTACAGATGGTAGGATTTGTACTTTCAGCTGACATGTAGGATATTACAGATGGTAGGATTTGTACTTTCAGCTGACATGTAGGATATTACAGATGGTAGGATTTGTACTTTCAGCTGACATGTAGGATATTACAGATGGTAGGATTTGTACTTTCAGTTAAAAGTTGGGTATTACAGTTTACGAATTACAGGGTTTACGGATTTTATATTTTAAAACTAAAGATGGGATGGCAGCTGATGCGGTTGTTAACTTCAAATTAGGGAGTGGCAGCTTGGATAGTAACATGTTTGGATTGTATACTGAAAGTTTATATTATGCGTTAATGTGTTGGGCATAATGTGGTCAGTTGTTTGTCGATGTTCACACATACTTAAATATCGACTTGTAACATACCGATTTATAAAAAGTACTACACAAGACAACGAAAGGAAACACTAATAATAAACGTATGCGTTTGTTTTATAAAGTGTATTGCCCCTTTGTTGTCTTCCGCCCTGGAGAAGGTTTTTTAGTCGAGACGTATCTGTCGATATGTCTCGTTATTAGTATCTTTAAAAAAAATATAAATATTTGTAACAAGTGTGTCTATTTTCGTTCATTGTAACATTAGTCGTGTGTTACACAGCCATCGCATTCTCAACATCGGGTTGTTTCCCAACACTAAAGTGTATCTCTTACAAAAATTGGCTCTGTCCAATCTTCCTGCAATGAAGGTGCTAAATAGGACATTGATGCTTTGTAGGAAGAAAATGTCTTGAGCTGTCAGCAACGTTACCACTGATATTTCAGAAATTAACCCATATCACTCTTTAAAAAAAAACCAACAACCCAGATAGTGTTGTGATTCACAACGTGGGCAATTTCAATGCTCAGGTGGGCAATTTCGAACAACATTTTAGGAATAATTCAATTTAGGAATATAAAAGAAATATGTATATGTTACATAGTTCCAAAGGGCATCAGCATTTTAGAAAGAAGGGTGGGGGCATGGTTAAAAAAAATTGTTGGGAAACACTGATGTAGTGCATATAAATAAGGCCATGGCCTCATATATGTTGGCGGTAAGGGAAGCGTGTTTGCCGTGAAAAAATGGCCATACGGTATTTTTTTGTGTGTGTGTGCATTTACATGGTTTTTGACTTTTAGTCACCTTTTTAAAAAGAAAAAAATTGTTACGAGTGAAAAGGTTTTTACCCGTCTTTTAGCTAAATTCTTATATTTGAAGTCGCGCCCGTGTGTTTCCGTGGCCTGAAAGGGGAGCAAAGAATAGCAACACTGTTTACCTTCCACACATGTCGTAAAAGGCGACTAAGGAGGTTATGGGGTGGAGTTGGCTCCCCCGTCCAACTGACCTACAGCCTTGCTGAAGTCGGATGTGTCAGGCCGAAAGGTGCAGATATCGCAGCAATGCTATAAACCATGACACAACGCATTCTGTTCTCCAGACTACATCCTGCTAATCTGCAGGAGTTTGAGAACGAATGCAGAAGAAGAAGAAGATATTTGAAGTCGTGTTCTGTTTTCCTGAGGAGAATTACTTTAAAAAAATCAGAGTAATGAAAAAATTTGGCCACAATAAATGCAGCACCGCAGATGACGGTAAAAAATCCCAGATCTAGTATAAAAAAACCCCCAGCTGTGGCATCACTGTGTATTTGTTTCTGCCTAATCGTATTTGCCCCTCTACCTTTCCCTCATGTAAACCGCTAACGTCATTTTCCTCCTAGCCTCTGCCGTTTCTCCTTCATTCCCGTATTTCCCTTCCGCGACAATCAATGGCTGCTCTAGCAGACGACTCGTGTACGTGTAGCATTGAACTATGCGGGCGGGAGAGTTCATCCTTTCACTCAGTCTTTTCAATCCTAGATGTTAACAAAGAGTAGGCCAGACTATATTTAGCTCGCCCGAGTTGGCACTGGGGGATGTCTCGATAGTTAACTAGAGGACTGTTACTAAGGAAGGAGGGAAGGGGTCATAGGTAGGTAAATCTTGGATGAATGCACTTTGAAGTAATGGCTGCCTAAGAGAATGTTTATTTCTTACTAGATGTGTGTGTGACACACATATTATCGACTGTGTGGGAGTTGGAGGTCAGACTAGATGTGTGTGTTTCACACATATTATCGACTGTGTGAGAGTCAGACTAGATGTGTGTGTGACAAAATATTATCGACTATGTGGGACTCAGACTAGATGTGTGTGAGTGACACACACATTATCGACTGTGTGGGAGTCAGACTAGATGTGTGTGAGTGACACATATTATCGACTGTGTGGGAGTCAGACTAGATGTGTGTGAGTGACATACATATTATCGACTGTGTGTGAGCCAGACTAGATGTGTGTGTGACACACATATTATCGACTGTGTGGGAGTCACGCTAGACGTGTGTGAGTGACACACATATTATAGAATGTGTGGGAGTCAGGCTAGATGTGTGTGTGACACACATATTATCGACTGTGTGGGAGTCAGACTAGATGTGTGTGAGTGACACACATATTATCGACTGTGTGGGAGTCAGGCTAGATGTGTGTGTGACACACATATTATCGACTGTGTGGGAGTCAGGTTAGATGTGTGTGTGACACATATTATCGACTGTGTGGAAGTCAGGCTAGATGTGTGTGTGACACACATATTATCGACTGTGTGGGAGTCAGGCTAGATGTGTGTGTGACACACATATTATCGACTGTGTGGGAGTCAGACTAGATGTGTGTGAGTGACACACATATTATCGACTGTGTGGGAGTCAGGTTAGATGTGTGTGTGACACATATTATCGACTGTGTGGGAGTCAGACTAGATGTGTGTGAGTGACACACATATTATCGACTGTGTGGGAGTCAGGCTAGATGTGTGTGTGACACACATATTATCGACTGTGTGGGAGTCAGGTTAGATGTGTGTGTGACACATATTATCGACTGTGTGGAAGTCAGGCTAGATGTGTGTGTGACACACATATTATCGACTGTGTGGGAGTCAGGCTAGATGTGTGTGTGACACACATATTATCGACTGTGTGGGAGTCAGACTAGATGTGTGTGAGTGACACATATTATCGACTGTGTGGGAGTCAGGTTAGATGTGTGTGTGACACATATTATCGACTGTGTGGGAGTCAGACTAGATGTGTGTGAGTGACACACATATTATCGACTGTGTGGGAGTCAGGCTAGATGTGTGTGTGACACACATATTATCGACTGTGTGGGAGTCAGGTTAGATGTGTGTGTGACACATATTATCGACTGTGTGGGACTTGAAAGTCAGACTAGATGTGCAAAAAATAAATGACGTGTGCTAAATTAGAAATCACCTGTGACCATCGACACTATAATACTTGTTGGCTAATTGGAAAATAACCTTCTAAAATTTTACTTTTCCCGTGAATGTCATTAGTCACGTTGTGTATACTTTGTGTCCCCAGCCACTGACAATCAAGGTATAAGTCAAATGAGATATTTTAGAAGGATGTTTTCCAATTAGCCAACATGTCTTATAGTGTCCATGGTCTCGATTCATCACCTATGAGGTTGACATAAAGAATACACAAAGTGACCAATGAAAATCATGGCAAAAAATCAAATGTGTCACCATAAAAGGATGATCCATGATCCGCATGACTGTAATCTAGATGCTGGTGGCTCAACAAATCCGTGTTGACATTGTCTTTATCTCCTTACTAATTCAAGCAGAAAAGTTTCAGTGTATGCCAAGTCATCCAATGAAGGAAAGATTCCAAAATCTAGCAATGGGGCGACTGAAAAGGAGCAGCTGTATCCATCAAG
The DNA here is from genome assembly GCA_034231615.1 of Meghimatium bilineatum. Taxonomy (NCBI): domain Eukaryota; kingdom Metazoa; phylum Mollusca; class Gastropoda; order Stylommatophora; family Philomycidae; genus Meghimatium; species Meghimatium bilineatum. Next base: position 8,565,441 of record CM067301.1, read on the forward strand.
CTAAACGACTCCGTAGACAACTTACAGACCTACCTGAAGTTGATAGCCCCTTAAAGTCTGTACCAGAACAAACCCTGTGGAGGGAAAGCCATGGAATGCCAATATACATTCAGACCCATGTGAAAGGAATACTAAGCGAGGACGAATAGAACAGTACAGTGTGCAGCGAATGACAGTCACCCTTAGTTTCCTGGATGAGGAATATCCACAAGATATATGGGTCAGAGTATACACAGATGGGTCAGCACAGAATGCTGTGAGGAATGGAGGTGCAGGTGTATATATAGAATATCCACACAAGCATAGAGATACAATCAGAACACCGACAGGAAAATTCTGCAATAATTATGATGCAGAAATCCAGGCAATTAGTGTGGCAGCTAAAAAACTGCTGAACTCCAACTCTGGCCTACAGCCTGTGGTATTCCTGACAGATGCAAGGTCAGTGCTTCAAGCTCTCCAGTCTGGAAAACTAACAGACTTGAAAAAACTACTTAGCGAATTGTCTTACCAGTATAGGGTAACCATGCAGTGGATACCCTCTCACTGTGGAATACCAGGAAATGAGAAAGCAGACGAACTGGCTAAGGAAGGTGCTGCTGAAGACCAACCAGATATACCAATCACCTACCATCAGAAAAAACAGATGACCAAGTCAATAAGAAAGCCACAAACACCAACACAAGATGACTATCACATTATGAACAGATCAGAACAAGTTATATAATTCTACGTCTCAGAACAGGACACAACCGACTCCGCAGTCACATGTATACAAAGTTCAAGATTGGCAACACAGCCATGTGTACATGTGGACAGACATCACAGAGTGCCAAACATATACTACAAGAGTGTTCTGAGCATGAAACGCTGAGGCAGACATATTGGCCAGAGGAAACAACACTGGAATCAAAGCTCTATGGGACACTGTATGAACTACAAAAGACAGTGAGTTTTATTAAGGAGACAGAATTACAGATATAGACATGTTTCAAGTGAACGAAAGAAGAAGAAGAAGTCTTTACCTCCTGATTTATTGGACAATATTGTAGTCAAATGTTGATTTGTTTTTCAATCTCTGATATTTGTGACTGATCAGTTAACAATTGTAACATGTTTATAGTTGACAAGTTCCTAACTGCTATAGTTGAAGAGTTTCTAACTGCTATAGTTGAAGAGTTTCTAACTGCTATAGTTGAAGAGTTTCTAACTGCTATAGTTGACAGTTCCTAACTGCTATAGTTGAAGAGTTCCTAACTGCTATAGTTGAAGAGTTCCTAACTGCTATAGTTGACAGTTCCTAACTGCTATAGTTGAAGAGTTCCTAACTGCTATAGTTGAAGAGTTTCTAACTGCTATAGTTGAAGAGTTTCTAACTGCTATAGTTGAAGAGTTCCTAACTGCTATAGTTGACAGTTCCTAACTGCTATAGTTGAAGAGTTTCTAACTGCTATAGTTGACAGTTCCTAACTGCTATAGTTGAAGAGTTCCTAACTGCTATAGTTGAAGAGTTTCTAACTGCTATAGTTGAAGAGTTCCTAACTGCTATAGTTGACAGTTCCTAACTGCTATAGTTGAAGAGTTTCTAACTGCTATAGTTGACAGTTCCTAACTGCTATAGTTGAAGAGTTCCTAACTGCTATAGTTGAAGAGTTCCTAACTGCTATAGTTGACAGTTCCTAACTGCTATAGTTGAAGAGTTCCTAACTGCTATAGTTGAAGAGTTTCTAACTGCTATAGTTGACAGTTCCTAACTGCTATAGTTGAAGAGTTCCTAACTGCTATAGTTGAAGAGTTTCTAACTGCTATAGTTGAAGAGTTCCTAACTGCTATAGTTGAAGAGTTCCTAACTGCTATAGTTGACAGTTCCTAACTGCTATAGTTGAAGAGTTCCTAACTGCTATAGTTGAAGAGTTTCTAACTGCTATAGTTGACAGTTCCTAACTGCTATAGTTGAAGAGTTCCTAACTGCTATAGTTGAAGAGTTTCTAACTGCTATAGTTGAAGAGTTCCTAACTGCTATAGTTGAAGAGTTCCTAACTGCTATAGTTGACAGTTCCTAACTGCTATAGTTGAAGAGTTCCTAACTGCTATAGTTGAAGAGTTCCTAACTGCTATAGTTGAAGAGTTCCTAACTGCTATAGTTGAAGAGTTTCTAACTGCTATAGTTGAAGAGTTTCTAACTGCTATAGTTGAAGAGTTTCTAACTGCTATAGTTGACAGTTCCTAACTGCTATAGTTGAAGAGTTCCTAACTGCTATAGTTGACAGTTCCTAACTGCTATAGTTGACAGTTCCTAACTGCTATAGTTGAAGAGTTTCTAACTGCTATAGTTGACAGTTCCTAACTGCTATAGTTGAAGAGTTTCTAACTGCTATAGTTGACAGTTCCTAACTGCTATAGTTGAAGAGTTCCTAACTGCTATAGTTGACAGTTCCTAACTGCTATAGTTGAAGAGTTCCTAACTGCTATAGTTGACAGTTCCTAACTGCTATAGTTGACAGTTCCTAACTGCTATAGTTGAAGAGTTTCTAACTGCTATAGTTGACAGTTCCTAACTGCTATAGTTGACAGTTCCTAACTGCTATAGTTGAAGAGTTCCTAACTGCTATAGTTGACAGTTCCTAACTGCTATAGTTGACAGTTCCTAACTGCTATAGTTGAAGAGTTCCTAACTGCTATAGTTGACAGTTCCTAACTGCTATAGTTGAAGAGTTTCTAACTGCTATAGTTGAAGAGTTTCTAACTGCTATAGTTGAAGAGTTCCTAACTGCTATAGTTGAAGAGTTTCTAACTGCTATAGTTGAAGAGTTTCTAACTGCTATAGTTGACAGTTCCTAACTGCTATAGTTGAAGAGTTTCTAACTGCTATAGTTGAAGAGTTTCTAACTGCTATAGTTGACAGTTCCTAACTGCTATAGTTGAAGAGTTTCTAACTGCTATAGTTGAAGAGTTTCTAACTGCTATAGTTGACAGTTCCTAACTGCTATAGTTGAAGAGTTCCTAACTGCTATAGTTGACAGTTCCTAACTGCTATAGTTGAAGAGTTCCTAACTGCTATAGTTGACAGTTCCTAACTGCTATAGTTGACAAGTTTCTAACTGCTATAGTTGACAGTTTCTAACTGCTATAGTTGACAAGTTTCTAACTGCTATAGTTGACAGTTTCTAACTGCTATAGTTGAAGAGTTCCTAACTGCTATAGTTGACAGTTCCTAACTGCTATAGTTGACAAGTTTCTAACTGCTATAGTTGAAGAGTTCCTAACTGCTATAGTTGACAGTTCCTAACTGCTATAGTTGACAAGTTTCTAACTGCTATAGTTGACAGTTTCTAACTGCTATAGTTGACAAGTTTCTAACTGCTATAGTTGACAGTTTCTAACTGCTATAGTTGAAGAGTTCCTAACTGCTATAGTTGACAGTTCCTAACTGCTATAGTTGACAAGTTTCTAACTGCTATAGTTGAAGAGTTTCTAACTGCTATAGTTGACAGTTCCTAACTGCTATAGTTGAAGAGTTCCTAACTGCTATAGTTGACAGTTTCTAACTGCTATAGTTGACAAGTTTCTAACTGCTATAGTTGACAAGTTTCTAACTGCTATAGTTGACAGTTTCTAACTGCTATAGTTGAAGAGTTCCTAACTGCTATAGTTGACAGTTCCTAACTGCTATAGTTGACAAGTTTCTAACTGCTATAGTTGACAGTTTCTAACTGCTATAGTTGAAGAGTTCCTAACTGCTATAGTTGACAGTTCCTAACTGCTATAGTTGACAAGTTTCTAACTGCTATAGTTGACAGTTCCTAACTGCTATAGTTGAAGAGTTCCTAACTGCTATAGTTGAAGAGTTCCTAACTGCTATAGTTGAAGAGTTTCTAACTGCTATAGTTGAAGAGTTCCTAACTGCTATAGTTGAAGAGTTCCTAACTGCTATAGTTGAAGAGTTTCTAACTGCTATAGTTGACAGTTCCTAACTGCTATAGTTGAAGAGTTTCTAACTGCTATAGTTGAAGAGTTTCTAACTGCTATAGTTGACAGTTTCTAACTGCTATAGTTGAAGAGTTTCTAACTGCTATAGTTGACAGTTTCTAACTGCTATAGTTGAAGAGTTTCTAACTGCTATAGTTGAAGAGTTTCTAACTGCTATAGTTGAAGAGTTTCTAACTGCTATAGTTGACAGTTTCTAACTGCTATAGTTGACAGTTTCTAACTGCTATAGTTGAAGAGTTTCTAACTGCTATAGTTGACAGTTTCTAACTGCTATAGTTGAAGAGTTCCTAACTGCTATAGTTGAAGAGTTTCTAACTGCTATAGTTGACAGTTCCTAACTGCTATAGTTGAAGAGTTTCTAACTGCTATAGTTGAAGAGTTTCTAACTGCTATAGTTGAAGAGTTTCTAACTGCTATAGTTGAAGAGTTTCTAACTGCTATAGTTGAAGAGTTTCTAACTGCTATAGTTGACAGTTTCTAACTGCTATAGTTGAAGAGTTTCTAACTGCTATAGTTGAAGAGTTTCTAACTGCTATAGTTGAAGAGTTTCTAACTGCTATAGTTGACAGTTTCTAACTGCTATAGTTGACAGTTTCTAACTGCTATAGTTGAAGAGTTTCTAACTGCTATAGTTGAAGAGTTTCTAACTGCTATAGTTGACAGTTTCTAACTGCTATAGTTGAAGAGTTTCTAACTGCTATAGTTGAAGAGTTTCTAACTGCTATAGTTGAAGAGTTTCTAACTGCTATAGTTGACAGTTTCTAACTGCTATAGTTGACAGTTTCTAACTGCTATAGTTGAAGAGTTTCTAACTGCTATAGTTGACAGTTTCTAACTGCTATAGTTGAAGAGTTCCTAACTGCTATAGTTGAAGAGTTTCTAACTGCTATAGTTGACAGTTTCTAACTGCTATAGTTGAAGAGTTTCTAACTGCTATAGTTGAAGAGTTTCTAACTGCTATAGTTGACAGTTTCTAACTGCTATAGTTGAAGAGTTTCTAACTGCTATAGTTGAAGAGTTTCTAACTGCTATAGTTGACAGTTTCTAACTGCTATAGTTGAAGAGTTTCTAACTGCTATAGTTGAAGAGTTTCTAACTGCTATAGTTGAAGAGTTTCTAACTGCTATAGTTGACAGTTTCTAACTGCTATAGTTGAAGAGTTTCTAACTGCTATAGTTGAAGAGTTTCTAACTGCTATAGTTGAAGAGTTTCTAACTGCTATAGTTGACAGTTTCTAACTGCTATAGTTGACAGTTTCTAACTGCTATAGTTGAAGAGTTTCTAACTGCTATAGTTGACAGTTTCTAACTGCTATAGTTGAAGAGTTCCTAACTGCTATAGTTGAAGAGTTTCTAACTGCTATAGTTGACAGTTCCTAACTGCTATAGTTGAAGAGTTCCTAACTGCTATAGTTGAAGAGTTTCTAACTGCTATAGTTGAAGAGTTTCTAACTGCTATAGTTGAAGAGTTCCTAACTGCTATAGTTGAAGAGTTTCTAACTGCTATAGTTGACAGTTCCTAACTGCTATAGTTGAAGAGTTCCTAACTGCTATAGTTGAAGAGTTTCTAACTGCTATAGTTGACAGTTCCTAACTGCTATAGTTGAAGAGTTTCTAACTGCTATAGTTGACAGTTCCTAACTGCTATAGTTGAAGAGTTTCTAACTGCTATAGTTGAAGAGTTCCTAACTGCTATAGTTGAAGAGTTTCTAACTGCTATAGTTGAAGAGTTTCTAACTGCTATAGTTGAAGAGTTTCTAACTGCTATAGTTGACAGTTCCTAACTGCTATAGTTGAAGAGTTCCTAACTGCTATAGTTGAAGAGTTTCTAACTGCTATAGTTGAAGAGTTTCTAACTGCTATAGTTGACAGTTCCTAACTGCTATAGTTGAAGAGTTCCTAACTGCTATAGTTGAAGAGTTTCTAACTGCTATAGTTGACAGTTCCTAACTGCTATAGTTGAAGAGTTCCTAACTGCTATAGTTGAAGAGTTTCTAACTGCTATAGTTGACAGTTCCTAACTGCTATAGTTGAAGAGTTTCTAACTGCTATAGTTGACAGTTCCTAACTGCTATAGTTGAAGAGTTCCTAACTGCTATAGTTGAAGAGTTCCTAACTGCTATAGTTGAAGAGTTTCTAACTGCTATAGTTGAAGAGTTTCTAACTGCTATAGTTGAAGAGTTTCTAACTGCTATAGTTGAAGAGTTTCTAACTGCTATAGTTGAAGAGTTTCTAACTGCTATAGTTGAAGAGTTCCTAACTGCTATAGTTGACAGTTCCTAACTGCTATAGTTGAAGAGTTTCTAACTGCTATAGTTGAAGAGTTCCTAACTGCTATAGTTGAAGAGTTTCTAACTGCTATAGTTGAAGAGTTCCTAACTGCTATAGTTGAAGAGTTTCTAACTGCTATAGTTGAAGAGTTCCTAACTGCTATAGTTGAAGAGTTTCTAACTGCTATAGTTGAAGAGTTCCTAACTGCTATAGTTGACAGTTCCTAACTGCTATAGTTGAAGAGTTTCTAACTGCTATAGTTGAAGAGTTTCTAACTGCTATAGTTGAAGAGTTCCTAACTGCTATAGTTGAAGAGTTTCTAACTGCTATAGTTGAAGAGTTTCTAACTGCTATAGTTGACAGTTCCTAACTGCTATAGTTGAAGAGTTCCTAACTGCTATAGTTGAAGAGTTTCTAACTGCTATAGTTGACAGTTCCTAACTGCTATAGTTGAAGAGTTCCTAACTGCTATAGTTGAAGAGTTTCTAACTGCTATAGTTGACAGTTCCTAACTGCTATAGTTGAAGAGTTTCTAACTGCTATAGTTGACAGTTCCTAACTGCTATAGTTGAAGAGTTTCTAACTGCTATAGTTGAAGAGTTTCTAACTGCTATAGTTGACAGTTCTTAACTGCTATAGTTGAAGAGTTTCTAACTGCTATAGTTGACAGTTCCTAACTGCTATAGTTGAAGAGTTCCTAACTGCTATAGTTGAAGAGTTTCTAACTGCTATAGTTGACAGTTCCTAACTGCTATAGTTGAAGAGTTCCTAACTGCTATAGTTGAAGAGTTCCTAACTGCTATAGTTGAAGAGTTTCTAACTGCTATAGTTGACAGTTCCTAACTGCTATAGTTGAAGAGTTTCTAACTGCTATAGTTGAAGAGTTTCTAACTGCTATAGTTGACAGTTCCTAACTGCTATAGTTGACAGTTCCTAACTGCTATAGTTGAAGAGTTCCTAACTGCTATAGTTGAAGAGTTTCTAACTGCTATAGTTGAAGAGTTTCTAACTGCTATAGTTGAAGAGTTTCTAACTGCTATAGTTGAAGAGTTTCTAACTGCTATAGTTGACAGTTCCTAACTGCTATAGTTGACAGTTCCTAACTGCTATAGTTGAAGAGTTTCTAACTGCTATAGTTGAAGAGTTCCTAACTGCTATAGTTGAAGAGTTCCTAACTGCTATAGTTGAAGAGTTCCTAACTGCTATAGTTGAAGAGTTCCTAACTGCTATAGTTGAAGAGTTCCTAACTGCTATAGTTGAAGAGTTTCTAACTGCTATAGTTGACAGTTCCTAACTGCTATAGTTGAAGAGTTCCTAACTGCTATAGTTGAAGAGTTTCTAACTGCTATAGTTGACAGTTCCTAACTGCTATAGTTGAAGAGTTTCTAACTGCTATAGTTGACAGTTCCTAACTGCTATAGTTGAAGAGTTCCTAACTGCTATAGTTGAAGAGTTTCCTAACTGCTATAGTTGAAGAGTTTCCTAACTGCTATAGTTGACAGTTCCTAACTGCTATAGTTGAAGAGTTTCCTAACTGCTATAGTTGAAGAGTTCTAACTGCTATAGTTGAAGAGTTCCTAACTGCTATAGTTGAAGAGTTCCTAACTGCTATAGTTGAAGAGTTCCTAACTGCTATAGTTGACAGTTCCTAACTGCTATAGTTGAAGAGTTCCTAACTGCTATAGTTGAAGAGTTCCTAACTGCTATAGTTGAAGAGTTTCTAACTGCTATAGTTGAAGAGTTCCTAACTGCTATAGTTGAAGAGTTCCTAACTGCTATAGTTGACAGTTCCTAACTGCTATAGTTGAAGAGTTCCTAACTGCTATAGTTGAAGAGTTCCTAACTGCTATAGTTGACAGTTCCTAACTGCTATAGTTGACGAGTTCCTAACTGCTATAGTTGAAGAGTTCCTAACTGCTATAGTTGAAGAGTTCCTAACTGCTATAGTTGACAGTTCCTAACTGCTATAGTTGAAGAGTTTCTAACTGCTATAGTTGAAGAGTTTCTAACTGCTATAGTTGACAGTTCCTAACTGCTATAGTTGAAGAGTTTCTAACTGCTATAGTTGAAGAGTTTCTAACTGCTATAGTTGACAGTTCCTAACTGCTATAGTTGAAGAGTTCCTAACTGCTATAGTTGAAGAGTTTCCTAACTGCTATAGTTGACAGTTCCTAACTGCTATAGTTGAAGAGTTTCCTAACTGCTATAGTTGACAGTTCCTAACTGCTATAGTTGAAGAGTTCCCTAACTGCTATAGTTGAAGAGTTTCTAACTGCTATAGTTGACAGTTCCTAACTGCTATAGTTGAAGAGTTTCTAACTGCTATAGTTGAAGAGTTTCTAACTGCTATAGTTGACAGTTCCTAACTGCTATAGTTGACAGTTTCCTAACTGCTATAGTTGAAGAGTTCCTAACTGCTATAGTTGAAGAGTTTCTAACTGCTATAGTTGACAGTTCCTAACTGCTATAGTTGAAGAGTTTCTAACTGCTATAGTTGAAGAGTTTCTAACTGCTATAGTTGACAGTTCCTAACTGCTATAGTTGAAGAGTTCCTAACTGCTATAGTTGAAGAGTTCCTAACTGCTATAGTTGAAGAGTTTCTAACTGCTATAGTTGAAGAGTTCCTAACTGCTATAGTTGAAGAGTTCCTAACTGCTATAGTTGAAGAGTTCCTAACTGCTATAGTTGAAGAGTTCCTAACTGCTATAGTTGAAGAGTTCTAACTGCTATAGTTGAAGAGTTCCTAACTGCTATAGTTGAAGAGTTCCTAACTGCTATAGTTGAAGAGTTCTAACTGCTATAGTTGAAGAGTTCCTAACTGCTATAGTTGAAGAGTTCCTAACTGCTATAGTTGACAGTTCCTAACTGCTATAGTTGAAGAGTTTCCTAACTGCTATAGTTGAAGAGTTTCCTAACTGCTATAGTTGAAGAGTTCCTAACTGCTATAGTTGAAGAGTTCTAACTGCTATAGTTGAAGAGTTCCTAACTGCTATAGTTGAAGAGTTCCTAACTGCTATAGTTGACAGTTCCTAACTGCTATAGTTGAAGAGTTTCTAACTGCTATAGTTGACAGTTCCTAACTGCTATAGTTGAAGAGTTTCTAACTGCTATAGTTGAAGAGTTCCTAACTGCTATAGTTGAAGAGTTCCTAACTGCTATAGTTGAAGAGTTCCTAACTGCTATAGTTGAAGAGTTCCTAACTGCTATAGTTGAAGAGTTTCCTAACTGCTATAGTTGAAGAGTTTCCTAACTGCTATAGTTGAAGAGTTTCCTAACTGCTATAGTTGAAGAGTTCCTAACTGCTATAGTTGAAGAGTTCCTAACTGCTATAGTTGAAGAGTTCCTAACTGCTATAGTTGAAGAGTTTCTAACTGCTATAGTTGAAGAGTTCCTAACTGCTATAGTTGAAGAGTTCCTAACTGCTATAGTTGAAGAGTTTCCTAACTGCTATAGTTGAAGAGTTCCTAACTGCTATAGTTGAAGAGTTTCTAACTGCTATAGTTGAAGAGTTCCTAACTGCTATAGTTTGACAGTTCCTAACTGCTATAGTTGAAGAGTTCCTAACTGCTATAGTTGAAGAGTTCCTAACTGCTATAGTTGAAGAGTTCCTAACTGCTATAGTTGACAGTTCCTAACTGCTATAGTTGAAGAGTTTCTAACTGCTATAGTTGACAGTTCCTAACTGCTATAGTTGAAGAGTTTCTAACTGCTATAGTTGAAGAGTTCCTAACTGCTATAGTTGAAGAGTTCCTAACTGCTATAGTTGAAGAGTTCCTAACTGCTATAGTTGAAGAGTTTCCTAACTGCTATAGTTGAAGAGTTTCTAACTGCTATAGTTGAAGAGTTCCTAACTGCTATAGTTGAAGAGTTCCTAACTGCTATAGTTGACAGTTCCTAACTGCTATAGTTGAAGAGTTCCTAACTGCTATAGTTGAAGAGTTCCTAACTGCTATAGTTGAAGAGTTCCTAACTGCTATAGTTGACAGTTCCTAACTGCTATAGTTGAAGAGTTCCTAACTGCTATAGTTGAAGAGTTCCTAACTGCTATAGTTGACAGTTCCTAACTGCTATAGTTGAAGAGTTTCTAACTGCTATAGTTGAAGAGTTCCTAACTGCTATAGTTGAAGAGTTCCTAACTGCTATAGTTGAAGAGTTTCTAACTGCTATAGTTGAAGAGTTTCTAACTGCTATAGTTGAAGAGTTCCTAACTGCTATAGTTGAAGAGTTCCTAACTGCTATAGTTGAAGAGTTCCTAACTGCTATAGTTGAAGAGTTCCTAACTGCTATAGTTGAAGAGTTCCTAACTGCTATAGTTGAAGAGTTCCTAACTGCTATAGTTGAAGAGTTCCTAACTGCTATAGTTGAAGAGTTTCTAACTGCTATAGTTGAAGAGTTTCCTAACTGCTATAGTTGAAGAGTTCCTAACTGCTATAGTTGAAGAGTTCCTAACTGCTATAGTTGAAGAGTTCCTAACTGCTATAGTTGAAGAGTTCCTAACTGCTATAGTTGACAGTTCCTAACTGCTATAGTTGAAGAGTTTCCTAACTGCTATAGTTGAAGAGTTTCCTAACTGCTATAGTTGAAGAGTTTCCTAACTGCTATAGTTGAAGAGTTCCTAACTGCTATAGTTGAAGAGTTCCTAACTGCTATAGTTGACGAGTTCCTAACTGCTATAGTTGACAGTTCCTAACTGCTATAGTTGAAGAGTTCCTAACTGCTATAGTTGAAGTTCCTAACTGCTATAGTTGAAGAGTTCCTAACTGCTATAGTTGAAGAGTTTCTAACTGCTATAGTTGAAGAGTTCCTAACTGCTATAGTTGAAGAGTTCCTAACTGCTATAGTTGAAGAGTTCCTAACTGCTATAGTTGAAGAGTTTCCTAACTGCTATAGTTGAAGAGTTCCTAACTGCTATAGTTGAAGAGTTTCCTAACTGCTATAGTTGAAGAGTTCCTAACTGCTATAGTTGAAGAGTTCCTAACTGCTATAGTTGAAGAGTTCCTAACTGCTATAGTTGACGAGTTTCTAACTGCTATAGTTGAAGAGTTCCTAACTGCTATAGTTGAAGAGTTTCTAACTGCTATAGTTGACAGTTCCTAACTGCTATAGTTGAAGAGTTTCTAACTGCTATAGTTGACAGTTCCTAACTGCTATAGTTGAAGAGTTCCTAACTGCTATAGTTGAGCAGTTCCTAACTGCTATAGTTGAAGAGTTCCTAACTGCTATAGTTGAAGAGTTCCTAACTGCTATAGTTGAAGAGTTCCTAACTGCTATAGTTGAAGAGTTCCTAACTGCTATAGTTGACAGTTCCTAACTGCTATAGTTGAAGAGTTCCTAACTGCTATAGTTGAAGAGTTTCTAACTGCTATAGTTGACAGTTCCTAACTGCTATAGTTGAAGAGTTTCTAACTGCTATAGTTGAAGAGTTCCTAACTGCTATAGTTGAAGAGTTCCTAACTGCTATAGTTGAAGAGTTCCTAACTGCTATAGTTGAAGAGTTCCTAACTGCTATAGTTGACAGTTCCTAACTGCTATAGTTGAAGAGTTTCTAACTGCTATAGTTGACGAGTTCCTAACTGCTATAGTTGAAGAGTTCCTAACTGCTATAGTTGAAGAGTTCCTAACTGCTATAGTTGACAGTTCCTAACTGCTATAGTTGAAGAGTTTCCTAACTGCTATAGTTGAAGAGTTCCTAACTGCTATAGTTGAAGTTCCTAACTGCTATAGTTGAAGAGTTTCTAACTGCTATAGTTGACAGTTCCTAACTGCTATAGTTGAAGAGTTCCTAACTGCTATAGTTGAAGAGTTTCTAACTGCTATAGTTGAAGAGTTTCCTAACTGCTATAGTTGAAGAGTTCCTAACTGCTATAGTTGAAGAGTTCCTAACTGCTATAGTTGAAGAGTTTCTAACTGCTATAGTTGAAGAGTTCCTAACTGCTATAGTTGAAGAGTTCCTAACTGCTATAGTTGAAGAGTTCCTAACTGCTATAGTTGAGAGTTTCCTAACTGCTATAGTTGAAGAGTTCCTAACTGCTATAGTTGACGAGTTCCTAACTGCTATAGTTGAAGAGTTTCCTAACTGCTATAGTTGAAGAGTTTCTAACTGCTATAGTTGACAGAGTTCCTAACTGCTATAGTTGAAGAGTTCCTACTGCTATAGTTGACAGTTCCTAACTGCTATAGTTGAAGAGTTTCTAACTGCTATAGTTGAAGAGTTCCTAACTGCTATAGTTGAAGAGTTCCTAACTGCTATAGTTGACAGTTCCTAACTGCTATAGTTGAAGAGTTCCTAACTGCTATAGTTGAAGAGTTTCCTAACTGCTATAGTTGACAGAGTTCTAACTGCTATAGTTGAAGAGTTTCTAACTGCTATAGTTGAAGAGTTTCTAACTGCTATAGTTGACAGTTTCCTAACTGCTATAGTTGAAGAGTTTCCTAACTGCTATAGTTGAAGAGTTTCTAACTGCTATAGTTGACAGTTCCTAACTGCTATAGTTGAAGAGTTCCTAACTGCTATAGTTGACGAGTTCCTAACTGCTATAGTTGAAGAGTTTCTAACTGCTATAGTTGAAGAGTTCCTAACTGCTATAGTTGAAGAGTTTCTAACTGCTATAGTTGAAGAGTTCCTAACTGCTATAGTTGAGAGTTCCTAACTGCTATAGTTTGAAGAGTTTCTAACTGCTATAGTTGAAGAGTTTCTAACTGCTATAGTTGAAGAGTTCTAACTGCTATAGTTGACAGTTCCTAACTGCTATAGTTGAAGAGTTCCTAACTGCTATAGTTGAAGAGTTTCTAACTGCTATAGTTGAAGAGTTCCTAACTGCTATAGTTGAAGAGTTTCTAACTGCTATAGTTGAAGAGTTTCCTAACTGCTATAGTTGAAGAGTTCCTAACTGCTATAGTTGAAGAGTTTCTAACTGCTATAGTTGAAGAGTTTCTAACTGCTATAGTTGAAGAGTTCCTAACTGCTATAGTTGAAGAGTTCCTAACTGCTATAGTTGAAGAGTTCCTAACTGCTATAGTTGAAGAGTTTCTAACTGCTATAGTTGAAGAGTTTCTAACTGCTATAGTTGAAGAGTTTCCTAACTGCTATAGTTGAAGAGTTTCCTAACTGCTATAGTTGAAGAGTTCCTAACTGCTATAGTTGAAGAGTTTCCTAACTGCTATAGTTGAAGAGTTTCTAACTGCTATAGTTGAAGAGTTTCTAACTGCTATAGTTGAAGAGTTTCTAACTGCTATAGTTGAAGAGTTTCCTAACTGCTATAGTTGAAGCAGTTCTAACTGCTATAGTTGAAGAGTTTCTAACTGCTATAGTTGAAGAGTTCCTAACTGCTATAGTTGAAGAGTTTCCTAACTGCTATAGTTGACGAGTTTCCTAACTGCTATAGTTGAAGAGTTTCCTAACTGCTATAGTTGAAGATTCTAACTGCTATAGTTGAAGAGTTTCTAACTGCTATAGTTGAAGAGTTTCTAACTGCTATAGTTGAAGAGTTCCTAACTGCTATAGTTGAAGAGTTCCTAACTGCTATAGTTGAAGAGTTTCTAACTGCTATAGTTGAAGAGTTTCTAACTGCTATAGTTGAAGAGTTTCTAACTGCTATAGTTGAAGAGTTCTAACTGCTATAGTTGAAGAGTTCCTAACTGCTATAGTTGAAGAGTTTCTAACTGCTATAGTTGAAGAGTTTCCTAACTGCTATAGTTGAAAGTTCCTAACTGCTATAGTTGAAGAGTTTCTAACTGCTATAGTTGACAGAGTTCCTAACTGCTATAGTTGAAGAGTTCCTAACTGCTATAGTTGAAGAGTTCTAAGCTAAGTTGAAGAGTTTCTAACTGCTATAGTTGAAGAGTTCCTAACTGCTATAGTTGAAGAGTTTCTAACTGCTATAGTTGAAGACGTTCCTAACTGCTATAGTTGAAGAGTTCCTAACTGCTATAGTTGAAGAGTTTCTAACTGCTATAGTTGAAGAGTTTCTAACTGCTATAGTTGAAGAGTTTCTAACTGCTATAGTTGAAGAGTTTCCTAACTGCTATAGTTGACGAGTTTCCTAACTGCTATAGTTGAAGAGTTCTAACTGCTATAGTTGAAGAGTTTCTAACTGCTATAGTTGAAGAGTTTCTAACTGCTATAGTTGAAGAGTTCCTAACTGCTATAGTTGAAGAGTTTCTAACTGCTATAGTTGAAGAGTTCTAACTGCTATAGTTGAAGAGTTTCCTAACTGCTATAGTTGAAGAGTTTCCTAACTGCTATAGTTGAAGAGTTTCTAACTGCTATAGTTGAAGAGTTTCTAACTGCTATAGTTGAGCAGGTTCCTAACTGCTATAGTTTGAAGAGTTTTCTAACTGCTATAGTTGACAGTTCCTAACTGCTATAGTTGAAGAGTTCCTAACTGCTATAGTTGAAGAGTTCCTAACTGCTATAGTTGAAGAGTTTCTAACTGCTATAGTTGAAGAGTTTCTAACTGCTATAGTTGAAGAGTTTCTAACTGCTATAGTTGAAGAGTTTCTAACTGCTATAGTTGAGAGTTTCCTAACTGCTATAGTTGAAGAGTTTCCTAACTGCTATTAGTTTGAAGGAGTTCCTAACTGCTATAGTTGAAGAGTTTCTAACTGCTATAGTTGAGCAGTTTCCTAACTGCTATAGTTGAAGAGTTTCCTAACTGCTATAGTTGACAGTTCCTAACTGCTATAGTTGAAGAGTTTCTAACTGCTATAGGTTGAAGAGTTTCTAACTGCTAAAGTTGAAGAGTTTCTAACTGCTATAGTT